>JAFEMH010002148.1:0-371937 GCA_022495995.1 Adenophora triphylla var. japonica | reverse complement strand
TTTGTATCTAAAAAAATAATCACCTTCCTCCACATGTATGTGCAATTCTTAATGTGAATTACTATGTTTTTGATCCTCATTTCGCTTTTACAACAAATAAATATGTCTACATAAATTTTTTATTTTATTTTGACATGCATTGTTGTCGTCGATGCAATAAAAGCCTTGGAGAGTTTGGTAGATTGATGTAACTTTTTGGTCCAACTTGCCAAGGTAATATGTATTGTCTTGCTTTGTTAACTCGGTTACTATGTTTGGAAAATTTTATGGAATATGAAATATAAAAAAGAAAAGAAAGTGCAATTTTAGCATGTGTTAAAAGGGGATTCTTCAAGTTTGGATTTTTATAGTTATTTTGGTGATGATAGGAAATCAATTGTTTGCTATTTTTTTATTTTTTCTCTGAATTTGTTGGTCTTTGGGTATCAAGCTATAGAGGCTTTACAACTACATGAATTGTTGATGATGGAAATCAATTGATGCTAATTTTTTTGATAAGTTTTCTAATCTTGTGAATTGTACTTGTTAAAGTTTTAGATTACGAATTTATTAATACGATGATATGAGGGAGTCTAACATTGCCATGCCTATAAGTTATAAGGCTTTTGTGCTCGGGTGCAATTACTGTAAAAGGAAAATGAAAAGGTTTAATTTGTGGGTTGAGGATCGGAACAATCTTGCTAAGTTAGTTTCACTTATCTTCGAGCTGATTCCTTGTGACATAACGAATGTTCCTATATAAGTAGAATGAGCGTCATAAAAAGGATAGCAATGATCTTGTAGATTCATGAGTTGATATGTTTGGTCGAATACTATTATTATTCCTCGGTATTATCCCCTTTAGCATATTTGTGCATTTACCCGACAAATATCACATCAAATATTCCCGACAAATATCCCAATCATTATCTCATTTTATGGAGACCCACGAAAACCCCATAAATTACCAAAAACAATATATTAATAAAATGTTGGCTGTGGATAAAATGATTAATAATTCATTTAATGTTATTAGTGTCTTTATATTCAAATTTGTGTTCTATCCTTCCATTATTTGTGATTTCGAAAGCGACGTCGAAATTGGAGAAACGCTACACTACACTACAATGCATCCACCATCGTCGCAACATCGGAATGGGTTCTTTCTTATTCTCCTCACAAACTTTTTGTTTTTTTGCTCTACTTAATGTTTGTATTTTAAAACGAAATAATTATATTAATTATAGTATTTATAATATC
The DNA here is from genome assembly GCA_022495995.1 of Adenophora triphylla var. japonica. Lineage (NCBI taxonomy): Eukaryota > Viridiplantae > Streptophyta > Magnoliopsida > Asterales > Campanulaceae > Adenophora > Adenophora triphylla. The sequence goes on along the minus strand of JAFEMH010002148.1, from coordinate 370,698 downwards.
TAAAATAGCTATAAAGCAATTACCTACGAATAATGTTGCCATAGGGTGTCTTGCATTTTTGGCGGTTTTTTGCGCTCTTATCAAATCTTTAGCACACTTTACATTATTTGCAACCATCGTAATACTATTTAGCATGTGAATCCACATCAGATATGATTGACAATATGGTGTATTCACCAGCCTAATAAAAATAATTATTTATATTAAGAGCAATTATGTGAGGTTAAATGAGCACCTTGAATAAAGAGCCAAAAATTATTATATACTGCTGTAAAAAATGTGAGTAAATCACCAATTGTCTTGAATTCTTCAATTTTCAACCACTGATCACTATTGATATGACTGCTATCATTAGTAATATTAGATAAAGCGGCTTTGTTGGATGAAAATCAATGTCACTACGCTGTAAAAGAATAATGATATATGAAAGTTAACCAAACAATCAGAATTAGTAAAACAAATTCATAGGTTCTTGTTAAAGTTAAATCTTCTTTTACTTGCTAAGAAACTATGTTACTTTGGGAAATGATGGATTGATAGGAATTTTTGATGCGTGCTTCAGGGTACCAACACGAGTCTTTTCTGTATAAGGATTTTAAATGTCACTAATATGTAATAAGCCTTAATCATAAAGGTTATAAGATTTAAAATAAAGATTAAGTAAATATATTACCTTGGAATTTTGACAACATTACAAACTGTAAAATTAATATAATTGTGTCTTTCTCAACTTCGCGACGTTTGCCAATATACTGTTTTAGTTCATCTCCATATGACTCCCACAAGACGCAAGACAACTCCATTCCACTTCCAAAATGAGAGAACGTAATTACATAATAAATATATTAAAATTATTCACAAATTTTATTGTTTATCCTTTAAATAATCAAGCATATGATATATTTAGATCATATACTCATTATCAATCATCTGAACATCAAACTTTCTAGCACCGATTTTCTGCACATAGTCAAATATCCGAGAGGTAAAATGACCTCACCAATCACATCTAGCAAATAAAAATTCCATATTAGTAAATATCATAATTCATTTAAGAGTAAAAGAAAAAATGATATGTGAGGTACATATCTCAACCATAACAAATTCCACATTTAAAGACCAAAAAGATTCAAAAGGTGTGAACTCGAAACTATTATGTAAAATGTGGATAGATGTATCGGCATTGGATACATAAGTGGCCGGACAAAAAGTCAATTTCTATTGGTGATTAAATTCGCTTTTTGGTTAGGTTGAATATTTTGTTCAACCCCAAATTTTGAGATCTTTAGAACTCTCTCTTCTTCAAACATATTCTTCAATTTGGGCGGTAAGCAACTTGGGACAGTAGCCTGAATTTTAGATCCCTAATCAAAATATACAATAATAATAATAAAATAATACGAGTATTAATATTATTAAATGTTAATCGCATTAAACATTAGGCAAGATACGAAAGGTAATTGATAAAAAATATTACCTCCTTATCAACTAATATCATCTCAATTGACATTTTTTCCGAATCGTTCCTTCTGCTCCCATTTGCATAAAATACGGACTTTGATGCTACAAAGTCTAGCTCTCTTATCAATTGATTTGATAGCAATCATTCGACTTGTTGCCATTATCTGTTATTTAAATTAAATACATGAAACCATACGTGAGGTAAATATTCAACCAACGACATTCAATTTATCAAAATACATCAAGTGGGATATGCATATGTGTGTTCACAACCGTTATATTGACAAATGAAGAAAACAGTTGTGTAATTAAATTGTATTTTTTTTCTTTGTTCTTGGTATTCAGTCTCACTCCAAGGGGTCATAGTATGGTTCTGACACTGCCTTCTTTGGATATTAAATAGATAAATATTTTGTATTGTTTGCTTGTACCGTAGCAAAATTGTTTAATTTGTTGCACATTATTGCTATTAATATGTTTAATTGAAGATGTTAAGCCCAGCAAGATGTATTAAATGGTTCCTTGTTATGTACTATGAAATGAAATTATAGCACTCAACTGAATGGGGAATAAAGTGCTTGAGATCTATCCAAGTATTTAACTTAATCTAGGATTACTAACTCTTCCTTCTATCTCCTGTTGAAGGGTAACCAGGTCAGCCACAAAATTTGGGGATGAATTTTTCTATGTGGATGCTGCTTGAGCGGGTCAGATTTACCTTGGACGGGTTAGAGTGTAACAAAATTGGAGTGGGTTACGAGGCTTTTAACAGGCAGTCAGATTTATGCTCTGCCCCATTTTGGAGTTGCTTACATAATCAGTTGTGGAACTTCTTCTGGGAGGTGAGTTATGTCATTTTTTTAATTATTATTATCATTCGCTAGTCCTAGCAACTTATTAAATCTATCTGTCATTAAAACAACTTTTATCTTTTATGATATTGTTTGTTGATTTTTTTTCTAACAATGGACGCATGTATTCTATTATTATATGCATCACGAACAATATTTGATCTCTCATCGATGAATTTAGAAGGTTTAAAATTTGTCGTTGGTCTATGTTGGTCTATAAAGGCTTGTAATAATTACTTTTACCTCACACCGGCAGGCTGACCAGAATAGTGTTAGAAGGAAGCAAGTGCCTCTTTATGGTGTGCAAGAAAGGTTTGAGAGCCTTAATGAGAATCCAGATATGTTTCAATAAATTTAAGTTTCAAATTTACATGCTTGTCATATTTATGATTTCAGTCATGGGCAAATGACAATTTAGGGCCTGAAGTCTACGAGGAGGTATCAGAGTGGGGCCTGAAGTCTTAATTTTGTCAATTTAGGGACCAAAGTTACTACTTTTTATCAATTTGTGGCTTTTTGACATTTTTCGTCCAAAAAGCCCGTTAAGTTACCACGTGCGATTCACGTGAGATTCAGTGAGAGCATTTTGGTCATTTTGTGTTCCTTCTTTGGATCGAGGCATCGATTAAGGTTGATGACGGTCTTCAATTATTAGCATATGAAGGAGAAATCGTAAGGTTTAACACAAAAATTGAAGAATCGATTGTTGAAGGCAAAATGACTTGGTGCAAGCGAAAGAAGAAGGGTTGCCTCTATCCATCCACACCAAATTATGGTAATTTTTATGGAAAAATTAGGTCTTGAGCAAAAAAATTAGGGGTTTTGACTTAGGATTTCTCTTGTGGTTTTTTTTTTTTACGAATTTGGTCCTTTTATGTATGTAGATATGTTTAGGATTTCCGTATTGTTTTTATACTTTTTTTCCTTTGTACTTTTCTATAGAAATTTATTAAAAATTACATAAAGTTTATGACCAACTACCAATATATGCTCTGTGATGTTTTATTTGCCATTGAAATTTGTTGGCAATTTTTGGTGGTCCCTTTTGTGTTAAAAAATGTAGTCCTTTATTGTTTTTCATGAAGTGGTCCCATATTTGTTTGAATATACTTTCTTTCATAACCTATTGTCCATTAAATATGTATACATTCAACTCATTAAACTTTTTTATGCTTTTCTTTTCTTCAATTTTCATGTGTGTAGAGTTTGAAGAACAATTTTCTATAAAGCTTCATCATGGGGGCTACTTTAGTAAAGGCAGTATGAGTACATACAATGGAGGAAATGTCACTTTGTTTGACTATTTCGAGGTTGATTGTGTGTCAATGCTTGAACTTAAGTTAGCTGTTAAAGAGGCTGGTGTGCAATAAGATAATTATACTTTGTACCAAAGGATTGGGGATTTACATGTTGATTCAATGGTTAATCTAGAACCAAGGTTAATTAAAAATGATAATGAAGCAGCTGATATTGCAATGTTTATGGCTAAGAAGAGGAGGTATGCTGAACTATTTGTGGAATTAGATGGGAGATGTGAGGGATGATTGATGTTGATGTGGTGGGTGATTTACAAAGATTGTTGGAGGATTCTGATTCTAAACATGAATCTTTACATGATAGTGAGTATGAGACTAGAGAGGATGACATGGAAGTTCAGGTTAATGGTGATGAAGTTGGATGATCCAAAGTGACCTCTACGGCCAAGGATACTGGAAAAGGAGTTCAATTGTCATATGGGGCTGGTGTTAAGGGTAGAAATGTGGAAATTGATTATGATTCAGACGATGGCTTGAAAGATTATGCAAGTGATGATGATAGGGGTAAGGGTAGAGTGTTCAATCCAAAAGTGGATATGGATAAACCTGTCTTTGAACTGGGGATGGAGTTTGCTTATCATAAAGTCTTGGTTGCTACTATAAGAAAGCATGCAATTTTAGAGCATATACGTATCCACTTTGTGAAGCAAGTGAAACAAAGAGTTAGGGCAAAATGTAAGGACCCTTGTCCATGGTTGTTGTTTGCTTCAACATGTCAAGGAGAAACAAATCTGGTGATTAAAACTCTCAACACTTGCCACACCTGTCCAAATCATTTCAAGAGTGAACATTTTGAAGCACACTGCATAGTTGCAGCAAAAGAGCATGTCAATGATTGGAGATCAAACCCAACCCAATCTGCAAAGGCCTTTAAGAAAGTTGTTATGAACAAGTACCAGACAGACATTTTCTATGCAACAAGCATACAGAACCAAAAGAAAAGCATTTCAATTGATTGAAGGAAGTGTGAAAGAACAATACTTCAAATTGTGGGATTATGCAGATGAGCTTAGGTTAAGAAATCCTGGAAATTCTGTGTACATGACAGTTGAGGACAATAAGATGGATGGTAGGCAAATATTTTAGAGATTCTATGTTTGTTTAGGAGGGTTGAAAGAGGGTTTTAAGTTGTGTAGGAAAGTCATTTGTTTAGATGGTTGTTTTCTAAAAGGGGAATATGGTGGCCAGTTATTAGCAGCATGTGGTATTGATCCAAATAATAATTGGTTTCCAATTTGTTATGCAATTGTTGAAATTTGAAACAAAGGAGACATGAAATTGGTTTGTTCAGTTAATGGTGAATGACTTGGAAATTGTTGATGACAGAGGCTATGTTATAATGTCTGATAAATAAAGGGGTTTGATTGATGCCATTGCTTCTTTTTCTGCCTAATGCTGAACACAGATTTTGTGTAATGCATATGTTAGCTAATATGAGAACAACATGATTTAGAGGATTGATTTACAGAGATCAGCTATGGAGTGCAGCATGTGCAACTACCGAAAGTAGGTATAAAGCATGTATGGAGGAGGTCAAAGCATATAACAAAGAGTGTTTTGATTGGTTCTTAGATAAACCTCCACAACACTGGTCTAGGTCCCATTTCAGAACTGAGACAAAGTATGATATTCTTCTGAATAACTTAGCTGAAAGTTTCAACAGTTTCATTTTGGATGTTAGGGATAAACCTATACTTGCATGCCTAGAGACAATCAGAAACATGATCATGGCAAGGCTTGATGAGAATCGAGAAACTGCCATTAAAAAGTGGTCTAGGTTGAGGTTGTGTCCCAAGATACACAAGGAACTTGAGAAGAGGAAAAATTTGGTTGGTGATTGCATTCCAACGTCTTTAGGTGGTGGGAAATTTCAAGTTAGCACCATTCATAGTCGGTACTCGGTGAATCTAAATGACGGGACATGTACATGCGAGAAAATGGGAATTATGTGGCATACCTTGTAATCATGCAATCTCATGTATGTTAATGAAAGAGCTAGAGGCGGAGGGTTATGTTGATCCTTGTTACGGTGTAGAAACATATAAAAAGGTTTATTCTTTCCTCATCAATCCTATGGATAGCCTTGACATGTGGGGACTTCTTGGATTGGATCATGTCCACCCCTAAAAGAGCAAAGAACACAACCTGGAAGACCAAAGAAATTAAGAAAAAGGACTAACCAAGGTTTACCAAATGGTCAAGGTGGTGATGAAGGAGCATTACCTGAGGAGTACAAGGGGCTGCAAACCAAGAGGGAGGGTAGAGAACCAAATGTAGATGAGGTGTTTGATCAACAAACTCCAAAAACTTCATGAGAGGAAAAACTTACCTTAGAATTTGTTAAATGCAGTATATGCAAGGTGTCAGGACACAACAAGATAAAATGTCCTTCAAAACCAACAACCATTGTGAGTACCTAACTTTAAATAAAAGTTGTAAGTTCTAAGCATTAAAATATGACATTCATTTTTTGGTCAATGGTAGGTGGAAAGTAATGTGAGAGCAGGGGATGGAGACTTTGGAATCTCAAATGCAGGCACAAGTACCCAAAAGGTATTGTAATTATTCAATTTTTTTTGTTAAGTTTACAAACTATGTTTAACATTAAGATGTTAATGTTTTAGGCTACTAAATCAAAGGATCCAAGGAAAAGAAATAGAATGGGAGACACAGTCGCATCAACAAGCCAACAAGCCCTAGAAATGTCAACACCACCACTTCAAACACCACCACCACTACCCCCACCACTTAAAACACCACCATCACCACTTCAAACACCACCTCCACCACCACACCACTTCAAACACCACCACCACCACCACCACTAAGAAGATCACCACCACCATAACCACCACTGAGAAGATTACCACTAAAGCCACCACTGAGAAGATCACCACCGCCACCACTAAGAAGATCATTACCACCACCACCACCACCAAAACCATTTGCAAAACCTCGATCAATTCCAGATTCAAAGGTAAATGCAACTTCTAATTTAAAAAGAAATGGTATGTCCTTGATTTCTGATTTAACTTGTTTTTTGATTTAAAATGAATTTGTTTTTCTCATTTAGATTTCTAAATCCAAAGGAAAACCTAAGCAACAACAACCAGGTCCAGAAATGCCAGAACTGATAAGGTTGCCAAGGTCAAATAGACTAAGAAGTAGGTTTCAATTCAAGTAAGTTGATGGAGTAATTGATTTGGTTGAAGAAGAGGAGGAAAGTGGACCTCTAGAACCATGTCTCAGCCTGCTCAATCTTCTGCATCAGCTGGTAATGTGCTCTCTTCTGGTTCCTTGTCTCTACCACCTCCAGGAGTGATGCAAATGGTAATCCCTCCTGGAATGGAACCTAGGGTGCCTGATAGAAGGTATACAAGCATTTCTGTGACTGGGGAGCATGGTACTACCAACAACAATGACACAAATAACCCTTGCTGACCTTATTTTGAGAGGGGTGGAAAGAGATATGTCATAATGAAGAATCTCAAGAAGACAACAAAGAATTTGAGTGCAACTAAGAAGTAAATGGTCAATGTTGTGATGTAGATGTAAAGTGTGATGATTCTTCCAGAATTGGCTTTGATTCTATTTTGCTTTTGATCTGTCTTATTCTCTTTTGAACATGTGGTTGTATGGTCTTTTGGATAGACAATGTTAGGTTAAAAATTAATGGCCTTGTGTTGTCCATTCCTAGTGTTATGCCATATGGGCAGTTTCCTTTACTTTTGGAGATGTTATGTTGAAACTTAAATGTCATTTGTACCACAAATATTGGTATATTGGTTTATATGACCTTGGAAGCCTTTATTTTGTAACTGTTGTGATTTACTTGGGTGTTTTCCTTTGTTATGTGCTGCATAACATCTTCTTTGTGTTCATGTTTGTAGTGAACTTGAAAAAAAACAAAAAAAATATTTTACCAAACTCCAAACTTTCTTCATTCATTCAGTCACCAGAAATTACAAAGAGTACAACAACGGTTCTAATTCAAACCCAATGTCACAAAAGCAAATCCATCACCGTTACAATTCTTTGGAACCTAACCATAGACTGGCAAAACAAACAGAGGAAACATACAACCCAAGAACACAACAATAGTAGCCACAAGAACTTTATTCGTCTTTTCAATCTTCCAATTTCCTCCTGTATTTTGTTTCTATTTCGGATCAACCCAGGTATGTCTGCCTTTGATCTTCCACAGATCTCTGGATCAACCCATGAAAAATACCCACAATTCCCCTGAAAAAAATTTGGCCAAAATTTAGGCCAAAAACAAATTAAACTTACACAAAAAATTAGAAGCCAAATAATACATACAGACATGCATTGTAGAAATCTTCTACTCGGATTCCTTTCAGTCCATGATGTCTGCGGTCGTGCTACTTCACGCATCTGCATCTTCGATTCTCAAACCTCATGATGAAAAGCACAATTTTTGCCCTAAGAGTTATAAATTGTCGTAAGGAAGGGAAGGCGTTGTCAATTTTGCATCTCATAGAACCAGCAGTGAATGCGAAATGACCAAATGCCCTCACTGAATCTCACGTGAATCGCACGTGGTAACTTAACGGGCTTTTTGGACGGAAAACGTCAAAAAGCCCCAAATTGATAAAAAGTAGTAACTTTGGGCCCTAAATTGACAAAATTAAGACTTCAGGCCCCAATCTGATACCTCCTCGTAGACTTCAGGCCCTAAATTGTCATTTGCCCTTCAGTCATTTACGATCACATGTAGAATGCAGGGAGTCATTCGTTCTCATTTGGAATCACTGAAGTTTTAAACACCAACCTCTTGATAGAACTATGTGCAGATGACATAGAATATGTCTACCAAAAACCAAAGTTAACTGTTAACTTCTGAACTCAAAATATGGTTATGATTGAAGGGAATCTAGTAAGTTAATAAGATCATCTCACATAAAATTCATCTATTCTATTTTAATGCAAAAAAAACCACATGTAAATTCTTTAGAGAAGATCTGGAATTGAACTACCTGGTTGCGTCACAGGAGATAAGAAGATGAAGAAGAATAGATCTACAGAAGAAAAATATGGGAATATAAAAATAAGAGTTTTACCCTAAGATGAGTTGAATGTGTCAGCAGGAGAAAAAGAAAGATGGTGGCGTTAAATTGGTAGGATTTTTTATGCGTGTGTAAAAATCATTTATGCAGCCGAGTATTGTGGGATTCAAATTCTGTAGAAATCAAATATTTGATGTTAGTAAAAGATAATTATTCTGTGGAAATGAAATTGGATTCCATAACCGACTAATCAATCAATTTAGAAATGAGATTGAATTTCAATTTCAAATAATTATAAATATGTGATTAAATTAGAATACAAATCAATATTCAAATTAAATCTTATCAAATTCGGCTTACATTAGAATTTCAGTTTCAAATTAGGCTTACATTAAATAGTTATGTATATGTGATTTAAATTTGCTTTATTAATATCAAATCTAATCAAAGGTAATTGCATGAGTCATGGGGAATTAATTTATGGTTACATACGTGAATTAGAAATATTGAATTCTAATTTCAAATTTTAAATTGTCAAATAATTTTATGATTCTGCGATATTTTAAATATGTGATTAAATTTGGACAAATCAATATTCAAATTAAATCTTATCAAATTAGGCTTACATTTGAATTTCAGTTTCAAATTAGGCTTACATTAAATAATTACGTATATGTGAATTAAATTTGCTTTAATATGTGTCTGGATTCTTATTTTTTTAAACTGTAGATTTCGAAATTATTTTAAATGTGATAGAATTTTAACTTCAGATTTCAAATAATTAGAATTCTTTCTTTACCCGTTTCCTACTTGTTTAAGTTTAATATGAAATTCAAAATTTAATATTTTAGGAATGACTTATTATTTGACTCTTGTATAAAAATCAAAGAGAAAAGTTGATTGGATTTAAATTTCAAATTAGCTATTAACTATTAATAGCACAATTTTAAATTGTCAAATAATTTTATGATTCTGCGATATTTTAAATGTGATTAAATTTGGACAAATCAATATTCAAATTAAATCTTATCAAAAAGGTATGTTTGGAATTCAAAATTTCGAATTTAAGTAAATATAACTACTAATTACTATTACGAATGAGAAGGCGTCACATGGAATTCCACGTCATAATTCCATGTGGCAGGTGGTTATAAAAATCTTGTGAAATATTGTAAGTTATTTCTTCAATTGTACACTTCAAAAATATTGATGTCTATTCCCTCCTTAGAAATATTAATCTCACTACCAGCAAAACATGTTTTAGCGGCGGAAATTTTCGCCGCTAAAGTAGTAATTTCGTCGCTAAAGCTCATCCACTGGCGGAATTATTACGTTGGTGGTCCGTCGCTGGCAGCCCGATGCAGCGGTTCGGCAGACCAATTTCCGCCGGTGTACACCGACGAAAATCGTATTCCGCCGGTGGTCACCGGCGGAAATTTATGTCACTGTTTCAATTTAATTTAATTTAATTTAATTTTTTCAGCGAAGGAACATTCCGCCGGTGTAATAAAAATTTAATTAAAATAAATTAATTCAGCGGCTGAATTTTCCGTCGCTAAGATAATTTCATTTAATTAATTTTTTTTTCAGCGACGGAATATTCTGCCGGTGTAATAAAAATTTAATTAAAATAAATTAAATCAGCGGCGAAATTTTCCGTCGCTAAGTTAATTTATTTTAATTAAATTTTTATTACACCAGCGGAATATTCCGTCGCTAAAATAAAAATTTAATTAAAATAAATTAACTTAGCGAAGGAAAATTTCGCCGGTGTAATAAAAATTTAATTAAAATAATTTAACTTAGTGACGGAATATTTCGCCGCTGATAATGCAATAAATTAAAAAAAATTAAATATCAATTGTAATATTTTTTTTGTACCTTATATAACAATTGATACAACTAAAACTGTAAATTTAAAAATCAAAATACAGTATCAAATCGGTGGGGGGGTGGGGGAGACTGGAAATCGGGACATCCCAGTACCAAATCGGGGGGGGGGGGGAGGGAGGGGGGGAGGAGACTTGAAATGCGGACATCACAAATTATATTACAAGAAAGTATAAAATAGTAAAAATTCGGGACATCACAAATTAAAGTACATTACCATATCGGGGGTTCACAAAATCACATCGGGGGAGGGGGCGGGGGGGGGGGGGAGATTGGTAAAGACTCCTGGCAATAGAGTCAGAAGGGGAGCTGGTACTCGAGTGCATGTGGGAATACCCATGATGCTGCATACCCTGCATCTGGCCATCATCAACTCAATTCGACGCTCTGTATCCTCCCGATACTGCGCAGCCATGCGTCTCTCCTCAGCCAACTTTTCCTCTGTCAAGCGTTTCTCCTCAGCCAACTTTGCCTCTGTCTCCTCCCGATATTGCCCAGCCAAGCGTCTCTCCTCATCCAACTTTGCCTCCAGAGAGGAGATCCTCGAAACATACTGAGGATCGGGCCTGATCACATATGAGCGACGGCCGGTCGACGACGATGGGCATTGCAGCCCGTGATCCCCCATCCCTAACACTCGGTCTCGTCTCTTTGGATGTCCATCTGAGGTGACCGCTTGCCAAACTTCAGGCACGAATGGAATGGGCTGGCCGAGAGGAGTAGCTTTGGGCGTAACGGCGGCAAGATATGTATTATGTCAAAATAAAACAAACAAATATAATTATATACACAATATACATAAATAAATTTACATATTCAAAAGCAAGTATTTTAATGATAGTTTACTTACAAAGGCCGATGCAGATCGATCATCAATCCACTGCAGAGGTTGATTAGCGCTTGTAGGATTTCTAACATGCGTGCTAACGAACACATCCATAAAACCGACATCGGGGCCAGCTGTAAGTACCCAAATTCGGATCATCAAAATCCGTTAAAAGTTAACCGGAATCCGTTAACTGGCCCGCTCCAGGTTAACCGGAACCCGTTAACTACCCATTCTCAAGCCAACAAGACGTCCCGGGACTGCCCGTGCATCCCAACGTCAAAGCGTACTCAACACACGTTGTCACACGTAAAAGTATAGCTTTTCCTGAAAAACGCACTTTTCAGCACTTTCCGGGGGGTTTCGGACATTTTTCGGACAGTTATTTAAAAAACGGACAAAATCGGGAATAACGAGACGAATACCCTAGTCTTGGTGAGTCACAGGGGCACGTGGCATAAACATCAATCATATTTCAGAGTGAAAAGACCAAAATACTCCTGAGATTGTGTCAAAGTCCGTCCGAACTGTTTTACAGGCAAAACTGAATTGCTAGCAAGTCCTCCCATTTTCCAAAATACCACAAACCCCCCCCCCCCCAAATTCAAGATAAGTTCGTCCGGACTGTTCTTCAAATTTACCCTATAAATAAAAGGGCTGTCAAAACATTTGAAAGAGAAATTTTTTATCCATTTTCACAAAAGCCCACGGCATGAACTAGTTTCAACCCCTCCCGAGCCCCATTTTGCCTCGATTTGCGTGAAAACCTCGTATTTCAACCAAACACGAACCAAACAACCTTGAAACACCTTTCCAAACACTAAACCATATCCCGTATACGTCAACCGAGCCAAAAGAGTCAACCCCTAGCCATAGATAACACTCTCTCTGCCTAAACACTCGTTCCGTCTCAGTTTACGCGCCAGTCGCTACAACCGTTTCGGTCTAAAGTCATTGAAATGTAGACGTCACCGTCGACGGGGTCCGATACGTTTTAGTCCAAGATCCTCTTCTCTCCCGTAAGAGAAGTAATCTCGGGTTAAAACCGCGTTCCGGCCCCATTTCTTTACTTTTATGTCATTTAACGGTCCGGATCGTTTGATCCGTTGAATGTCATTTACATTACGCAACTTTATAGTCCGAACCGTTCGGTTCGTGATAGTCATTTAACGGTCCGGATCGTTTGATCTGTTGAATGTCATTTACATTACGTAACTTTACAAATCTGAGCCGTTTGGTTCGTTGATCGACCCTTAAAAATCCGGATCGTTTGATTCCGTCGATACCGCACTTTAAATACCGTCATTTACAAGTCCGAGCCGTTGGCTCGTGATAGTATTTACTTATCAAAGTCCGAGTCGCAAAAGATTCGTTGATCGCATATCATTTAATGCTTTTTTCCCGTAAAATCGCTAACAATGTAATGCCCTATTCAAAACCGGAGTTCGTCATTCGAACTCTCTTTCAAAACGCGCAAAGTGACGTTTGGCATCCAAACGATCATCTTTAAAACTCAAAACCCGACGTTTGACATTCAAACGATCTTTTCTTAAAAGTCAACATTTGACACTTAAGTTAAAGATTCAAAACGCGTCATTCGCACCTCTTTTCCTAAAAAACTCTAAAACCGACGTTTGTCATTCAAACACTCGCTTTTTCCAAAATGCAAACACACACACACACACACACAATTTCGAGAAAGGTAGAAAGACTCGGAGGCGTTTCGGGTGATCTCAAAAATACTCTTCCCGAAACGTAACGTGACCTCCGAACTCAACAATCTCTGGTACTAAAAAGCCTTTTGTCATGTTTTTGCTACCAATAAAAATGACACCCTTTTCAATGACTTTTCCATGTTTTTGCTGCCAATAAAAACAACACCCTTTTCAAAGCCTTTTCCAAGTTTTTGCTACCAATAAAAACGACACCTTTTTCATAAGCCATTTTTAAACGTTTGGGCTCAAAATACAAAACCGCGTGGCGACTCCTCTCCTTCCCAAAAGCGAGGTCCCAAACATCCGCGAAAGACAACCGCTCGCCGCGCAGCCCGCGCGCGATCCGGGTAATTTCAGTTGGCGACCACACTGGGGACAAGGATACTTTTTAAAAACTACCGTCGTTTTCAAAAAGCCTTCTGTGGGTCAAACTTTCGTTTACCCTTCCTCATTTTTGTGTGCGTGTGTTGTTCTAAACCTCGAACGGTTTTCAAAAGATGTTGCATTCTTTTCATCTCAAAATCATAACATGTTCGTGCATTCCCGTTCATACTTGATTTTCATGTTACATTTTTGAACTGCGCATAAATTCTTTAAAACACATTCTAAAAATCTTTGTTTTACTCAGAAAAAGAATTTAGTGACCGCACACTACTTGCACTGCTGCCTCGGTACACCGTACGCTACGTGCACTTGCTGCCTCGGTACACTGCACACTATGACCCGTAACCCGGGATGACCGTTCAGTTGCAGCTCGGTTGGTCTACCAGACACCTTTCAAGCGCGCACGGGGTCGTCGCAAACAGCCCATCCTAGCCCGTGTAAGCCATGCACTCTTTGTGTCACAATTCGTCCAAGACCGCAGTTGGTTTTTGGCTTAGTACGTGTCATAAAGCCCAAGTGTGTGTTTTTTACGCCGGGTTCCCTCACAAGTCAAGCTTGAAAGATTGAGATCGAAGGTCATTCCTGACCCGAAGTCTTGAGCTTTTCAGCCTTGACTTTGACGCGGAGCTCTGCCGAAAAACATACCCGAAGGTTCAATGTGACACCGTGTCACCAAACCCTCAACGTATGCACCGTACCAGCCACAACTTGGCCAACGCCGAAAGCTAAGGCCCCTCGCGCAAGCGAGTCAGGAGAGGTCATGCCAAAATTTTGGCACGATCCCCGCCTTAACTTAAGGACGTTGACTTCGACCGTGGCCCGCGTGTCACATACGTTGGAAGTTTGCGTGACCAGCTAGCCTTAAGTTCACTTTTTCCTTTGTCGGTGGAACTCGCTTGCCTTATAGGACCCTCGCTCGGGATTGTCCGTCCCGGGAAGACGATTTACAGGTGAAAAATGAGGGGCTTATAAACGTAGTGACGAGATCCACTGATTAGAGCCTTAGGTTAGTTGCGAAAAAGATGATACAATCTTTTCCAACCGATTAGGACTCTGAGAAAATACGTTTTAAGTAAACATTAATCGGTAATTGCACATTGCACTAGCCCAAAACCCTGAGCCAAATACCCTTTCCGAAGCCTAAACCCTGCCTTTCGTTCCCCGCCGAGCAAAAAGTGGTTCGAATTCCGGCCGCCGCCTCGCGAGTCACGATTACGGCGTGACGGTTCTTCGGTTCCCTCGGTTCCTTGACTAGACTCTCCGACATGTCAAGCTCACCGAGAAATCGTGACGGGGACGAAACCCCGCCACCGGTAACAGATATGACATTGGAAGAAGCCATCCGGGCTTGTGAGGTTCAGTAAAGGCAGAAAGAAGATTAGCAGAGTTTCGTGGTACAACTTCTGAATGAGCGAGGTATAGCAAACCTATCCCCACCAGACGGTACTTTCGTCCTAATCGAGGACGACGAGCCCTCGATCAACTCCTCAAACCTTCAACCGGGTTCCTCCCCGCCAACATACGGGTGCCTTCGAACCAAGGAAACAAATGACCTAGGCTTCATGTTGCCACCTCTCAAGGCAACCCTATCATATACGTCCAAGCCGCACTACTCCCATCACTCCATACAACCAGCGCACTGACCATCTCAAACAGATGTCAATATCCTCCAATATCCTCCCAGGTTCAACCCATTGCCTATACACGAACCCCAAAACATCGGGGACAAACCCCGACACAGTCCAGAAAAGGCCCCCATATATCCACATATATCGAGCCTCCAACCTCCAATCACTGCCACTCATATGGTAGCACCCGGCGCCGAGCCTCAAAATCCACCACTGCCAATTTCAGAATGCAGGAGATGGACCGATTCGACGGAACCGAATGTCCACAGATGCATGTTGACATACGTTCTCGGCATGAGAGCGAAAGGAGCAACCCTTCAGCAAATGGCCGATCACTTCCAGCATACTCTCAAGAGTTCAGCGTTACGATGGTTCCTAAGGGTCAAGCCTGCAGATCGCCATACCTGGGATCAGATCAGTAACATCTTCCTAGAGCGGTACAGATCCAACCTAGAGTGGGAAACAAGTCATGAGGACTTAATCACCACCGAACAGAAAGTAGATGAAAGCATCGGAGAATTCTACAAGAGGTGGAGTTGGAAGCTCTCCGAGATTATGGAGCCACTCTCCAAGGATGAACATATGCGAATCTTCAAGTCCTGCTTAAGGCCGTCCATCAGAACTCTCATCAGCCATTACTTCTTCCCAGATCTCTGAGCCATGGTCAATGTCGGCTCAGTTCGAGAAGGATCTCAAGGAAAAGCGCCATAAGACGGCCATACTGTATACCGATCGTCAGTGCATTCAATCACGCACCGGCTCCCGGCAAGAAAGGAAAAGATACGTCCGTCAACTAGATTCATCAGTGGACAACAAATGGGAAACAGAAACCCACCCGCAAAGCAACAACTCCACCCCAAAGCGGACTCGCCGTACACTTCGACAAGTTGGACATGCCGCCGAGTAAGATGTTGGAAGGGTTGATCGGGGGAAGGCCTCCTCAAGCCCGTGCTGGGTAAACTACAAAACCCAAGAATCCCGTAGTCAACGCTGATAAAAGCAAGTACTGCGCCTTCCACCAGTATCATGGACACACCACCGACAACTGCGTGGGGTTACGGTACGAAATCCAGAATTTGATAGAGGAAGGAAAATTGGAGCGCCCCCGTGGGCCTAATACAGTCGGAAACCCTTTTCCGAACAATAAAAGTTTGAACTCCATCGAGTGGGTGCCAAAGAAGATTGCCGCAGAGCCAGTTCCTCCGCCTCTTCCAGCCAGGTCTTCATCAGACGTTCACATCAGTTACGATGTTTGTGACTGCTCCGAATGCCTTGAGTACGAGTTCCAAGACATGATCAAGGGTGATTCTCTCAGGAAGCAGAAGAAGAAGTCTTCTCAACAGAAACCGAGAGAAAGATATGAAGCTAGAGACACCAGTATGGGTACACTCGGGGAGCCATCCGGGAAGTTCGATTACTATGTACTCTACTCCAGCCAGTCCTCCCTTCCTCCAGGCCACGCAGCTTTAGAGCAGACAGGGGTGTGATAGCCGAAAAATCCTGCTGACGCCAAAGTTCAGGCCTCAGGACACCAGAATACCTCAAATCTTGACAACCTTACCGCCAGCCAGAAGCCTAATCCCCCGCGGGATCAGCCAAGGTTCAATTTGCCCAACTTCAGAGCACGGGCCGGCAAAGGAAAGTCAAAATCAACTTGGCACTCGCACTCAATCAACGTGCTGACCAAGGGTGGCCACCGCCACAAGCTACCTCGACGAAATACCGAGGCACCACCAAAAGCTTTACCTCTCAAGAGGAAGCAGGAAACGGATGGCTTGATGACTCTCCCTCTCCGGAAAGAGACCAGATCTATGATTCCCGACTGTATGGCAGTATGCTCACCTTCTGTGATGAAGACTTGCCAAAAGACGCCTCAGGGCACAATGAAGCTTTGTACATCACTCTTCGGCTCAACACCATCTCTCTCCCCGGGGTATTGGTAGACAAAGGATCAGCAGTCAACGTCCTCCCACTCAGCATGATGCCAGCTCTACGCATCGATGAAGGCCACATGATCCCATCTGCCCGGACTATCAAAGCCTACGACAGCACGTCTCGTCCCATCCTGGGGACGGTGACTCTGGAAATCTGGTTCAAAACCCAAATGGTGCCAGCAAAATTCCACGTGATGGACATTCCGTCCGAATTCACAGCTCTATTGGGACGCCCATGGCTAGACCACATGAAAGCCATAGCTTCCACTCTCCATCAGTGCGTCAAGTTCATTAACCGGCAAGGAGATCTTGAAGTCATCAGAGGGGATAGTTTCCTCATAGGGAACGATGCCGAGACAACAGCCAAGCGTGCCCGCAGCCAGGCACCGGGGCTACCTCCTTCAAGTCGACCAAGGGACTATCGGGGCAAATCTCATCAGAATCCCTCAGAGTCCGGAGGTGCTAACTATGTCAACGTTCTCGAACTGGCAGATCCTGAAGTAGTCAAATTCATCAAGTTCAACTGCCATTTTCGAAATTTGAACGCAGACTGGAAAGAAACCCTGAGCATCGCAATGATGCGGGCACGCAAACCCCCTGTCTCCAATCGGAGATTTGTCAGCATCCTTCAATCCAACTCTCTGGCCCCACCAGGCGAAGAAATCTTAGTGATAAAGGTCAACAAGCATCGTCACACTCGTGATGAATGTATGGCAGTCGTATGGGATATCCTACATGAGGAATTGCCCTCCGAGCCCCTCTTCTCAAGCAAAGGGCTTGATGTTTTTCTAGCAGCTTCAGCTTCATAGCAGGACGCGAGACATCCTTATGTCTGGGTTGAGCCGTCATACGACAACGAATCAGGACTCTCCGGAGTCGAAGACGCGGCAGATCCGCAAGAAGATCCCTACACACATATGCTCAGTTTCGAGGACGGCACTAGTTCCGATGAGGTCACCTATGACGAGGGCTCCAATATCATCGAAATTGTCAAGCTCAACATCCTGTACAGGCAGTTATCCGGCGAATGGAAACAACTGGTTGAGACGACAAAGAACCCCTCTGATCAAGTAACTGACGACGACTTCATCAACATTATCTTTTCCAGATATCCCGATGATACCAAGGATCCGATCCTTATTATCAGATTCTGCAATGCCAAAGTTACCCTCGACGACTGCCTGCTCATGGTAAACGAGGCCCTGGCCAATCGAGCTCAAAGTACATCATCACTCCCAACCACACTATTTCCCAGCTGCAACCGGCCCGTGCGCGTCGCCAAGCTACACCAAGAGCGCCGCCAAGGCCAAGGGCACCAGCAAAGGAGACAAAGCTCCTCACCCTGTTACTAATCAGATCAACCTCGGGAACGCTTCCAGTAGCCACCCTGAAAACATCTGTAAGAGTCTTCCCCGCAAGACAGATCAAGCTTCCGAAGAAAGGAATGATCACTTCAGCATGAACATGCTCAAGTTCGATCGAGCCATCACGGCCACGGATTCAGGCATCCCGCCAGCAAACTGCTAGCTCTGATAGACTTGGCTATCCAGCGAGATCACGAGACTATCAACATCGCAGAATTCAATACCCCCGTGGGTTTAATCAAACAGATATGGGCAAACTTCTTGGTAACTGAGATCAAGGAAGGCCGCATGGAATGTCCCAGCCTGACTTCCTTCGTCAATATAATCCAATTGTTTTCGTATTCGGGGACTTGGATGTGATTACAGTTCTAGACACCAGTCAGACGGCACGCACCTACGGAGACTGTTTAGCTCTAGCAAGGAAAGCCCTCCTGGAACTAGCTGCTCAAGAGAACCATCTCTGGGACGAGAACCAAGCTCAGAAGACTCACAGGAACCAAGCCCATAAAGCGTCACAAGCAGCTTCAGACAGAAAGCTAGAGGCCACTCTAGACCAATTTGACCTCAAAGGTTTTGCCCACGGTGACTTCCTGGACTACCGTCACTTTTCATCGAACCCCCTCTGGCAAGGGAGGGCGGTCAATGGTCCCGACGACCTAGGATATGGAATGGCACAGCACAAGGAACACCTAGCCAAACAGCATGAAGAGTACAAGCGCTTATCTCCCCGAGAAAAGCAAGTCCTCTGTGAAAGCGACAACGAAGACGATGAAACCATTCTCTTCCAAGCCGGGCATGGAGTCAACAAAATCGGAATCCCAAGGGTCCTCGGAGGATGGGGACGGATCATTTCTGCTCTCAAACTAAAAGGCCAATTAAAGGAGGAAGGTCTATTCAAAAAGAAAAGAAAGATGGAAATACATCTCCAGCAACTACTCAGGGAGATTCCACAGACTACGTCATTCGTTTACAGAAACGATCAACTGGGACAGCAGCCAGTTACATGGGCAGGTGTTCGGGAAGCCGTGTACTCACCTTCCGACATACCCGCCACTCAGATAAAGCAGAAGAAAAAACTCTCCCCGATTGAAGTTTATCTAGACTGCCGCATAAAGTTCAAGGAAGCACTGGCTATTCTCACGTGGGAAGAAACACAGGCGCTAACTCTCGACGTTGGCTCTACTGCAAGAGAGCTGATCTGGGCTAAAAGTGGAGGAAAATTAGCAAACCATGAATATCGCCTAACCCAACTCCAGAATGCCCTGAGCATGCTAAGCAAGAAGGAAAGAAGTGTGGTATACCGTGAAGAGATCAAAGAGACTTTTCGCATGAACCAAGAACTCTCTAACCTCCCTGAGGGTCAAAGAACACACGCTTCAGTTTCGACAACCACTGCGCGCAAGACCGACGTTCGAACAGGCCGCGGCAAACTATAGACTCCCTCCCGCGGAGGCACCCAAGCCGCATCCCGGGACGTAATCCGGAAAGCTGCCGAAGCCCCTGGGAATCTAACTACTATCAACGAATTGAGAGAAGACATATAGCCCTATGCTTCGCGGAATCCTCCTCTGACTATGGCTCAACTCAGAGCGACCTGTTCAGAAGGGACCAAACCTGATGTCAGCGTCCTAACCCGATCGGGTCAAATCCATGTATTACCACCCAAGGCCACCAAAAAGCCAACGGAGCCAGAACCGCAACCCGGTCTGCCCGAAGAAACAAGTTCCGTGAAAGAGGACCCGATCCTCACTGAACTCCAGCAGACCAAGGCGAACATTTCCCTTTGGTCCCTGCTCACATCTTCATATCCTCACAAGCTCAAGCTAGAGGAAATTTTGGCCCGCACCATGGTCCCCGTGGACGCAACTCCAGAAGAAGTAATTCAGATGATCGGCAACATCCACTACGGCAACATCATCACCTTCACAGATTTGGACTGCCAAAATTTGGGGCTGATCACAATGAGCCATTCTACATCACAGTCCAGCTGGACGAGCATCGCCTTCCCCGTGTGTTGGTAGACGGAGGTTCCCGAATGAATGTCTTGCCCGCCAAGATGATGGACCTGCTTGACATCAAGACCACAGATCTGAAGCCTTCAGTCCACACTGTCAAGGCCTATAACTCCACTTCCTGCACAGTTCTCGGGGTTGCTACTCTAAATATCTGGTTCGGCAAGCGGATGATCCCCACCAAATTCCAAGTGTTGGACATTCCTATCACTTTCACAGCCATCCTGGGGTGACCCTGGATGCATCAAATGAATGGCGTGGCATCCACCCTTCACCAATGTATCAAGTTCATGCAAGGCAACGAGCTAACGACAGTCTTTGGCGATAGCGTCACCACCGAGGGGACCAACACCAACGGCATTCCAGTGTTAGAAATCAAGCATGATGATGATATGGCATTAACTAGATTCACTCTGGAGACCTCCAAGATCCAAATATGCAGTGTGGACCTTCCACTGTTTCGAGACAAAATCCCTCCCGCCATGAAAATGATGAAACTCATGAATTTCATCCCAGGACTGGGGCTCGGCAAAAGGTTACAAGGCCAACACCAAGTCATCGAAGTCAAGGACCACACCACGGTCCAGGGACTTGGTTTTGTGCCAACACCAGCTGACATCAGGAAAAACAAAAGGCTCGCCAGTACCAAGGCAACAACCCGCAGAAGGGGAACCTCCAACGGCACGCCCAACCTCCAACCTTACAGTTTCGACCTCGCTCATTACTTCATCAAGGGAACCGACAGCAGAACTGAGGAGACCGACAAGGGAACTGATAGCAGACCTGAGGGGACTGACAGCAGAACTGAGGGAACTGACAAGGGAACCGACAGCAGAACTGAGGGAACCGACAGCGGAACCGACAGTAGAACTGAGGGGACCGAAAGTGGAACTGATGAAGATGAGAAAGAAGGAGGAAAAGTCAGCACAGAGACTACAGAAAGGATGGAAAAGCTAGAACGGGACCTCAAGCGTTTCAAAGGACTCAAGGCTAATCCGATAAGGGGAGCGTTCCTCGACATCACAGCTCTACCTGGACCAATTGCCACCACACTTCAGCATGAGTACACATGCAAAGGAATCCCAGACATGGAAGAGCAGCTCGAGACACTCTTCACGGGAAACAGACTGTTCGGGTCAGCCACCGAGGCCACATTCGAGACAGTAACTCCAAAGCAGAAGGAACCAGAATTCATAGAAGATGCTCTCAGTGGACCCGCTCTATAAAGTCTTTTTGAAGAAGTCATGGAGGTGCCAAACCTGATTGACCTGGGCTCCGAAAACAGCATGATCGCCATGATTGGGACAAAGCAGGCTGCCTCTCGACCCCCAAACCCTCATCAAGCATCCAGCAATGCCACTGAAAAACTGGGTAAATTTCACCGGACCAAGGGAAAGCCAGACAGAAATGGAAGACAAGCTGGGCCTGCACCCACATCTCCCTAAACCCAGTCTCAAACCCTAGCCTCTGAGTCAGTCCTTGTCAAAGTCCAGTCCTCTGAGTCGTCCAACGGCCTCACGCCGGAAGACTATGATAATGTAGCCAACAATGTATTTCCGTTTGCATTTAATGAAAAGTCTGACCTTTCGGATTATCCCCTCATTGCCACTTTAACAACTGATAAGTTAACAAACAACTTAAAAGACGTTAATAATGACTCACTTGATAAAGAAGCAGACACACTAAACGAACAATACATTAAAGAAGTTCTCAAGCGTGTAGTAAACCAAGAGGACAATCGGGCCCAAGCTGCCGACGAGGTTATGACTAAAGTGAACCTGGGTCAGTGCAAGAGCCTAAAGAGACACAAGTGGGCAGTTTCTTCGCCGGTGCAGAAAAAGAAGCCCTGATAACTCTCCTCAAAGGGTATGTTTACGTGTTTGCCTGGTTATATCAGGACATGCCAGGACTCGATCCGTCAATTGTGGAGCACTGAATTCCCCTGGATCCAAAATCCAAGCCTATCAAGTAGAAATTGCGCAAGATCAAGCCAGAGTGGTCCCTGCAAGTGAAAGAAGAAATTGAGAAAATGCTCCACGTAGGCTTCATCAGAGTAATTGAGTACCCGACATGGCTCTCCAACATCGTGACAATCACCAAGGCCAATGGAAAGGTCAGATGCTGTGTGGATTTTCGAGATCTCAACAAGGCCAGCCCTAAAGATGATTTCCCACTGCCCAACATCGACATGCTAGTCGACACCACAACAAACTTCAAAATAAAGTCCTTCGTGGATGGGTTTGCCAGATACAATCAGATCAAAATGTCCGAGGAAGATCAAGCCAACACTGCTTTCACCACTCCATGGGGGACATACTGTTACACGATCATGCCGTTCGATTTGAAGAATGATGGGGCTACTTACCTGCGGGCTACATCAGCCCTCTTCCATGATATGATTCACAAGGAAATCGAAGTGTATGTCGATGACATGATCATCCACTCCAAAGGATCAGACATGCATGACATTATAGATTTGAGAAATTTCTTCAACTGACTCAAAAAGCACTCCATGAGGTTGAACCCTGCAAAGTGCACCTTCAGCGTCAAGCGATGCAAAGTACTGGGGTACATGGTTACAGAAAGAGGTATCGAATTTGATCCCAAGAAAATCAAGGCCATCATCGACATGAAGCCGCCACGCATAATCGAGTAAGTGAAAAGTTTTATGGGAAGACTTCAGTACATCAGCCACTTCATCAACCAGTTGACATCTCTCTGCGAGCCAATGTTGAAGCTGATGAAGAAGAATGTCGACATCAAATGGGACTCCGAGTGCCAGACCGCTTTCTAGAAAATCAAGACATACTTGGTGAATCCCCTAATCCTGTGCCCACCACATGAAGATAAGCAACTCCTCCTATACCTGACAGTAACAGACACGTCAATTGGAGCAATGTTAGCACAAGAACAGAAAGATTCCAAAGTTGAGCATGCAATCTACTTCTTAAGCCAAAAGATTCAGGGAAGTGAACTCTGCTACTCAGAATTAGAGAAAACTTGTACCTCCTTGGTATGGGTAGTCGGGAAACTTAAACACTACATGCAGTCACATTCAGTGCTCCTGGTCTCCAAGATGGACCCCGTCAGATATCTCTTCGACAATCCATCTCTGTCAATGAGACTAGCCAAGTGGTCATTCTTCTTAGCTGAATTCGACATCAAGTACATGGTAAGAAAATCAACAAAGGGCAGATCAGCTGGTAGACTTCCCAAGCAGTGAACTCAAGGGTCCTGATCCGCAGTTTCCGGATGACGAGATCTTTTCACTCGACAGCGCAAACCGCTGGCAACTCTTCTTCGATGGGGCAGCCAACAAGAAGGGAAATGGTATTGGAATGCTTTTGATCGATCCTAAAGACGAGCACACTCCCATAGCCATCAAACTTAATTTTGAAACAACCAACAACGCAGTAGAGTATGAAGCCTCCGCAGTCGGCCTAGAAGCCGCTCTTGAGCGCAACATCTCAGAACTGGAAGTATACGGAGACTCAGCATTGATCATCAATCAAGTGTCCAACAAATGGAAGACGATAGATTCTGGCCTCCAGAAGTACCACACGTACATGGAGGAGCTCATTGCTCAGTTCAAGGACATCACTTTCAATTATTTGCCAAGAGACAGGAACCGCTTCGCAGATGCCCTGGCAACCCTAGCATCTCTTGTCGAAATTCCCGAAGGGAAATCAGTAAAACCCCTCAGAATAGGCAGACGGGAAACACCCATTTATTGCTGTGAGATCGAAGTTGAACATGAACCAATCGACGAACCCTGGTACAATCAAATCTACCAGTACCTCCAAAATGGAGAAGCTTTCTTCACAAATGAAGATGGAAAATACAAAGAAGGGATCAAAGCCAAAAACATGATGGCACTAAAATGCCTGGCATCCCATTTCGTCATTCTGGGGGGGTATGTTGTACAAGAAGTGCCACCAAGGACCACTCCTCCGGTGTGTAAATAAATAAAAAGCCAGCGAGCTAATGAACGAAGTTCACAACGGAACATGCGGTTCGCACATGAATGCTAGAGCATTGACATAGATCTTCCTCCGTATGGGTTACTATTGGGTATCAATGGAAACATACTGCATCCAGTTTGTCAGAAGCTGCGATAAATGTCAACGGTTCTCCAACCTCAATCACATCCCTCCTCACGAGCTCTATTGTATGACTACGCCATGGCCTTTCGCCACATGGGGAATCGACGTCATCGGAAAAATCACTCCGCCAGTGAGCAATGGTCACGAGTTCATATTAGTCGCAGTCGACTACTTCACCAAATGGGTAGAAGCCAGGTCATACAAAGTACTTAATTCTAAGAAGGTGGCCAATTTCATCAAAGAAAAACATCATGTGCAGATATGGGGTGCCCAACGAGATCACATCCGACAATAGAACCCACTTTGAAGGAGATTGTGACCAACTGTTGACCGAGTTCAGAGTTACACGCCACAAGTCTTCTCCCTACAGACGACAAACTAATGGTGCAGTAGAGGCAGCAAACAAGACTCTCACAATGATAATCAGAAAGATGACCGTTAGAGGTCGGGATTGGCCCGAGAAGCTACATCTAGCGCTTTAGCGATACAGAACATCAGTCAAAACTGCCACAGGGGAGACTCCTTTCACACTTACCTACAGAATGGAAGCAATGTTACCAGTGGAATTGGAAATTCCATCCCTCCGAGTCCTCTTGGAAAACGGAATCAATGAAGTCGAATGGCTTCAGAGCCGTCACGACGAACTTGCTCTACTCGACGAGCGCAGATTGAAAGCCATGGAACACACTCGTGCCTACCAAAGCGGAATGGCATGAGCATTTGATAAGAAAGTCAAGATCCGAGACATTAGAGAAGGCGACTTGGTACTAAAGGAAAAGCCTCCTACGCAGACCAATCCCCTCGGAAAGTGGGAGCCTACCTGGATAGGTCCGTTCGTGGTACAAAGAATCTTCTCCGGAGGAGCCATGAAGTTAGCAGATTTGGACGGGACCCTTTCGTTAACCCCGTGAACGGAAGCAAGCTCTGCAGATACTTCATTTGAGGAAGAACACGAGTCAACTCTCCTTCCCCATACACCACCCCTCAGCAAAATTAAAGTGCTAAAAGAGTAATACCCAACTGGATACATTCCCGACAATGATCCAGGTAAAAAATAGGGTCGCAATTCTTTTGTCTTTGTTTCTCTCAAATATCACCTAAAGTGTCAAACTACGGTGACCTGAGCCCCTTAGTCCAATTGTAAAAGGGGAACGTAGGCAGCCATCATTGGTTCGGTCTCAAAAAAAAACAAATAAGCATCAATCGCTTGTGTTTCGAAAAACTCTTTAAATTAACCTACAGATTAATAATGGTTTAAACAATCTTTGATGAGTTCAAGCACGATCAACTCTTGACTCGCTACACGCTAGCAAAACAATAACAAAACATTAATCGATTAATGTGTCTGCAATGACAGTGGGTGGATACTCCGGACAGCAAGTTCAACCTAGTCCCCCGTACTTGGTCCTTCATCCTTCTTCCCCTTCCCTTTTCCGCGGCGAGTTTTCTTCACCTTCACAGGGAATATTCATGTAGTTCTTCTACCTGGCTCTGGGACCCTTCCCGATGCCTCCGTCAAGCCTGCAGCTGCCAACGCAGCCCTTTCCCTAGCTCTATCACGAGCTGCCTCTCTCCGAGTCATCATATCCATGCTTTGATCGGCCGCCCGACTAGCATTGGCCTCATAATCAGCCATGTCATCCCCAGTGCAATCCTGAGGGTTAGCCGCCGCTTCGGTCCTCCTCAAAGTCAAGCCGTCAGGGTAATCAAGGCCCAACAGCTCACCCTGTCTCCATAAAATGGCCATCTGTGTCTCCCCCATACACTCCTCATACCAGTTCAAATACTGCATAGACAGAATAGTGCCCCCTCTCCGGTGAAAGAGAACCCTGGCAGGAAAGGACATATGTGTAGGTGTTAGTGCCCTAGGCCTATAGAGATAGACCTTTATGTAATGTCATTGTTCATTTATATAAGAGATTGTTTCTTTGATTATTATATGTGTTTGCATGTTTAGCTTTAATAATCGTGTCCCTAGTACTTATGAAGCACTAGTATGAAGTCTGATGGATAATCATGTGATGATTATATGCATGGAGATGCACATTAGATTCTTGGGTACTTGTTAGAGAACAAGGTACTGGACTTGACCCATTATGAGATTTATGTCATGGTCAAATGTCATAATTAAATCTCATATAGTCATATCATTGATATCCTTTGACCTGAGATTATCATCGTCTTCTGCTCGATGAATATCATGTTTGATATAGTTTAACGTTGTCTTTAACCGGATGACAATAAGGGCTATCATTGGCATGGTACGATTCTTGTTGGGAAGAATGATAAGTCAAGATGGAAAATTGTCCCTCGTAAAGAGAGATGTTTGCTAGGCCACTCGTAAGTAAGATTGATGTAGTGCATGGCCATGCCCGAATGAATTAATGTGATTAATATCATTCGATTAATCAATTTACTTAGTAACGAGAAAGCATTGAACAATATGAGTTAACGTGGACCATGACTCATGTTCAATATAACATCGTGTGACAATGGGATTGTGATATGTTCTATGTAGGAAAATCGAACTTGATATTATACTATTTGGGTAGGCATGATGGCTTGCTAGAGTCCGCTCATGTCTTATGAGGATCGATATGATCGGACTCATTGCCAACATAGTATAGTCCTATGGGGTCACACGCATCGAACGAATTGTCAAAAATGGAATTATGGATTCTGGTGTGATGGGCGACGGCCCAAGTATGCCATGGGCGACCGCCCATAAGTCAATGGTTGGCTTGGGTGACCGCTCAATGGTTATGGGCAACCGCTCACACGTTGTTCGAAATTATGCATCAGTAACTGTACTGATGGGCGACCGCCCAGCCCCGTGTGGGCGACCGCCCATGTATGATTTCGAATAAGGGATTTGAAATTGTGCTCATGGGTGACGGCCCATGCCCTTGTGAGCGACCACCCATATGAGGTTTCGAATGATGGGATTAAGCTATGGACTCATGGGCGACCGCCCATGGCTTGGTGGGCGACCGCCAATGTCCGCTGTGTGCTGAAACCGTTTTTTGCTTAGGGTTTTTAATAGGGTATAATATTTATAAAGTATAAATACTATCCCTCTTCTACCCTAGCAGCCAGGTGACGAATTTTGAGTTTAGAGAAACACAAAATTGAGAGCTTTTTCAATTGTTAATTGAAATCATCACACCAATTCCATAACACTTCATAGATTGAAAGAAGTTTCAATCGAGGGATCTAGCAATCCTCATAGAAGAGTTCTAGGGTTCGTTCTTCGCGTGGATACACATAGAGGATCTTCGCTCGTCAAGATCTTTAGTTCGTGATTCGCCGTTCGTTCATCAAGGATTAACAAGGTCATTCAATCTGGAGTTGGGTCAAGTTTATCAACGACAAAAGCACTCAAGGTTGGTATTTCTATTTCATCTTTCTTAATTAATCATCTAGAACGGATTCTAGGGCTTGGGGTTTTTCTAGTTATTGCATTATTCCGCTGCGGATGGACCCTCGAAACCCAACAGTGGTATCAGAGCCCCGTTCATGATGTTTATATTAGAAAATCATGATAATTAGATAATGGGATTATGTTAATTTTCATGATGTGTATGATATAGAATGTGAAATTGTATGAGTTTTGCTTGTGAAGTAATTGTATATATTGATATACCATGATTATGAAATTGAAATATATGATTAATATGATTAATCTAGATTATGGGATGTCAATTTCATTAATATGATTAATGTGATTAATCTAGGATATTTGTGAAGTGTTACTTAGTATATTGGCTGGACACCAAGATCTTCCCCACAGGCACTTCGATGGAAGTGTGGGATAAATTTGAAGCACGTGGCTGCGTACTAGTAATTACTGACCAAATGTGATTTGTGTTGCATCATTCCATGTCCATAATTATGCTCATATAGTTTTCATGAATCAACCTTGGCTTGTAATTGATAAGCATGAAAAATTGAACCTTCTTTGTAATTTGAGTTTGTTTTATGCCACCCATGTTTAAACACTTGTGAGTACACGGATAGTTTCATGTAGGCTACGCCACAGCGAGGTACATTGATTCTATTTTTGTATGATCAAGATGAGCAAACGGTGATTGCTATACGTTTAACATAGTTGAACTCAATTAGGCTATCAAAACAGTTTTGGGCCCAAGGCATAAGATGAGATTGAAACATGTGACATATGATGTCTATAATCTCATAATGATCTAAGAGTCATATATAGATATGATTGATAAATGTTATCTACCTTTTTAGTTTAATTTTGAGCAGTCGTGCCATAGCCGACTTGAAATTAAATTAAAGTTGGGTCTTAGCCTATTAAATTATATTATGCATGTTTGTATAAGAAGGTTATATAATTTAGTGGGAGTATTTGTGAAATACGTTAATTAATCTCGTAAATGAATTGGTACTTATAAGTTGCATATCTTTGTAGATCAATGGCTGTAAACACTAATCAAAACATGTCACTGCGATCAGTCCTTGAGAAGGACAAGTTAGAGGAGAATGACAACAACTATGTGGATTGGATCCGCAGTTTGGGAATTGTTCTCAAACAGGAAAGGAAGTTGTACATTCTTGATGGACCCGTTCCACCCGAGCCTGCGGCTAATGCAACTAAAGCTGAAAAGGACCAACATAAGAAACATGTGGATGATTCTATTGATGTTGGTTGCTTGATGCTTGCTACCATGTGTAAGGCCCTTCAGAAGGACCTTGTACACATGGAAGCTTATGATTTGGGAAATCATTTGAAGGAAATGTTCCAGTTGCAAGCACGTACGGAAAGGTTTGACACTATAAAGGCTCTTCATTCATGCAAGATGATTGAAGGACAACCTGTTGGGCCTCATGTGTTGAAAATGAAGGGTCACCTCGAACACCTTGAGAGGCTTGGATATCCTATCCAGTTAGAGCTGGCTACGGATATGACATTGCATTCACTCCCGAAAGTTATAATCAGTTTGTTCGAATTATAACATGAATGGGATGAATAAATCTCTGTCACGAATTGCATGGGATGCTAAAGAATGCGGAGAACAATATTACCAAGAAAACCAATCAAGTGTTGATGGTGAATAAAGGAAAGGGGTTCAAACCCAAGGTTAAAGCAAAAGTTGCTAAACCGGAGGCAAAGGTTGCCGTTGCTGAGAAGCCTAAACCCAAATCCCAAAAGGATGTGGTGTGCTACCATTGCAAGGAAACTGGGCATTGGAGGCGTAACTGCAAGCTTTATCAGGAAGGACTGAAGAAGAAGGGCAATGAGATTGCCATGACTTCAGGTATCTATGTGATAGATATTTTACTTTCTACCTCTAGTTCTTGGGTATTAGATACCGGATGTGGATCTCACATTTGCCTAAATGTGCAGGGACTAAAGAATAGAAGGTTGCTCAAAGAGGGTGAAGTAGATCTACGGGTTGGAAATGGAGCAAGAGTTGCTGCATTGGCCGTAGGGACTTACGAAGTCACTTTACCTAGCGGATTAATTTTAGTTTTAAATAACTGTTATTATGTTCCAGATTTGAGCAGAAACATTATTTCTATTTCATGTTTAGACAATGAGGGTTACAATTTTCTTATTGCGAATAAGAAATTTTCAATTTATTTGAATGACATGCTTTATTGTATTGCTCATTCTTTTAATGGCCTTTATGTCTTGGATGTTGAAAATAATGTTGATAATCTCTATCATGTAAATAAGAAATCCAAACCAAATAATGTGAATGACACATATAAATGGCATTGCCGTCTTGGGTACATAAACGAGAAACGCATCTCTAAACTCCATAAAGATGGATATTTAGACTCATATGATTATGAATCATATGATGTTTGCGAGTCTTGTTTATTGGGCAAGATGACTAAAGCACCTTTTACTAAGAGTAGTGAAAGGGCTAGTGATTTGTTGGCTCTCGTACATACTGATGTATGTGGACCAATGAATAGCATTGCTAGGGAGGATTTCGGTACTTTCATAACGTTCACTGATGACTTATCAAGATATGGCTACGTCTATCTGATGAAGTACAAAAGTGAAGCATTTGAGATATTTAGAATATTTCAAAGTGAAGTACAAAATCAACTTGGCAAAACTATTAAAACACTTCGATCCGATCGAGGTGGTGAATATTTGAGCCAAGAATTTGACGATCATCTGAAAAGTTGTGGAATTGTTTCAGAACTTACTCCACCCGGAACACCACAATGGAATGGTGTGTCCGAGAGGAGAAATCGAACTCCATTAGATATGGTTCGATCGATGATGAGTCAAGTTAACCTTCCTATTTCCTTTTGGGGACATGCACTGGAAATAGCTGCTTTCACACTTAATAAGGTCCCTACTAAATCGGCTCCTAAAACCCCACATGAGATGTGGCATGGAAGAAAGCCTAGCTTATCTTTCATGAAGATTTGGGGATGTGAGGCTTATGTAAAGATATTGGTTTCTGAACATAAACTTGCACCTAGATCTGATAAATGTATTTTCGTTGGTTATCCCAAGGAAACGAAAGGATATCAATTTTACAACCAATCCGAGAACAAAGTGTTTGTTGCTCGACACGGTGTCTTTCTAGAGAAAGAGTTTCTCTCTAAAGAAACTAGTGGGTGTAAAATTGATCTTGAAGAAATTCAAGAACCTGAAAATGACATAGAGCAAATAGTAGAGACGGAACCAAATTCACAAGCTGTTGTGGAACCGGTTCAAGATACACAAGTTCTTCGCAGATAGGATAGGATACGATCCGAACCTGAGAGATATGGATTTCTCATGACGGAAAGTAATGAAGTAGAAATCATTGAGAATGATGAACCTACTTCCTATCAAGAGGCGATGTCCACTCCTGATTCGGACAAGTGGCTGGGAGCCATGGAATCTGAAATCAAATCCATGTACGATAATCAAGTTTGGAACTTGATTGATCCACCCGAAGGTGTAAAAACCATAGGGTGCAAGTGGGTATTCAAAAAGAAAACCGACATGGATGGGAAGGTACATACTTATAAGGCTAGGCTAGTTGCTAAGGGGTATAGGAAGATTCATGGCGTTGACTATGATGAAACCTTTTCACCCGTAGCAATGCTTAAGTGTATTAGAATCCTAATTGCCATAGCCGCATATTATGACTATGAGATATGGCAAATGGACGTCAAAACAGCGTTTCTTAACGAAAACCTACTTGAGGATGTATACATGATACAGCCTGAAGGGTTTGTTGATCCAAAGGATTCTAACAAAGTATGTAAGTTGCAGAGATCCATTTATGGATTGAAGCAAGCTTCCCGGAGATGGAATCTACGTTTTGATGAATTAGTCAAAGAGTTTGGCTTCATCAAAAACGAAGATGAACCGTGTGTATACAAGAAGATAAGTGGGAGCATAGTGCTGTTTCTGGTGTTGTATGTCGATGACATCGTACTCATTGGAAACAATGTTCCTGCACTTGATACTGTAAAGTCCTGGTTAGGAAAATGTTTTTCAATGAAAGATATGGGTAAAGCGGCTTATATCCTTGGTATCAAGATCTATAGAGATAGATCAAGAAGGATGATTGGTTTGAGTCAGAGTACATATATTGACAAGGTACATAGAAGATTCCGCATGGAAAATTCTAAGAGAGGGAACTTACCAATGGGACATGGCATTACTCTTAGCAAGACTCATTGTCCTAAGACAAATGATGAGCGAAAGAGGATGAGTGATATACCATATTCTTCGGCAATTGGGTCTATCATGTATGCCATGTTATGTACTAGACCCGATGTCTCGTATGCTCTAAGCGCAACGAGTAGATACCAGTCTGATCCTGGTGAGAACCATTGGATAGCGTCAAGAATATCCTTAAGTACTTGAGAAGGACTAAGGATGTATTCTTGGTATTTGGAGGAATGGAAGATGATCTGGTTGTAAAGGGTTACACAGATGCAAGCTTCCAAACCGACAAAGATGACTTTAGATCGCAGTCCGGTTTTGTGTTTTTGCTAAATGGAGGTGCTGTTTGTTGGAAGAGTTCCAAGCAGAGCACTGTTGCTGATTCTACAACAGAAGCTGAATACATAGCAAAGATCGGATGCGGCTAAGGAGGCGGTTTGGATCAAGAAGTTCGTTAGTGACTTAGAAGTCGTTCCGAGTATCACTAACCCGATAGAGCTGTTCTGTGACAATAATGGTGCTATTGCCCAAGCAAAAGAACCAAGGTCACATCTGCGATCCAAACACATTTTGAGACGTTTCCACCTCATTCGAGAAATCTGTGAAAGGGAGGACGTCAAGATATGCAAGGTACCAACGGATGACAACATCTCGGACCCTCTCACCAAGCCTTTACCACAAGCTAAACATGATGGTCATGTTAGGTCCATGGGTATAAGATACATAAATGATTGGGCCTAGTGCAAGTGGGAGACTGTAGGTGTTAGTGCCCTAGGCCTATAGAGATAGACCTTTATGTAATGTCATTGTTCATTTATATAAGAGATTGTTTCTTTGATTATTATATGTGTTTGCATGTTTAGCTTTAATAATCGTGTCCCTAGTACTTATGAAGCACTAGTATGAAGTCTGATGGATAATCATGTGATGATTATATGCATGGAGATGCACATTAGATTCATGGGTACTTGTTAGAGAACAAGGTACTGGACTTGACCCATTATGAGATTTATGTCATGGTCAAATGTAATAATTAAATCTCATATAGTCATACCATTGATATCCTTTGACCTGAGATTATCATCGTCTTTCGCTCGATGAATATCATGTTTGATATAGTTTAACGTTGTCTTTAACCGGATGACAATAAGGGCTATCATTGGCATGGTATGATTCTTGTTGGGAAGAATGATAAGTCAAGATGGAAAATTGTCCCTCGTAAAGAGAGATGTTTGCTAGGCCACTCGTAAGTAAGATTGATGTAGTGCATGGCCATGCCCGAATGAATTAATGTGATTAATATCATTCGATTAATCAATTTACTTAGTAACGAGAAAGCATTGAACAATATGAGTTGACGTGGACCATGACTCATGTTCAATATAACATCGTGTGATAATGGGATTGTGATATGTTCTATGTAGGAAAATCGAACTTGATATTATACTATTTGGGTAGGCATGATGGCTTGCTAGAGTCCGCTCATGTCTTATGAGGATCGATGTGATCGGACTCATTGCCAACATAGTATTGTCCTATGGGGTCACACGCATCGAACGAATTGTCAAAAATGGAATTATGGATTCTGGTGTGATGGGTGACCGCCCATAAGTCAATGGTTGGCTTGGGCGACCGCTCAATGGTTATGGGCAACCGCTCATACGTTGTTCGAAATTATGCATCAGTAACTGTACTGATGGGTGACCGCCCAGCCCCGTGTGGGCGACCGCCCATGTATGATTTCGAATAAGGGATTTGAAACTGTGCTCATGGGCAACCGCCCATGCCCTTGTGAGCGACCGCCCATATAAGGTTTCGAATGATGGGATTAAGCTCTGGACTCATGGGCGACCGCCCATGGCTTGGTGGGCGACCGCCCATGTCCGCTGTGTGCTGAAACCGTTTTTTGCTTAGGGTTTTTAATAGGGTATAATATTTATAAAGTATAAATACTATCCCTCTTCTACCCTAGCAGCCAGGTGACGAATTTTTAGTTTAGAGAAACACAAAATTGAGAGCTTTTTCAATTGTGAATTGAAATCATCACACCAATTCCATAACACTTCATAGATTGAAAGAAGTTTCAATCGAGGGATCTAGCAATCCTCCTAGAAGAGTTCTAGGGTTCGTTCTTCGCGTGGATACACATAGAGGATCTTCGCTCGTCAAGATCTTTAGTTCGTGATTCGCCGTTCGTTCATCAAGGATTAACAAGGTCATTCAATCTGGAGTTGGGTCAAGTTTATCAACGACAAAAGCACTCAAGGTTGGTATTTCTATTTCATCTTTCTTAATTAATCATCTAGAACGGATTCTAGGGCTTGGGGTTTTTCGAGTTATTGCATTATTCCGCTGCGCATGGACCCTCGAAACTCAACAGTATGTTGCCACAGCCGCATGAGAAGCAACATCATCGAAGGATCTTCCATCAGAAGAGATCCCACCTCGAAGGTAGCAGCATGACCCAAACCCGTAAACGGCAGCTACTCCAGCCCGTACTGTCGC
This sequence comes from Adenophora triphylla var. japonica, assembly GCA_022495995.1. NCBI lineage: Eukaryota > Viridiplantae > Streptophyta > Magnoliopsida > Asterales > Campanulaceae > Adenophora > Adenophora triphylla. The sequence goes on along the minus strand of JAFEMH010002148.1, from coordinate 336,031 downwards.
AGCACCAATGATGGAATGTAGAAAGACGTCTAGGACACTCCCGGCACTATGATAACAAGAAGACCCTCCTGAGCGGTCCGACTAGTTTGTAGCTTCCAATGAGGAACCCACCATCGCAAGTGATTATGCGGAGTCTGGCCATCCAGAGCTCCAGTTCAGCTTGATCGCCCCCTATTACCAACGGACGTCGAGAAAAGGACCAGGGATCACATGACATTGGCACCTCGGGCACCATCTACAATTGCTCCCTTAACCACAGAGTGAGCATAGCGGGACTCCCTCCCCACATGTATCGGCTGCAGGTCGCCATTCGACCTATGCCAAGGAACGTCTCGCCCAGGATCAAAGGCACGATGTCTCCTCTGCTCCTAAGATCGCCTCACTGTGTCCAGCAGCACCGTGATGGCACACACCTGTGGGACGTGAACGTGAATAAAGTGGCAATTGCGCACAGAGCAAATGCGTCCCATGCAAAAATGCTCCCCTCAACACCGGCAAATTTATCGGGCAGCCTCGAAATGTCAACATAATTCGTGTTTGGTATTAGCATCCCGTATGCTTCTTCAGCTGAGATACCAAGCAAAGACACTAACTTCTCAATGGTGGCCAGGCCACCCGTTAAAGGAAGAACAAGTTACTCCATCTCAGATCCTACTAGTATGGCCCGGAAATCTTCAAACGTAGGCGTAATCTCGTTGTACGAAAAGTTGTACACGTGCTTCCTTACGTCCCAGAAGCGAGCCGCAGCTCTCAACAGATCCCAATCTGGCATGAGTTCCTTCAAAGCCCAAACTTATCTCATCCCATAACAACCCTCGAAAAAACCCTTGCTTTGCCTCGTGTGGTGCTGTACCCACGACTGGAAGTTATCCAAGTATCGCTCTTGCATCTGAGACAATAACCTGGGAAATGGAGCCATTAAAGGAACAAAGGAAACCTTCAAGAATTTAAGAGAGAAATTCAGTTTTTTGATCAGAAGCAAACGTAATGTTTTCAAAATTGCAGAAACTGGACTGCAATTTAAAATAAACTGGAATTGAAGCCCAGTCCGGCCGGACTGTTTTTTCAAGTTGACTTGGTCAACTCTGCAGCCAGCTGCCTCAAATTTAGGAATATTACCAAACCACATCCTGTTCAAGCCTTGTTTAAACTACGTGCATCCATAGTTTAAGTCATCCACTGCCGACACCACATCCGCCCCGGGCTCGTCCAACAGTGCAATTAATTAAATAATAGTGCATATAGACATAAATTTTGACAAATTCAAATTTTATGCATGTCTCATTATTATTTATTTTTGATAAACCTACTTGCTTATTTGCCAAAAATAAAGGAAGGAAATCACTAAATAAATGTTCAAAACACAAGGGTTCGCCTCAAGGCCCTTTCAAGTACAAATCAAATTGTTTGGACAATACACACATTTGTATAAAATAAAAAGAGGACTACTCAAAGTCCTGCTCGTCATCCGAGAACTCGAAATACTGCCCCGCCGCAGTCGTATCCACCGAGGATAGGTAATCTCCAAATTCCTCAAGGCGGGAATACGAGAAAGGCTGCCTCCGCACATGTGTCCCAGAGGGCTCTCCTCCTTCGTGTCCCGAATACGAAGAGTGACGAGCCCCCGCCGTCTCACTAGAGAACTGGCCGAACCCCTGCGTAAAATCTGCCCCACCAGTCGTGGAGGCAGACGAGTCTCTCGCTGCAGAGGGCCTAGACGGCATCGACTCATGCACAGCCGCACTCCTCTGGGAACTTGTGAATACCCCGTCCCGATGCAACGCGCATTCGGAAGTTTGAAATAAATAATTATAAAAAGTCGGACCGAAATAGGATATTCATTTAGTGACACTCGATTTAAACCATATTAAAAATATTAATTTAAATTTTGAGAGTCGCCACGCCACTTTGATATAGCCCAAAGCTTTGAAAAAAGGCTAAACATGTTAATTGGGTTCGGGGGTCAAGTTACAACAGAAGAAGAAACGCTATCACTCCTATTGCCCGACGGATCGGTCTTTCTAGCATGTGGGGTGTTGGTTGTGTGCGGTGTTTACAGGAATAGATAGAAGAAACGGGATCATGCATAAGGAGGAGGGGAGAGAAAGAATTAATTGATGATCACACCCTAGAACCTTTGAGTTAGGCCCTCGGAAGGTGCACTAATCAACGTTCATCCTTGGGGGATTGTTGATCATGGGATAATTATAACTAAGGTGGAAGGAAAGAAATAGTTCCTAGATCCATCGGGTTTCTTAGGGCGAAACCTTAGATCATCCTCGGCTATGAACAATATATTAAAACAACCCTAAATCTAGCATATATGGCATAAGCAAGCAATAAAGCAATTAAAATATACTAAACATGCAAACAATAATAATAAAGACAATAATAAAGAACAAGGATATTAAAAAGAGAGTCTTACCAATTGTAGCAAGACTTGGAGTCGAATCTTGGCGATTCGAGAGGAAAAGAAGAACTAAAGATTAAAGCAAGTATGGCTCGCTTCTCCCGGAGAAATTGTGTGCCAATATGGGGAGCCGGGCACCCCTATTTATAATACCTCGGAACTTGGGCTGGGCTTCTAAAGGGTCGATCGGCTCTATGATTGAAGGGTCGATCGGCTCTAAAATAAAGGGTCGATCGGCTCATCCACGGGCAAAGGGCCGATCGGCTCTTCCAACTGGCGTCCTTTCCAAGCTGACAAATGACGGCGCAGTACGGAAGAATTAATGGATTAGGGTTTTTAGGGTTTCCCTAGGGTTTCTAATTAATATCAACCGGGCCAGGTATTTGGAATACCTTTTTTCGGACCGGGTACTAACAGTAGCCCCTCGGCGACGCTTCTTGTAAGACAAGTGGGGTCGACGATAAAAGAAAGGATCCGTCCCGAAAAGGGATTTCGTGGAGGTAAGAAAAGTGATTTTGCGAATGTGAGGTTGGGACTCGATCCGAGTCGCAAAAAGATGACCAGTGTAGGTCAAGCGGCCGGACCCACGTCGGCTACCTACGTATCCCTAAAAGGAATCAAGCCAAGTCGTAGTTCAAAAACCGCCGGGGATAGAAATGAATGGGTATTAGTACCCAAGAATGGCGGATGTGCGGCGTCTCAAACCGAATATAATTGTGTGAGAATCACTCAAAGATGCGTGATCGCGTGAAAGTCACCGGTGTAACCGTGCGGGAATCACCCAAAAGTTTTGTGAAAATTTGACTTCATCGCGGAGTCACCCTTGTGAAAAATTTTGACCTCTGCGGAGTCACCCCTTGTGAAAAATTTGACCTCTCAAGGAGTCACCCCTCAGAAAATTTGACCTCTCGCGGAGTCACCCCTTGTGAAAAATTTGACCTCTGCGGGAGTCACCCCTTGTGAAAAATTTGACCTCTGCGGGAGTCACCCCTTGTGAAAAATTTGACCTCTGCGGGAGTCACCCCTTGTGAAAAATTTGACCTCTGCGGGAGTCACCCCTTGTGAAAAATTTGACCTCTGCGGGAGTCACCCCTTGTGAAAAATTATTAATTTGAACAAAAAAACTGGATTTATGAAATAGATTAAATTAAGGAAATTCAAGCAGTGTAGTCTTGAAATTTTCTTTTGAAAATATGTGGAAAGGAAATTCAAGCAGTGTAGTCTTGAAATTTTCTTTTGAAAATTAAATGTGATGGAACGAATCAAGTGTAGTCTTGATTCGTGTCCCAAGAGAAAGTATATGGGGCAATGTGGAAAAAACTGTGTGAAAATCAAAAAACCAAGTATTTGACTTTTGTGGGAGTCACCCCGAAAAAATATTAATTTTAAATGAAAGAGTTCAGAATTATAAATTAAAAAAAAGAAGAATTATTTAAAAAGAATTTTTATTTTTTTGAAAACAGTCATTTTTGAAAATGGGGAGGTTTTTTGGAAATGGGGGAATTGGTTTTGAAAAAAAAAAGGAGTTTGTTTTGAAAAGGAGGAGCTCCTCGGGAAAGGGGGAGAATTAAATTGCCTGGTCAACTTTCTCTGACCGAGGAGGACACGCGTCAGGTGGAGAGATTGAAGGGCCGATCGGCCCTATGCCCTGATTGGCTGGGGCCTTTTGGCGAGGATCGGGGTCACCAGGAGGAGATCCTGGCCGTTGGATCAGGCAAAGAAACACAAAAATGGGAGGGCCGATCGGCCCTTGAATCCCATTGGCTGAAAATTCGGCCGATCGGCCTTAAGAGCACGCCATCTTCTTCTTCTCCAAATCACTTTCTTCTTCTTCCTCTGAAATTCTTCTTCTCCGTCGAGTTCTTTGAAGATTTTCGCCGGAAAATTTTTTTTGTTCCCTTGATTTGTGCAGAGACTCACCATGAATCCTCCAGATTGGGTTGATGATGTGATTTCCATGATGAATTGCCCGGATTATCAGTCATTGGGTTCATACACCGGCGGCATGGGTGATCTTCATGGTTATGGTGGAGGAGTAGGGGCTAGTGGCCATGGCGCCGGGGGAAGCCACGGTTCTGGCAGTTTTAGGGGTGATTTTGGTGATATGGGTGGTGGTTTTGGTGGTGGCTATGGAGGTTATGGAGGTGGCAGCCATGGCGGTGATGGCGGCGGCAGCCATGGCGGTGATGGCGGCAATGATGGCGGCCATGGCGGGAATGGTGGTGGTGATGATGATGAAGAGGAGGTGGATGTTGATGCCGGGGAGAGTGACCGGAGTGATGCCGGCGGGAATGCCGAGGCTAGGAGACGGCGAGCTTCGCGTAACTATCGGCCCTCGAGGCTGTTCTTTTTATTGCACAACCAGGCGGACTTTTATGCGGGCCTGAATTTTCATGGATCCACTGGTCTCCGATCCCGCGTCGGGATGAAGGTACAATTTATTTAACAACATAATAATTGATACATGTGCAAAGTATATATATATATTTTTTTTTTTATTTAAAATGCGAGTAATGATACATACCTGTGCTGTGTTTACCTGCAGATGAAGAAGATGAAGGGACGTAGTTCCCTTAAGGCGGTTGGGGAGCTGTGGGCACTTTTGCCAGCCGGTGAGGGTGGTCCTCGCGAGATGGTGTGGAACTTGGGGTTGGGCCCCTTTTTTGATATGGTTGCACTGATGGGTCAGACCCGGAAGTGTAATGCGGTGGTGAAGGTGTGTCGCGAGTTCTGGTGGGACACGACACATACCTTCCATCTGAGTTGGGGTGAGGCTACGATCACTCCTACTGACTTTGCCGTCCTCACCGGGTTGAGGTTTACGGATGTAGTGTTGCCTTTTGACGAGTCTTTACATTCTGACAAGGCTCGTCAGATTCAGCTGTTCGGTGCTAGCGTCGGCCCGAGCAGGAATTTCGGTGTTGACGCAGGGAAGCTGTACAGGCTTGTGGAGACTGCTATCGATCGATACAGAGTCGGTCAGTATGGGACGGACGCACTTGTCCGGGGATTCCTCTGGTACGGCTTATCAGTGGCCCTCTTTCCCAACTCGGGCCCGGTGTGCCGGTTCTCTTTATTGGGCGCCTTGTCTGATTTGGACTTAGTGCGGCATATTTCTTGGGGAGGGGCCGGCTTGGCTGAGCTGTATCGGGCCCTTGACACTGTCTCGAGGTCCAACACCTCTTCTTTCGATGCTTTCCACTTTGTCTTGGAGGTATGCTAGCTCTTGTCACTTTCATTACCCTTTACTTGTCAATTGTTTTTTTTTGTCTTAACTATCTGCTTTTCTGTCTTTTGCAGGCTTGGGTTTATGAGGTCTTCGGTGTTGCGCCGTTCACCTTACGGGACCAGACTCGGGATGTGCCCGTTTTGCGGTACTGGAGGAAGGAGAACCGGGTTGAGGGATATCCGAAGACAGTCCGCGAATCCGATTTGAGGGCTGTGTTTGATGGTCCCAATGAGACCCGAGCTTTTACTTTTCCCTTGGACCCCCGAGGCTTCGAGGCCGTTGGTGCCGTTCGAGACGTTACGCTTCCCGCCGACCGCCGGTTGGATTGCTTGCCGACGAGATGTATCCGGGCGAGCGAGTGTCGAGACAAAGACCATGCGTGGCCCTCTTTATGCGCCACAAAGATCCTCCCAAGAATATGTGGTATCCGGACCGACTGCCGAGGAGGATGGAGTACCTGTATGGGGTCCCCGCTCATCACTTCCGCCTTGACATGCCTTACGTAGATTTTGTAGCTCTTTATCTGAGATCACCACAGGTGGTGCGGCGGGCTGCTGCGGAGGCTCAGGCTGCTGGTATGGGGGAGCAGGATCCGATTATTCCTGAGCAGGTGGGTGCTCCACCTCCCGAGATAGTAGATATGCCTCACTTTCCTGATCACTTCTATGTGCACATGGCTGACGGGGAGGTGCGAGTAGACTTGACACCCACAGAGGCTGACGAGGTCGAGGGTGATCATCTTCCTCCCGGTGGCGCTGGCGGGGTATGCCTTTTACCTTTCCTCTTTATATACTGGTGCTTATACTTTAGCTGTGATGTAACTCTCGCCCTTTGATTTTTCAGGTCACTCGGGAGTCTTATGTGCGGTCAGTGAGGCACAGTAATGTACTGACCCGTCTGCTGAGGAGTGCTGTGGCGGCGCTTTCTTGCCAATCTCGGAGATCGGTAGATGTGGATCCGGCACAGGGGAGACAGCGATCCCAGGGTGAGGGTAGCTCGACGTCCGGATTTTCTCGCGGCCGTGCCTCGACTTCCCGTAGGGGTCATTAGGACTTTTATTTTTTATGTAGTACCTGTTAGGAAAAAGTAGGAGCAGACTCTAGATTTTATGCTGACTCACTGTATGCATCTGATCTATGTACTAGTTTATGGATTAAATATAAAAGTTAATCTTTTCCATTTATGTACATTTCTATTTTTGGACTTTATCTATTTTTGTACACTGCATTGGACAAAATGAGGACAAAATAAAATGAAATAAAGTAAAAATTGAAAAAAGAAAATAATAATAATAAAGAAAAGAAGATAAAAAATAAAATAAAAGAACTAAAGGTGGGGCCTTGGAACTTTCTGCAGCAGCTTTTTGAAGTTGGGGAATTAAAGGGTCGATCGGCCCAAAATTAAAGGTCCGATCGGCCCAATATTTAAGGTCCGATCGGCCTTTCACTATAAAGGCGGCGGTTGTAATTCTGAGTGATGGGCCGATCGGCCCTCCCTTTCCTGCACGGATTGTTCTGGCAGTCCTTTTCCTGTACGGATTTTGACACCAAAACCTATATAAAACCCTTTGTCAGCCGTCGTTTGTAAAACACAACTCTCTCTTCTTTTCTCTGAAATTCTATTGTCCTCTTCTTCGTACTGTTCTCTTTTTTCTGCCGTGGACACACAATGAATTCTCATCCCTCCGTCTTGATGGAGAAGCAAAATAATTTTGAGAGTGATTTGGCCGTTTGGGTATCCAAAGTACCTCGTTCTGTTCGCCATGCTTTTGATAAACGCTTTGGGGTGAAGTGTGTTTGGTCCCTTTTGCCCATGCATACCAATTGGAATCTTTTACATGCTGCCGCTGCTTTTTGGGATGAATCCAATCATGTTTTCAACTTCTCTTTGATGAGTGAGTTTTACACTCATCCATTTAATATTTTATAAACTTATTCTTTGATTAATCCTTGAGTTTTGTGTGTTTTAATGGTTGTTTTTAGTGTTTATTTAGTTTTCAGGGTCCAAGTGAAGATTGAGCAAATTAGAAGCAATTTTGTGCCACTTTAAAAGTTCAAGGGTCAAACGGGAAAAAGCGAAAATATGAAATTCAAGTCGGAAGGTGAAACAGAAATGTTTATAATGTCCAAAATGCGAAAAAAAGACGACGTTGCAATTATGGGACGGAGCGAATAAAAGGGGGTACAAAATGAGGCCAAAGTTGGGCCAAATGTTGTGGAGTGGCCGGCCAAGGAGTGCAGGCTGGCTGAGACATTGCATGGCCGAAGGATTGAAATCAGTTGGGCCTAGGAATGAGGAATGGAGTTGGGCTTGGTCTTGGGCCAAGGTTTGGGCTTGATTAAATGGAATAAATGTTGATGGAGACTGTTCACATGCCTTGGTGCCGTGGGTATTTTAAGGAAGCATTAATACTAATTTTCACACATTATTATTTTTTTCAGTTATCATATTTTTCAGTTTATTTTTCTTTCTTTCATTTTAATTTGGTGTTCATATTTTCATGGAAAGCTAAACATTTGATTCTTGGGATTGGAGGTAACAATTTTATGTTTTAAGTTTTAATTTTCATCTATTTCATTGTAAGACTTGGGATTGTCAAGTAGTTTTTAATGCAATTTTAGAATATGTATGTTGCATGCCATATGTGTTTTTGAATGATCTTGAATTATAATTGTGAACCGCCAAATTCGCAATTGTAATTAGTCTTTGCTTGATAATTACAATTTGTTGAATCTCCGCCAAAAGATTCATAAGAATTGTAGTTCTTGATGTTCTTCTTTTCTAAATGGGTTTTCAATTAATCTATGAACGGGCCAAGGGAATAGATTAATTGGAAACACTTGATTGCAAATCACCCGCCTAAGTGTCCCAATCATAATTTCGTAAGAACGAACCCCAAGTATACTTTGATTGATGATTATTGAAATTTGAGCATAATTGTGAAACCAATCCCGGGAATTCCATTTTATTATTGAAATCTCTTTGATACAAATTTAGTATTTTCTTCAAAAGCATTAGTTTTTAGAACAACAAAACCTTCGTTTTTATTAAATCTTTTTCATGGCAATAATTTTTCCTACTTTGAATACGTGTCTCGGTGGTTCGACCCTACTTACCCTATCTACAAATCAATTGTAGGTAGTTTGAGTTGGAAATTTTCTTTTGACGTTTCGACGCTCGTCAAAATTTGGCGCCGTTGCCGGGGACGCGTTTATTTTAAAGTGGATTTAATTATTTGCTATTGTGAATATTATTTTGTATATATTTTTGTTTTAACTTGGTGACCGACAACTAAACATTCAAATGGACTCAAGGATGTATAACTATGACATCTATGGGTCGTTTGGAAATTGTGGATTATACTCTCATGGTTCTTATGAGTGCCCTTCGGGGACATATTCTTTTGAGTATTATCCACAAGAAGGGAGTCCGTTCCATTCACAAAGTCAAGGAGAGAGTAATCCCGGTTGGAGAAATCATCCCGACTTTTCATGGGGAGGAAATCAATGGCAAGGTCATTTTCAGCGGCAATATCAACCCCCGATGCCACAACCGCAGCAACAAGGGCCTGTGAGGCCAAGTGTGGAGGAAACTTTACAAAAGTTTATGGTGGTCTTGCAACAAAATCAGGTGGCCAATGACCAAAGAATGGGAAACCAAGAAGCTTCAATGAAAAAACTTGAGAAAGAAATGGACAAATTGTTAGAGGTAGTGAGGAATCGAAATTTGACCATAATCCATGCACAACCCAAAGAACAACTATTGGGGGACTCATTGGAGAACTTTGTCTATGAAGACTCCGATGAAGAACTTGAGAATGAACTACAACAAGAGCCACTTTCGGAAAATGAAATGGAGGATTTTGTCTATGAAACCTCCTATGAAAATTCAAGTGAAGTGCCATTGTATGATAGTTCGGGTTGTATGGAGGCGGAAGAAATTTTAGAAAAATCATGGCATGAGCAAGTTGATGAAATTGAGCTTGCTCTTTATGGTGAGATGCGGGGCGATGAATTTCAAGAAGAATTGGCCACTCTCACCAAGATTGACAAGCCATGTTTGAATGAACACCTACCTCTACTCATGAAAAATCCCGAAGAAGAATCCTCCATCATTTTGGTGTTCCTTTTCAACTTTGAAGGCGGGAAAAATGGCAAGTACTCCCGGAAGAAGCCCAAGAAAAGTAAAAGTCAAAAATTCCCTTGGGTCCTAAATGATCATATATCTAAGGGAATATTTATGGGGCTAAGACTGAAAGTGAAGACCCGCGAGACGGTGAAGTGGGCAAAAGGAAGGAAGGTGAAGGTTAAGATAACCTTGGCATCGGTCTAGCTAAATGACCTTAAACAAAGCGCTACTTGGGAGGCAACCCAAGGTGAGTAGGTTAATTTGTAGTTCCTTTAAATGTTTTCAATTAAAAAAAAAAAAAAAAAAAAAAATTGAGTCGATTTATTTTAAATTATTTTGTTTTAGTGGATATTATGCTTTGGGTTTGTTTTCGTGGTAATGGGCAGATCAGAAATCAGAAAAAATTTCACTGTTAAGGTGGGCGACCGCCCAATGTTCTATGGGCGACCGCCCAAGTTAATTTGAAAAGATTGTCAAACTGCTGGAGTGATGGGCGACCGCCCAAGGGTTATGAGCGACCGCCCATAGTGAAATTCTGGCGTTGATTTCAATTCCCCCAGCATCCTTCCCTTCTTCCCAAACCAGCCGCTCCTTCTTCCCTATCCGTTCTTGCTCCTTCTTCTCCAATCCAACCCACATCCACCATCACTCCAACTAAACCCCCTTTGTCTCTCTCTCAAACTACCCCATCTCCGGCCAAACCCCCACTCCCAAGCACAGCCAAGGCCGACAACCTTAAACCCCTGTCAACTCCAGCGGCGCCCTAATCGTCACCATCTCTGGCCAAAGCTTCATCAAATCCGGTCATAGCTTCAGAAATTCAGGTCGCCTGTTCATTATTTCCGACGAGCTCTACAAGTTCAGGCCGTGTACTCACCATTCCTGCCGCCGAATTGACTCTGATCTCAAATCTCCATAAATCCCGTCGGCCAAAGCTTCAGGAATGCCGGCAAGTTCCTTCATCAATTTGGCCAAACCTCCATGGATTCAACGGCCAAAGCTTCAGAAAGTCCGGCAAGTTCTTCCATTATTGCCGACAGATCTATTTTTTTTTGGCGAATATTCTCTAATTCCAGCTACCTAATTCTGCACTTCGAATAGAAGAAAGGTACACGTATTTGAGATAATTTGAAACTGAATTTTGTGAATTCAAGCATGGAATTGTTATGTGATTCATGGATTAGTTCAGTGATATTGTTGTGCATCTAAGGGCATGAATTGTTAATTTGAGTGTAAGTCGGTAGTGTCGGAAGCAGAATCACTACAATCTTGATCATCATTCTGCATTCTGGTGGAACTGTGATTGTGCCGTGAGATGATGAAGTAGCTGGTATCGTTTACACTGTTGGGTTGTGGTACAAGGGCAGACTTTTGTGAGGCCAGGGTGTCCTAGTTCACTCCCTTGAAGAATGGATGTGCTTTTACCTGCGATGATCCCTCTGCTCCCAGTCGCTGATTTGGATTATCAACAAGAAACCTGTCAATCAAGTCTTGTGCCTCATAGGACATGTCGTCGGGAACACGAGGCCATGGGATCTTCCTATTAAGAACGTTGTCAAAGATCATCTTTGGATGTTCAGCACTGAAAGGTGGGAGCCCCATAATGAATTCAAACAGAATAACTCCAAGTCTCCAACTGACCACCAAGCTGCAGCATAACCATGCTCAATTTATGCTAGTAATCTATCCCGGTGATCTTCGAGAGGTACCCCTAACTCTTTCTTGTGCTTCAAATGTTTTTGTACACATTAGGGACAATGTGCATATTAAGTTTGGGGGTGGGAAATGTATATATTTTGTGTTGGTGTTTCTTAGGTTAGTTTTAATTTAGTTTTTATTTGAAAAAAAAAAAAAAGAAGAAAAATTGAAAAAAAAATGAAAAAAAAATAGTTAGCTATGTCCTTTTCTTGTATAGAGTTTTGTTATCATTCTTGGTGTTCCACATAATTGCATGTGATTTGTTGTGACCGCTAATGAGGATAATTGGTTGTGATAAATTGTATATGCAAGTGTTGGTATATTTTTGATTAATTGTGGTACATTACTTAAGAGTTATGATTGTGTCATAAATCTCTTAGTTGCAGTTTTGTGTAATCTTGGAAATAATCTCTTTGTTGATAATTTTTGATCTTTTTTTATAAAGTTCATAGTACACCATCATCTTTTGAGTTAGTGAATTTGTTTATCAAATAGCAACATTAGGCGAATTGTAAGATGAATACTCCTTGGTTGTAAATGGAACCCCTCCTTGTTATTTTGAGAAAAAAGAAAAGAAAGAAAAAAAAAGGGAAAGGAAATGAGAGCAATGGTAATTCAATTTATACTCGGTGAAACCTCCAGACGTGTAGATTAATTGGTTAGGGATTATTCTAGCTTAACCAGATTTCTGGGTATGCAGTAGCGTTATGGAGGAAGAGCTTTACCGCCGTGATGGTCCGTACCAAGCTCGATACCGAAGTGGCTAACTCTCAAAACCTTTAAACAAATCTCTACCTAGTATTAGGGGCATGGAGTTCGCTGCTACAGTGTTCCCTACTTGAACGGTAGTAGATTTTAAAATGTGCTTAAATGATCAAGTTTGGGGGGGTTGTAAGTGATTCATGGGAGTATTCATGCTTTGTGTTTAAAAAGTGTTGCTGTTTGATAAATAGAGTCAATAAAATAAAAGATGATTGGTGTACTTAGCTTTGTAAAAATGGATCTTGCTTGTGAATAAAGGGAGAGATGATATTTGCATTGAGATTTATGGTGTAATTATAATGGTTAAGTAAGATGCTATAATTAATGGAAAATATATTGATACTTGCATAGTGGAAGATATTATCCTGCGGTTGATTGTAATGTGTGATTTGTGCAATTGTGGAACATACAAGAATGTGGGGACATAGTTAATTATCGGGTAGAGTAATTTGTTTTTAGTTTTGTGTCAGTTTAGTTTTATAATATTTATAGTTTACTTTAGTGTTTGCTCGAGGACTAGCAAATGTATAAGTTTGGGGGTATTTGATGAGTGAGTTTTACACTCATCCATTTAATATTTTATAAACTTATTCTTTGCTTAATCCTTGAGTTTTGTGTGTTTTAATGGTTGTTTTTAGTGTTTATTTAGTTTTCAGGGTCCAAGTGAAGATTGAGCAAATTAGAAGCAATTTTGTGCCACTTTAAAAGTTCAAGGGTCAAACGGGGAAAAGCGAAAATATGAAATTCAAGTCGGAAGGTGAAACAGAAATGTTTATAATGTCCAAAATGCGAAAAAAAGACGACGTTGCAATTATGGGACGGAGCGAATAAAAGGGGGTACAAAATGAGGCCAAAGTTGGGCCAAATGTTGTGGAGTGGCCGGCCAAGGAGTGCAGGCTGGCTGAGACATTGCATGGCCGAAGGATTGAAGTCAGTTGGGCCTAGGAATGAGGAATGGAGTTGGGCTTGGTCTTGGGCCAAGGTTTGGGCTTGATTAAATGGAATAAATGTTGATGGAGACTGTTCACATGCCTTGGTGCCGTGGGTATTTTAAGGAAGCATTAATACTAATTTTCACACATTATTATTTTTTCGGTTATCATATTTTTCAGCTTTATTTTTCTTTCTTTCATTTTTAATTTGGTGTTCATATTTTCATGGAAAGCTAAACATTTGATTCTTGGGATTGGAGGTAACAATTTTATGTTTTAAGTTTTAATTTTCATCTATTTCATTGTAAGACTTGGGATTGTCAAGTAGTTTTTAATGCAATTTTAGAATATGTATGTTGCATGCCATATGTGTTTTTGAATGATCTTGAATTATAATTGTGAACCGCCAAATTCGCAATTGTAATTAGTCTTTGCTTGATAATTACAATTTGTTGAATCTCCGCCAAAAGATTCATAAGAATTGTAGTTCTTGATGTTCTTCTTTTCTAAATGGGTTTTCAATTAATCTATGAACGGGCCAAGGGAATAGATTAATTGGAAACACTTGATTGCAAATCACCCGCCTAAGTGTCCCAATCATAATTTCGTAAGAACGAACCCCAAGTATACTTTGATTGATGATTATTGAAATTTGAGCATAATTGTGAAACCAATCCTGGGAATTCCATTTTATTATTGAAATCTCTTTGATACAAATTTAGTATTTTCTTCAAAAGCATTAGTTTTTAGAACAACAAAACCTTCGTTTTTATTAAATCTTTTTCATGGCAATAATTTTTCCTACTTTGAATACGTGTCTCGGTAGTTCGACCCTACTTACCCTATCTACAAATCAATTGTAGGTAGTTTGAGTTGGAAATTTTCTTTTGACGTTTCGACGCTCGTCACTCTTACAACGAGATTACACCCACCTACGAGGATTTTCTTGCTTTGTGTGGAGGGGATGATGTTAGTTTGATAGCGGTTCCACAGGATAGAGTTCCGTTGGTGACAAGGGTGGCCAAATTTCTGCACCTGCCTACAGCTGTGGCTAGAGGTTTGGTTGAAGGTGTAGACATAGATATCTGTGATTTGCCGGGGAGATTTGCTCATGGTGATGACTTCGACTCAGATTTTGCCTTGGATTGCCTGGCCCTCTGCTTATTTTCCAAGGTTCTGTTTTCTCCTTATGTGGGTGTAGCTACCAGTGGATGCTTGGATATGGTTGATCAGGCCCGTTCGGGGAGGAGCATTATTCCGGTTCTTTTGGGCGAGACGCTTCACGGTATCTCACAGATAGCTAGGGGTGCTCCGCTTATGACTAGGGGCAGTGCCAAATTACTGACCACGTGGCTCGAGGACCGACTTTTTGTTCTAGAGATTCCCCCTTCGAGTGTTAGGCCTTGGTTTCATGGTTGTAGGAGGAAGATTGATCCGCTTTCCAACTTGTCAGAACGGGAGTGGAAGATGTATTTGGCGGAGGTGGATACTGATAGGATTCATTGGCGAGTACAGCATTGGGGCCTTTCTTTCATTCGGAGCCTTCAGCTTGGGCAATGCCTGATTCGTGTACCAGCTTTTGAGACTACCACTTTTTATTATGCAGAGCGGGTACTTCGGCAATATGGCATGGAGCAGGTCCGTCCTCCAACTTGGGGCATTTCTGAGTTTGATGATTCTGCCAAAGTCCTTCCAATGGACGTGGGTGTTTCAGTTTTGATGGTAAGCTTATGGAGTTCTCATGGGATGCCACGAGTCTATCTTGCGCAGCGGACCCTTAGCACTCATTTGTCGCATGCTTATTTGACATGGTATGAAGAGAATTTGGGACCGATGAGGGAGACTTTGTATGACTTGAGACGGAGATTGGTCCCTAACATATCTTCGAGCCGTTTTCTCAGAGACAAGGAGGCTTTGGGGATTTCTCTAGACACAGTGGAGGAGAATCCTCCCAAGAGGATGGAGCGGAAATTGAAGGGTAAGGCGATCGAGGAGGTTCCCCCATTGAAGAAGAAGTATTTGCCTTATTTTAAGAGAGAAGATAAGAAGAGACCGACTCGACGAGCTGCCAAGAAGAAGAAGGACGGAGACGAGGGGCCTAGTGCCAAGGAGTAGACCTTATATGTCCGAGTATCCATCCACAGTCATATGCAGACACATTAGTTATTTATTTTGTCTTTTAATTTTTTAGTTTCTTTGCAAGTTATTTAGTCATTAGTATAGTCGAGCTTAGACTCATCAAATAAGTGTAATCATGCATTGATTGTGGGAATGAAAAAAAAGTTTATTGCTTTAGTAAAAACAGATTGGATTTTTATTTATTTTTTGGACCGCGCCGATTAAGGCTGCCTACGTTCCCCTTTTACAATGAGAACCAAGGGGCTCAGGTCGTCGTAGTTCATTTTCATCAAGCTACTATTTTTAGAAAGGGAAGATAGAAGCGGGACAGTTTTTTTTTTCTTCTTTTTTTTTTTATTTGCTCTAACTTTTGCCTAGACCGCCCTTTACGGGTTTTCAATCTAGCGAGCTTTTGAACGCACCCTTTCTTTTGTTGCTAGACCGCCCTTTGCGGGTTTTCAATCTAGCGGGCTTCTTTTTGCGTTTTTTTCTTTTTTCTCTTTTTTTTTTTTATTTATTTATTTAGAGGGGGAGGAAGAGCTTAATCATAGTAGCGTCTGAGCTTGCTGAGGTTGGTGGGCTCCTTGAATTCGTTGCCATCCAGATCTGCCATTTTAACTGCTCCACCCGAAAATATCTTCTTGATCACATACGGGCCGGTCCATGTAGGGGCCCATTTCCCTAGAGGATTGAACTTGTTGGGAAGTTGCTGCTTCAAAACCAAATCTCCTTCCTTAATATCTAAGGGCTGCACCTTTTTGTTAAAAGCCCTTGCTGTCCGTCTTTGATAGGCTCGGATGTGTTCCATGGCTTTGAGTCTGCGCTCGTCGAGTGTGGCCAACTGATCATATCGGCTGCGGAGCCATTCAACTTCTGCTACTTGATTCTCTAATAAGATCCTCAAAGACGGGACTTCCAACTCAACCGGGAGTACTGCCTCCATCCCATATGTCAGGGCAAAAGGGGTTTCGCCTGTAGCTGTGCGGACGGAAGTTCTATATCCCCAAAGTGCCAATGGTAGTTTCTCAGGCCAGTCCCTACCTCGAATTGCTGTCTTTCTGATTATCTGCTCAATCGTTTTGTTAGCTGCCTCGACGGCTCCGTTGGTCTGAGGCCTATAAGGGGAAGACTTGTGCCGGGTGATCTTGAACTCCTCGCCGCAACTGTCACAATCTCCGCCGAAGTGGGACCCGTTGTCCGAGATAATCTCATTTGGTACTCCATATCTGCACATGATGTCCTCCTTAATGAACTGTGCCACCTTTTTGGAAGTCAACACCTTGTAAGATTTTGCTTCGATCCACTTGGTGAAGTAATCCACTGCTACTAATACAAAACAATGCCCATTGCTTCCCGGCGGTGTAATCTTGCCAATCACATCAATCCCCCATGTCGCAAATGGCCAAGGGGTTACCATGCTATACAACTCGTGAGGGGGTACATGGTTCAAATTGGAGCACATTTGGCATTTGGGACATTTCCGCACAAACTGGATGCAGTCGGCTTCTATAGTGACCCAATAATAGCCCAACCGTGTGATTTTCTGTCTCAACATTCTGGCATTCATGTGTGGACCGCACAAACCGTCGTGTACTTCTTCCATGATCACTTCTGCTCTTTTCGCGTCTACACAGAGTAACAGGAGACCATCGTAGTGTCTTTTGTACAACATATCATCTAGTAGAACAAACTGTCCGGCCAATCGCTTCAATGCCTGCAAACTTTTGGCTTTCACGTCACCTAGAAAAGACACATCACCCTTCTTGAGATACTCATAGATTTGTGCGTACCACGGTTCCTTATTCTCCTCGATGTCAGTTTGAATCTCGCAGCAGTAGGCTTCGTAGCAGTAAGCGGTTCTCTCTTCGGCCAACTCTGAATGGTTTTACAGACATTCCGTGAGGGATCTCGACCAAAGAAGCCAGCGTAGCTAAAGCGTCGGCAAATCTATTTCGTCTCTCGGGTAGATAATGGAATGTCACTTCCTTGAATTGCTTGACAAGCTCTTCCATATGAGTCTCGATATCAAGTTGCAAGTAGGGGTCAACAGCCTTCCACTTCTTAGACGTTCCGATTGATAATTAAAGCCGAGTCTCCATATACCTCCAACTCCTTTACATTACGCTCCAAGGTCGCTTCTAAACCGGCTATGCATGCCTCGTATTCACCGCGTTATTGGTGGTTGTAAAATTCGGTTTGATGGCGATGGGGGTGTGCTCATCTTTGGGATCGACCAAAAGGATTCCTACTCCGTCCCCTCTTGTTCGCGGCCCCATCAAAGAATAGTTGCCATCGCTCTTCCGTATCAATGCTAAAAATCCCCTCATCCGGAAATTCCGGTTCAAGCCCCCGTTCTTCCGTACTTGGAAACTCGCTAAATGATCCGCCATGGCTCTCCCTTTAATCGCTTTTCTCGGCACATAGGTGATATCGAATTCCCCAAATACCGACCACTTGGCTAATCTCATGGATAGAGAAGGTTTGTCAAACAAATACTTAATTGGATCCATCTTCGACACTAGCGTAATCGGATGTGCCGACAAGTAATGCTTGAGCTTATTAACCACCCAAACTAGCCCTACATGTGTCTTTTCCAATGCCGAGTAGTTTAGCTCACTCCCTTGCAACTTTCGACTAACAAAATAAACGGCGTTCTCCACCCGAGAGTCTTTGGCTTCTTGTGCCATAGCCCCAACGGCCGTATCGATCGTTAGGTACAATAGCAAGGGTTTCTCCGAATGTGGGGGCGAAGGATAGGGGATTGACCAAGTATCTCTTGATTTCTGAAAGGCTTCTTGACACTTCCAGTCCCAATCTATACTTGCGGTCTTCTTCATTAGTCTGAAAATCGGTCCACACATGGTAGTTAATTGATTGATGAAGCGGCCGATGTATCAGAACCGTCCCATGAATCCCTTGACTTCCTTTTCTGTGCGTGGTGGCTTCATCTCCATGATGGCTTGAATTTTCCTTGGGTCTGCCTCAATCCCTCGTTCGGTGACCATGTAGCCCAGGACCTTTCCTCGAATAACCCCAAATGTACACTTGGCCGGATTCAAACGCATTGCGTGCTCTCAGATCTGTCGAAGAACTTCCTCAAATCAATGAAATGCCGACCGTCTGACCCCTTGGAATGAATGATCATATCGTCGACATACACCTCAATCTCCTTATGGATCATGTCATGGAATAATGCTGTGACCGCTCTCTGGTATGTAGCCCCTGCATTTTTCAATCCGAATGGCATTACAGTGTAACAGTATGTTCCCCATGGTGTAGTGAAAGCCGTCTTCTCTTGGTCCGCCTCTGCCATCTTGATCTGATTATATCCTGCGAAACCATCTACAAAAGACTTGACCTCGTAGTTAGCAGTGGCGTCTACTAGCATATCGATATTGGGCAGCGGGAAGTCGTCCTTCGGGCTAGCCTTGTTGAGATCACGGAAGTCAACACAAACTCTAACCTTGCCATTCGATTTACTGACCGTCACAATATTAGATAGCCACGTCGGATACTCAATAACTCTGATAAAACCCACTCGGAGGAGCTTCTCTATCTCTTCTTTAACTTGCAGAGACCATTCTGGCTTAATGCGACGCAATTTCTGTTTGACCGGCTTGGCGTCTGGTGCTAGCGGTATTCTGTGCTCCACTATCGAGTTATCCAGCCCCGGCATATCCTTGTATGACCATGCGAACACATCCGAATACTCTTTAAGCAGCTCAATCAACGCTTCCCTTTCAGTCCCTTCGAAGAAGCTCCCAATCTGTGTCTCCCTCGGCTCTTCTTCCGTTCCCAAATTAATACATGATAACACCTCATCGGCAGCTTGGGCCCGACCTTCCTTTTGATTGATAACTTGCTTAGAAACTTCTTTTATGTATTCATTGTTTAGTGTGTCCGCTTCTTCTAATGAGTCATTATTAACTAAGTTAATTTGATTAAGTTGAGCATTATTTTTAGTTAATTTATCATTAAGAAGATTGGCTATGAGGGGATACTCAGAAAGATCTAGATTTTCATTCATAGCGAAAGGGAAAACAACATTTGCAACTAACTCATAGTCTTCTGACGTGAGGTCATCAGACTTGGAAGACGACTCAAACTCAAAAGAAAACACATCGACTCAAACAAAAACAGATGACTCAAGAAACAGAGGACTTGGGGGAATCAGGGGGAGACTCGACAGGAGGAGGCATCAGCCCCAGCTCTTCAACCATGTATTCCTTCGTGGCTACGGGTCCGCCAAATACGCACCAATTCTTCAGCTTTCCAACCATGGGTGTCACCAACGTCCTTGGATCCGTATCATCTGCTTGCTCTGCCCCAATGACTGCAACCATATCATCTTCTATATTCAGATTCCCCAAATGCCGCAATGTGTTCCGACCATCCCACTCTTCGCATCCTCTCGAAACCGCAATGTTCTCAATCATCGGCTCATCCAAAGATACTCGCCCTAGCTGATCGGCCAACCCATCTTCGGTCTTGATGACGTACCGGCTCGGGATCGTGACAACCTTGCCTCTCTTCCGGCGTGGATCCATGAGAACCGTCTTCGCCTTCGACCTATCAACTTCGTATCCCCGAAAATTTCGAAACCCTTCGCAGCCTCGCCCGTATGATCAAACCACGGCTCACTAAACTCCATGCAAGAGAATTCTTCACCCTCCTTGACAAAGTAACCGTTGAGGGAAAGGCGGTATGGCCTCATCTCTCGCCGTTGGTAGGGCGCCTTCACCCTTTTGATGTATTCAATCCTCTCCATCTCGGCTTTATCTTCGGGAGTAAGGACGTAGCCCAGACCTTGGTGGCCGCGATGATCAATAGCCTCCACTATTTTCGTGGGTCCTTGGAGATGCCTCGCCAAGCCCCGCCCCGGTACAAATCCCATGTTTCTCATCATTCTTATAGCTGGCCGTACTGTCCGATGTCTTTGTGAGATCTACCGCGCAAACTTGTGCCTCGTGCTATTAGCCGAAAACCGCCGAACATAGAACTACCCTCTTCGTGGCCGAATCCGTAAGACCGGCTTTCCCCGTGCTTGTTCCTTGAGATGTTACTGCATCACCGTAAATAACTGTCACTTGATCGCCCGATCGGAATTTCACACATTGATGCAATGAGGAGGGGACTCCATTCATCTCGATGCAACCATGGCCTACCCAAAGAAGATGGTGAAGGTGGAAGGTATGTCTATGACTTGAAACTCAAAGCAATCATAGTAGTGGTCCCGCAAGTAAGGGCAAGCCGATTATTCCCAAAACCGACCGGCTAGTAGAATCGTATCCTCGCACGGAATGAATCGAAGGTCTCAAATCTCGTGGGACTTAGATCAAGGACGTCCATCATCCCGGAAGGCAAGATGTTCACCGCAGTAACCGTTGTCAATGAAAATACGTGGCAACCTTTTTCCGTTGACTTCAATAGTGATGTGCGGTGGTTCATTATGATCCGATCCAAACTCCGGCATGTCCAACTCGAAAATGTAATGATATTCCCAAAGTGTATGTTGCCGATCATCTCGCAAGCATCTTCAAGCTTCAGTATCGTACGGCACCAAAGTTGCAAAGAAGATTCTGCTCCAACATCATCCTATGGGCATACGAGGACGTTAGCAAGGACCATAAGGATATATTGGCTTGAGTTAGCTTCACTGCGTGAGAATAGTGGTCTTCTTTATCGTGGTTCACTACTTCGCTCGGACCAAACACTTTCTTCGCCCCTTTATCTTCCGGTTGATACACTTTTCCGGACCTCGTGAGTAGACTAACCCCATTCTTTTCCATATCAGATACTTCTGCGTGAATTTCAGCCAACAAGAGAGGTTTAGGACTCTCTTCCACATAATCACCATTTAGCGAGGCAACTTCTCTAGACAGTTCCTCAAAAGACAGCATATAACAAGAAAATTCTTTATAAATTGAACTCAAATTACAAACTGACACAACCGCTCTCCTGTCCGTCACAAATGCACTCGATCGGGATCGCTGAGGTTTTTCTCTACCATAGCAACATTACTACCAACTACCTTACTAGGATTTTCTACCTTCCCTTCAATGATGAGTTTCTGCACAGCCCTCTTCAAAGCAAAACCAGCATACTCGGACAAATTTGGCACAAACAATCCCTTTCTGACAATAGCTGAGAATACTTCCTCTGTAGACAGCCCCAATTTCTCAAAAGCATCTTCCATCTCTACCAAACTGATAAAATTACCTTCCACCATGTGGATCCTATTGTTAGGGAGAGGATTTCCCACAACATTTGGAGACTTTGGCTTCTCCACCTTGCCTTGTCGAATCAAGTCTTGCACTAACCGTTTGAATTGAATGCAGTAATCAGTAGTGTGGCCCTTGTACTTGTGGTAATTGCAGTATTTGGAAGCATCCAAGTCTTCTCTTGGGTTTACCGGTTCATAATTCTCAAGCGGCTTGACCAAGCCCTTCTTTACTAGCACTTCGAAAACCTTACCCATCGGCATTCCAAAATCATCAAACACATCTCTCTCGCGATGAACATTGTTATTCCCCCTCATTACAGCTTGAACATCCAAAGCAATTTCTCCTTGCACATAATTTACTTGCCCCACTCGGCTCTTTCTTTGCTACGGTATTGGCGGGAGCTCTATAGCGGAACGAATTATTAATGTACTGTGTCCTTCGGTGGAGCGATCCCGGTGATGCCACTTTCATAACGTACGCCTGAATCCACCATTTCCCTAAGATTGGGAAAGTAACCATTACCAACTGCCAACTTGTGTCCGGGCAACAAGCACTTGTAAAAAATCTGTTTCTGTTCATTCTCTTTGGGCGGATACTGAATTTCATTCAACTTATCATTCCAACGCTTGTAGAAGTCATAAATCGACTCTCCATTCTTTTGAAGCGTGTGCTCCAAATCAGCTCTATTCACTTGCCAATCCATGTTTGCTTGATACTTTTCAGAGAACACCCTACTAACCTTGTCCCATGTGTCCCTTTCCTCCTCATTCAACTTCGTAAAACCAACGGAGAGCAGCCCCTTCCAATGTGCTATGGAACATTCTCGCCATCTCGCTTCCGGGTGTACAATCTTTAGCCCTCATTGCCAACGTATAACTGTCTAAATGTGTCTTTGGGCAAGTAACTCCTCCAAACATGGCCATCTTGGGCATCTTGAAATCTTGAGGTAGGGGTGCAACTTTGCTCGGATTAAGCATCTTGATGGGGGACACACCTTGCTTTCCCATTTGCTCTGGCCAATGCCTTCACTTGTTCAATCAACGCTAACACGTCGGGTCCGTAGCAATGTTGGGGTTCTCATGTGGGGTTGAGTAATGGTAGGGGAGGTGGAGTAGGTAGGGATATGGTGGCCGGAATAATTGAAGGGTAAAGTGGGAGGGGGTAGATTAGCAAAGTGGTTCTGGGGTGTGTTGGCAGGAGGTTGATAGGGTCCTTTGGACTTGCTTGAGCTCCCATACATGATAGGTGGTGGAACATTATTGTAGTTGCTTGGAACATAGTTGGGTAGAGGGAAGGTGGGTGCATTGGGATTGGCGGGATTAGGAGCATTGACAGTTTCATCTTCAACATCGACTACTTCATTCCCCATCAAGATAACCTTATGTCCCCTTTTGCTGAGTTCCTCAACAAAATGATCCTTCAGCTCTTGATTGTGGTTCTTCAAAGTGCGATTCTGCTCTTCAAGTTTCTCAACCCTCATGGTTAAACCGGCAAAATAGGCATGCAGAGCAGGCGGAATGTCATTGAAGTCGAGGTTGGCAAGACCTTCCATTGAAGTGACTGGTGTAGAACTGGTAGCAGAGGCAGCAGGTGCGCTTGGAGTAGTTGATGGAGGCAAGGTTGTCATTGTTGAATGAAGAACGCGGCCCGACCTTAGCTCTGCGGAAGTATCAGAAAAGACTCGGTTTTAGGAGAGGGGTTGACTCAATGCAGTGTACTAGCTTAAAAATTTTTATTTACAAAAGCTTGGTACATTTTAGCCCTACAAAGGTTGGAAGGGATACCCCTTTTTCGCAACTAACTAAACATCCTAAAGTGGTGAATCCTAACGACTAACCTTCTCGTATAGACAGTCAATGTGATTTTTTATGAAAAGTACTGCAAACCAATGATAGGCCAAGATCCTTTAACAATATATAACTCGTCCTCACATAGCACGTCCTTTAAAAGGAAATCAATTTTTTAGTGCTCTTAATCTCTCGATAGATCTTGACTTATCATTGGTTCGTGGTGACTTAACGTAAAGACCCCATTAATTGTCTATATAAAAAAAACTAGTCAAACCAACCGGTCATATGGAGTGTATTCCTAAAAAAGTGGGTGACGCAAGGGTTAGGTTTTAGGTTCCCACCGTGCAGCCGAAGCGCACTGATGAGTGGATGGCCAAGTGAGACTCGGAAGGGAGGAGACATGATCACCACACTTCCCGCACTTTGGCTTCTCCGAAGGGTAAAAGGGTGTCTCGTGGCAAAGGTGACACGGACTCTAGTGGTAGTGTGAGGTAGAGAAATCTAATTCCTTTTAGAGAAAAAAGAGAAAGATTTTTTATTTACATGAAATGCATGCATGCAATGCAACAGTTAAGAGTAAAGAAAATAAAAAGAAAGCAAAGTACAACACCACATAGGAAAACGAAAGTCTGACCCACTTAGTTTGAAAAGATTTCAAAACAGTCCCCAGCAGAGTCGCCACTGTGAATACCCCGTCCCGATGCAACGCGCATTCGGAAGTTTGAAATAAATAATTATAAAAAGTCGGACCGAAATAGGATATTCATTTAGTGACACTCGATTTAAACCATATTAAAAATATTAATTTAAATTTTGAGAGTCGCCACGCCACTTTGATATAGCCCAAAGCTTTGAAAAAAGGCTAAACATGTTAATTGGGTTCGGGGGTCAAGTTCTGACAATGAAGAAGAAACGCTATCACTCCTATTGCCCGACGGATCGGTCTTTCTAGCATGTGGGGTGTTGGTTGTGTGCGGTGTTTACAGGAATAGATAGAAGAAACGGGATCATGCATAAGGAGGAGGGGAGAGAAAGAATTAATTGATGATCACACCCTAGAACCTTTGAGTTAGGCCCTCGGAAGGTGCACTAATCAACGTTCATCCTTGGGGGATTGTTGATCATGGGATAATTATAACTAAGGTGGAAGGAAAGAAATAGTTCCTAGATCCATCGGGTTTCTTAGGGCGAAACCTTAGATCATCCTCGGCTATGAACAATATATTAAAACAACCCTAAATCTAGCATATATGGCATAAGCAAGCAATAAAGCAATTAAAATATACTAAACATGCAAACAATAATAATAAAGACAATAATAAAGAACAAGGATATTAAAAAGAGAGTCTTACCAATTGTAGCAAGACTTGGAGTCGAATCTTGGCGATTCGAGAGGAAAAGAAGAACTAAAGATTAAAGCAAGTATGGCTCGCTTCTCCCGGAGAAATTGTGTGCCAATATGGGGAGCCGGGCACCCCTATTTATAATACCTCGGAACTTGGGCTGGGCTTCTAAAGGGTCGATCGGCTCTATGATTGAAGGGTCGATCGGCTCTAAAATAAAGGGTCGATCGGCTCATCCACGGGCAAAGGGCCGATCGGCTCTTCCAACTGGCGTCCTTTCCAAGCTGACAGCGACGGCGCAGTACGGAAGAATTAATGGATTAGGGTTTTTAGGGTTTCCCTAGGGTTTCTAATTAATATCAACCGGGCCAGGTATTTGGAATACCTTTTTTCGGACCGGGTACTAACAGAACTACACCGCAGGAACTCCACGAGTCCCCTGGCATAGTTGGCTATCCCATCCATACGCCTCACGGCCTGGTTGTAAGTATGGCCAGACACCTGCAAATCACGAAAGCCGTCAAAAGACAAACAGACAGCACAGATGCAACAATTGCAGAATGCTACTATCAAGTAGAGAAAATCAAATCAAAACACTCACCGAAGCATTGGGATCCAATCTGTACCGAGGCCTCGTCTCCTCCGGAATAGGGATCACCAATCGCCTGCGAGAACCATCAAGCCCCTCATACGCCAGTCGAGCGCGAGGGAGCGGGTAGTCCCGGGGATATGCAGGCCCTCGCCCTCCATGTGCAACACCTGAAGGCTCCTCAGCCTCGTCCTCAGAAGAATATCATATTCGGCGTCCTCTATGATGAACTAAGCATAAAACACGCCCTGTCTGTACCGCTGCAAATCCTCCATCGGTATCAGCAAAGGATACTGCATGTGTGGAGGCGGGTCTATCGGAACCAAAGGAAGGGACCCCGAACCATGCTGAAAGGTCACCCTCTCACCCAAATAAATCGCGTCGCAATGAAGCCCCACCAGCAACTTCTGCCGACGTGTAATGTCCCTAGCAGCCTGGACCACAAAAGCAACAATCCGGCTCCACCAAGTCAGCTGGATCCGCGCAGAAAAATCTCGGCTCATGGTCAGAGACACCTCTTCATAAGTCAGCCGAGTACCCTCCCTTGACTTTACCGGCTTCTTCGCCGCCTTCTGCCAAATCAACATGGCAGGGAACAAGGACGCATACTCCTCCCTGGTCTCCCACCTCTGCGGGTGGAACACCTCCAAGAACTACACCTGTCAAACACATGGAAAGTTATGTCAGCTACAAAGCAGATATATACGATTACAAATGAGACAAGGAAGAGGAAAAGAAGGGAACTTACATCCAAGGTAAACACAAAACAGCCCATAGTATTCTCCTCTCCCCGCGAGAACCTATCCAAAGCATGGTAGAGCTCGGCCAGACCAGCCTCTCCCCATGCGAACCCTCTTATGGCATCCAGATCAGTCAGTGAGCCGAGCAAAGGAAAGTGACATGATGTGTCAGCAGTGGGAAACAAGGTAGCTGACAAAGCGAACCATAAAAACCCTCGAGCCAGGCGCTCTGCTGTCATCCTCGGGGACCCCGCCAAATACTCCTCAATACCCCTCCTCAGATAAGCCTCCATCGGCCCGTACCGAATACCCAAGCCCCTGGCATCGTTAATGTCAAAAACGAGAAGCCCCGACAACTGCTCTGGAGTGTAGCCATCCACCCACACAAGTGTGTTGCCCCAGAATGGCAATCCGGTAATCGCCGCGAAATCAGTGGGAGTCACGGTCGCCTCCCCCCACTTAAAATGGAACATGTGGGTCGTATCCCACCAGTACTCGCTTAGAACGACATGCAAAACCCTTTCCCTCTGCGTCGAAGCCACCGCGGCTACTTGTTAGGTCCCAAATGGTAGGAATCAGGCTAGAGGGGGGGGGGTGAATAGCCTGTTTCAAACTTTTTGATTGAAAACTCTTGGTCTTTGAAAATGATTGAAGGTGATACTATGACTAACCGGTAAAGAGATTTTGCACAGCGGAATTTTGGTTAGGAAGGTATAAAACCGGTAAGGTAAAGTTTAAAAACCAGTAAGTCAAATTCTCATGCAACAATAACAAGGACAAATTTTATCTTCTAGTAAGACAAACAAGTTAAGCAGTGAGTTGATTCAATAGGTAGTGACCAGTTGAGAGATTGTCAACTAGTTACTACAACATAACAATAAATGAACAAACACACAGAGAAATGGCACATTGTTTGAAGAGGTTCACAGTGTTAAATAACTGCTACGTCCTCTACCAAATTTGGTCAGAACTTGGATTTGTGAAAGTGCACTACTATATTAATGGATTCTACCTATTACAAGTTGCAAGCCAATGATTGAAGGCTGCCAAGCTAAAGGTGACCACTAACGGATCGTGCTACAATAAAGACCAGGTGTTTTCTAGAGATGTGCTCACAAGTTGAGCTGATTTCTCTAGGGTGTTGTGTGTGAATCAATCAATGTGTTCCATGAGTAATCTAATATGGGAACACTACAGTATTGATTGAGGTGCTCAGTGTTTAAGTCCAACAGAGAAGTCTAGTGAAAGAGGGGACTTGCTTTGAATGCTTTGAACTAGGGGATTTGCAGGTTGGTAGTTCAGAGCAGCTCACTCTCAAGGATCATAAATGCACCAACCTTCTTCAATGCTCCAAGGAAACTATTTATAGTGTACTTTGAAAAGGAGCCGTTGTATTTGAAGAGGTCGTAATGATGACTTGATCTGGCAGGAATTAAATGAGAGTATCCTTGCATTAAATGCCTGAGATTGGATAGAGAGGATTTCCACAGATTAGTTGGGGGCGTTGTGAGTACTGGTTACTTTGACATTCTCTAAGAAGGTACTGATTTGTTGCAGAGATGTCATGTCAGCATGCTTGCTTTACCAACTTTAGCTAAAGTTGATGGGTTGGTAGTTGGGGGCAATTAATGCTCGGTTAGCTGAAGGATGCTTGTGGGAGAAGCTTAACCGGTTAGATAGGTAAAGGGGCCCTGACCGGTTGGACAGTGCAACGGTTAGGTAAGGTAACCGGCTAGGTGTCTTACCGGTTGAATGGTCAACCGGTTAGAGAAGCTTCATACCAAGTAACTCACAAACTGATGGGGAAAATCTTCAGGTCTTCAAGTCTTCAAAGCTTGAGAAAATTACATAACAAAAACACTGGCACATGCACTAAGGGAACCTATCATACATAGAAAAATTCTATTTGATCTAATTAAATTAGGGGTCCACATTAATGCTTGTTATGATTGGGATTAAGCAATTCTAAATCTAAACATATATTGGACTAACACTACTGCACTGATAAATCCCGCCAAGCTGGAGTCAACCACAAACTGCCGTGGACCCCTGCTCTTCAAGTTACGAACATTAACCGGCCCTCGCCCCTGCAGGTAAATACGACAAAAGTACGTTACAATAGAAACAACATCTACAGAATGCACAAATGCATATCGAAATGATGAAACACAGATACGGTTCATTTTCCTAAATTATGTCCATCCCATTTGGAGTATTAACGTTCCAAAATCCCAAAAAGTACAAAGATTTCAAAAACTCCGTCGAACCCGGAACTTTCAAAACATTTCGAAAACTCCGTCGAACCCGGAACTTTCAAAACATTTCGAAAACTACGTCGAATTCGTAACTTTCAAAACATTTCGAAAACTCCGTCGAATTCAGAACATTCAAAACATATCGAAAAATCCGTCGAACCCGAAACTTTCAAAACATATCGAAAAATCCGTCGAATCCGGAACTTTCGAAACATTCCAAAGATTCTGTCGAATTCGGAACTTTCAAAAAAAAAAACATCTCGAAAAATCCGTCGAATTCGGAACTTTCAAACATTTCGAAAAATTACTCCGTCCCAAATTAAACTTACTTTAATTTTGGAAAACACCCATAGACATGGAATTTTGAAACCAAAATTTTTATGTTATCTACCCATAATGTCAATTGAACTAAACTCTAGTTAATTTCGACAAAGGCACATCGCAAAGTCAAAAGCCCCAATTCGGGCACCAAGAACCCTAACTCATTTCTAGTCAAATTCCTAAAATTTAAAGAATGCACATTCTGAAAATTAACGGAATTTAGAGGATTTTTACCTGTCTTTCGATCCCTTCCTTGGATTTATGAGTGTCCCGAGCCGGATAAAACTCGGTTGGATCCATGGGAAGAGCGGTGGTCCGAATGGTCCTCACCAACCTCGCTATCTCGTTGTCGGTCCTCCTATGACGAGCCCGTGGTTCTAAACCGACATCCATGATGATTATCCCACAAAAATTTGAACAAAACTCGCAAAAGGGGGAAGATTTTTCTCTCTTTTCTCCCTTCTCTCGCCTGAAAATATGGAGAAACGGACTGGTTTTGCATCGGCCTGTTGCTGATTTGAACCTGGTCAAATTCAGTCTCAGTCCAGCCGGACTCTTTTACAGGTTAAAAGATTCCTTGCCACTTTGGCCCCTCAGCTTCTCACAATTTCAATTTTACCCCTTTTGGCCCCCAAAAGTGTAAAATTTCCCCAAGTTAGACCTTTCTAACACCCCCTCCCCGAGGTTAAATTTCCCGTTAGTTTTCACTAACGTTTCGTCTCCAGACGTTAAATCTCAAACCGTCTTCGGACGTTAAATCACAATTCCGTCTCCAGACGTTAAATTTTCCGTTAGTTTTCACTAACGTTCCCTCTCCAGATGTTAAATCTCAGACCGTCTACGAACGTTAAATCACAACTCCGTCTCCAGACGTTAAATTTCCAGTTAATTCTCACTAACGTTCCGTCTCCAGACGTTAAATCTCAGACCGTCTTCGGACGTTAAATCACAACTCCGTCTCCAGACGTTAAATTTCCAATTAGTTCTCACTAACGTTTTGTCTCCAGACGTTAAATCTCAAACCATCTTCGGACGTTAAATCACAATCCCGTCTCCAGACGTTAAATTTCCAGTTAGTTCTCACTAACGTTCCGTCTCCAGGCGTTAAATCTCAAACCATCTTCGGACATTAAATCACAACTCCGTCTCCAGACGTTAAATTTCCCGTTAGTTTTCACTAACGTTCCATCTCCAGACGTTAAATCTCAGACCGTCTTCGGACGTTAAATCACAATTCTGTCTCCAGACGTTAAATTTCCCGTTAGTTTTCACTAACGTTTCGTCTCTAGACGTTAAATCTCAAACCATCTTCGGACGTTAAATCACAATCCCGTCTCCAGACGTTAAATTTCCCATTAGTTTTCCCTAACGTTTCGTCTCCAGACATTAAATCTCAAACCGTCTTCAGACGTTAAATCACAACTACGTCTCCAGACGTTAAATTTCCCGTTAGTTTTCACTAACGTTCCGTCTCCAGACGTTAAATCTCAGAACGACCATCCCAATTCAGCGGCCATCAAGGTAAGCCCGCATAACAATCCCTCTTCAGCCATCCTCGTAAGTCCGAATACCTTTTTACTCCAGCAAGTGAACATTCACTTCCCCGACAGTCATCGTACGCCCGACCATCCCAATACAGCGGCCATCAAGGTAAGCTCGCACAACAATCCCTCTTCGGCCATCATCGTAAGCCCGAACATTCCTCCCTAGCAGGATCCTAAGACCATCCATCTAAGAAGAAACGTCAATCAATCCCCCCAATTCCTAACTAGTTCTGTTAGAACTCTGAGCACTTTCACCCAGCAATGTGCCAGTCTCTCCCGAGATCACATCCCGTTCCTAACCCCGTCGTTAGGTCGTCAATCCTTCCGTGTTGTTATAACATTCATTTGACGTAGCCATTCCCGTCATTTCCACCATATCTCCAGCAGATAAAACCTGGCCGTCATCATAAGTCCAGCACTCAAGGCACGAACGCCTCACAAAAATCAATTTCAAGGCACGAACGCCTTCATCTCAAGAAAAACACGTCCTCGTAATCTCTGTCTGAGGCACCACACGCCCTCGAAAGTTTCAAGTAATCTTGGTCTGAGGCGCCACACGCCCTCGAATGTTTCAGTAATCTCGGTCTGAGGCGCCACACGCCCTCGAAAGTTTCAGTAATCTTAGGTTCAGACGCCTCACAATACTCTTCAGTCAGGTTCAGATGCCTCACAACAGTCTCGCTTAGGTCAAAATCCCCACGCCGGTCCTTGCACCTACGAACTATGATCGGCTTGATTCCCGTTTGGGATATGTAGGAATCCTTCCGCTAAGGGTCCAGCCAGCTGACCTCTTAGGTCTCTTCAAGTAAGGTATCCCCCGATTTGGATCCTTATCTTTTTCAACGACCCCACTTCCTTCGAAAGTGACGTCGCTGAGGGGCTAACTGTAAGTACCCAAATCCGGATCATCAAAATCCGTTAAAAGTTAACCGGAATCCGTTAACTGGCCTGCTCCAGGTTAATCGGAACCCGTTCACTCCCCGTTCTCAAGCCAACAAGACGTCCCGTGACTGCCCCGTGCATCCCAACATCAAAGCGTACTCAACACACGTTGTCACACGTAAAAGTACAGCTTTTCCTGAAAAACGCACTTTCCGGCACTTTCCGGGGGCATTTCGGACATTTTCCGGACAGTTATTTAAAAAACGGACAAAACCGAAAATAACGGGACGAATACCCTAGCCCTGGTGAGTCACAGGGGCAAGTGACACACATGCCACAGCCCTCTAGTCAACATCAATCAGATTTCAGTGTGAAAAGACCAAAATACCCCTGAGATTGTCTCAAAGTCCGTCCGGACTGTTTTACAGGCAAAACAGAATTGCCAGCAAGTCCTCCCATTTTCCAAAATACCACAAAACCCCCCCAAATTCCGGATAAGTCCGTCCGGACTGTTCTGCAAATTTACCCTATAAATACAAGGGCTTTCAAAACATTTGAAAGAGAAAAAATATTATCCATTTTCACAAAAGCCCACGGCATGAACTAGTTTCAACCCCTCTAGAGCCCCGTTTTGCCTCGATTTGCGTGAAAACCTCATATTTCAACCAAACATGAACCAAACAACCTCGAAACACCTTTCCAAACACTAAACCGCATCCCGTATACGTCAACCAAGCCAAAAGAGTCAACCCCTAGCCATAGGTAACACTCTCTCTCTCCCTAAACACTCGTTTCGTCTCGGTTTACGTGCCAGTTGCTACAACCGTTTCGGTCTAAAGTCATTGAAATTTAGATGTCACCGTCGACGGGGTCCGATACGTTTTAGTCCAAGATCCTCTTCTCTCCCCTAAGAGATGTAATCTCGGGTTAAAACGGCGTTCCGCCCCGTTTCTTTACTTTTATGTCATTTAACGGTCCGGATCGTTTGATCCGTTGAAAGTCATTTACATTACGCAACTTTATAGTCCGAACCGTTCGGTTCGTGATAGTCATTTAACGATTCAGATCATTTGATCCGTTGAATGTCATTTACATTACGCAACTTTACAAGTCCGAGCCGTTTGGTTCGTTGATCGCACCTTTAAAATCTGGATCGTTGGATTCCGTCGATAACGCACTTTAAATACTGTCATTTACAAGTTCGAGTCATTTGGCTCGTGATAGTATTTACTTATAAAATTCCGAGTCGCAAAACGATTCATTGATCGCATATCATTTAATGCTTTTTTCCCGTAAAATCGCTAACAATGTAATGCCCGGTTCAAAACTGAAGTTCCTCATTCGAACTCTCTTTCAAAATGCGCAAAGTGACGTTTGGCATCCAAACGATCATCTTTAAAACTCAAAACCCGACGTTTGACATTCAAACGCTCTTTTCTTAAAAGTCAACATTTGACACTTAAGTTAAAGATTCAAAACGCGTCATTTGCACCTCTTTTCCTAAAAAACTCCAAAACCTACGTTTGTCATTCAAACGCTCGCTTTTTTCAAAAGAATCATAAAATCAACGTTTGACATTCAAACCAAGATTAATCTTGTCATTCAAATCCCCATTTTCAAAATGCAAACACACACACACACACACAATTTCGAGAAAGGTAGAAAGACTCGTCATACGAGGCGTTTCGGGTGATCTCAAAATACTCTTCCCGAAACGTAACGTGACCTCCGAACCTAACAATCTCTGGTACTAAAAAAGCCTTTTGTCATGTTTTTGCTACCAATAAAAACGACACCCTTTTCAAAGCCTTTTCCAAGTTTTTGCTACCAATAAAAAGGACACCCTTTTCAAAGCCTTTTCCAAGTTTTTGCTACCAATAAAAACGACACCTTTTTCATAAGCCATTTTTCAACGTTTGGGCTCAAAATACAAAACCGCGTGGCGACTCCTCTCCTTCCCGAAAGCGAGGTCCCAAACATCCGCGAAAGACAACCGCTCACCGCGCAGCCCGTGCGCGATCTGGGTAATTTCACCGGCCATGTTCCTTTTCCTATAATCATTAAAGCAAAGCTATTTATATATTTGACTAACAAATATCAACAGAAGTATATAATGATAAAGTTAGTTTCTCAAAGAGTGCTATACTAATCAAGTTAGTTTCTAACTTTATTCCTATATTTTTTAATTTTTTTTTGACTTTCAGTTAATTCATGTTAAACCATTTAATTTTATTGAAGAAGTATGTAATGATCAAATGTTCTTTTCCTAAATAGCCTAGAGAACCAATTCAACATGCTTCCACCAGGGACAC
Organism: Adenophora triphylla var. japonica; assembly: GCA_022495995.1. Lineage (NCBI taxonomy): Eukaryota > Viridiplantae > Streptophyta > Magnoliopsida > Asterales > Campanulaceae > Adenophora > Adenophora triphylla. The sequence goes on along the minus strand of JAFEMH010002148.1, from coordinate 302,754 downwards.
TTGACGAAATATTAGCATAAAATACACCAGACCATCATAAAAGCAGATTCATTTCACAATTTCCAAGATACATATCTGCAAACATATTATGTTGGAAGGAACAAAAGTACCACAACAGCCAAAATGAAATTGGACTCAACCATTTTGATGATATTTGTCCTCATAATCCGTAAGAAAATATCCCCTCGTAGTAACAAAAAGAAGTAGAAGTTGCAATTCATTTTTTATGTACACTTAACCAAGTGAAATCATGCTCTACATGACCAAACAATCCCATTTGGGTATTCGAAAATACATATACAGATTTATTCGAAAAGACATATACATATTTATCCTGAAATTGAGTTCTACACAACCAAATATGAAGTCCATTTTCTTATATATTGCCTGGAACTCATTGAAATGTACAATAATATTAGCTTAAACAACAGCAACAACAGCAGAAACAGAAACAGCAACAGCAACAACAACAGAAACAGCAACAACAGCAGAAACAGAAACAGAAACAGCAACAGCAACAACAACAAAAACAGCAACAGCAACAACAGCAGAAACAGCAACAACAACAATAGCAGAAACAAAAATAGCAACAACAACAACAACAGAAACAGAAACAGAAATAGCAACAACAGCAGAAACAGCAACAGCAACAACAGCAGAAACAGCAACAACAACAGAAACAGCAACAGCAACAACAGCAGAAACAGAAACAGTAACAGAAACAGAAAACAAAAAACAAAAAAGAAAGAAAAATAAAAACACACACACAGCCACACACACACACAAAAAAAGAAAGAACTCCGGCAAGTCTATCTCCTTCGTCGCCGCTAGTAGCTATCTCCCTCTCTCTTCAGTTACAATTTTAATTTCACATTCTTTGCCATGCGTGCTTGCTTAAGCTTTGCATTTTTATTTGTGTTATTTCTTGTTTAAATTTTACTTTTTTTTAATTATTGTAGCCACTTTTTTTTTTGGGTTTTAATTTGTTTTATGTGTTAGTATTTGATTGGTTTGAACTCCTGTTTTTGTTCATTTTTGTGGGTTATGTAAATGATTTGGTCAAAGTTGTTTATAAAGTGTTCTTAGCTTAAAACAATTGTGTGTCAGGTGGGGGAGTTCTTGATGAAGTTTTTGTTTTTTTGTTATCGTCTTGGATTCTTGATTTTCTTTTATATTTTATAGCTCAAGTTTTTTTACTTCATTTTCCCTGAAAATTGGTGTGATTGGTAGTTTTTCATCATTAAAACTTGCAGAAAAATGGGTACCTATGTTCCAAATGGCTTTCTTGAATGAGGAACTGTTTTTGTAGACACTTGAACTGTATCCGTGTGGGGATTTCATCATCTCGTGTTGGACCTGTGGACATTTGTAATTTTTGACCTTGAAATGTACCCGAGTAGGGATTTATCTTTTGTTGAAATATTGGGTGAATATTAGGGTGAATGGTAAAGTCAACCAAGAGTCTAAAATCCAAAAGACACGACAGTTCAAATTCTATGAACTGCTCGGCCGAGCAAGGCATAAGCCTCGGCCGAGCATGACTGTCCAGAAACATGACTCTTCTGTTAACCTCTGCTCGAGCGAGGCACGAAAGTGCTCGGCCGAGCAACTAGCCTATGCTCGGGCGAGGCACCAAAAGTGCTCGGCCGAGCAGTTGCTGTCTATTTAGATTAATGTCCGAACAGGTGCTAGGTTGGAGGGTTGTGACTTTTGTGAAACAGTCACAACTGACTCAATCTACCCTATATATATAGACCCCTATTCCTTCATTCAGTCATCAAGTAATCCAATCAAGTTATTATCAAATCCACGTTACAATCTTTGTTCACAATCCAATTCTCTCTCTCATTCAAAGTGTTTTGATTCGTTCAAAGAAGTTCAAGTATCTTTCGTTCTTCAAGTTAAGAGACTAAGAGCAAGTCTGAATTTGGTTTGCCCGTCAAGGTTAGTTAAAGTGCACACTAATTCTTGGTAAAAAGCGTTGTATCTTGGGAGACATTCGCCAATTGATCCGTTTGCACAATTACGGAGGCGAAATATTGTCTTAAGGAGATTTGCTTCGGCATACCTCGCTTTAATCTCCTTTGTGTGATTTTCGTATTGAAGATATCTAAACATATACAAACAACAATATTAAGACAATATCTTCAGGTATTTGTTTTGATTTTTATCTTCTCTACTTCATCTTTTTCTTATTGGATTTTCTTTTTTCGTAACAGAAAATGGCTAATGGAAATGACTCCGTTAGTAGTGAGACTATTGCAACAAATCCTAATACAATAGGGAGTACTTCAAGTACTAATCATCTTATGATGCCACCGGCCTCGCAGTACGAGAAACGGGAAAAGTTCAATGGGGTTGATTTCAAATGTTGGCAATAGAAAATGTTGTTCTATCTCACAACGCTTGGACTAGTAAAGTTCTTACGTGAAGAATGTCACGTAGCGGCGGAAGGTGTAGTAGACAAGGCTACACAAATGGCTATTGATGCATGGAAAATGCTAATTATCTATGCAGGAACTACATCTTGAATGGACTAGACAACACATTGTATAATGTGTGTTACTCCATTCAAACTGCAAAAGGACTTTGGGACTCTCTCGACAAGAAATACAAAATCGAAGATGCTGGAACAAAGAAGTTCTTTGTTGCAAAGTTTTTGGATTTTAAAATGAATGATTCTAAAACTGTAATGAATCAGGTCGAAGAGATGCAAGTCCTATTGCATAACCTTGAAGCCGAAGGCATGCAATTGAGTGAGTCCTTCCAAATTGCATGTATGATTGAGAAGTTGCCTCCTTCATGGAGAGATTTCAAAAACTATCTCAAGCACAAGCGAAAGGAGATGTCAATGGAAGACTTGCTTGTTCATCTTCGCATTGAAGAAGACAATCGAAGTGCAGAAAAGAAAGCCAATGCACGAAACATGGAAGCAAAGGCTAACATGGTGGAAGAATCCTGACCCAAGAACAACAAAAGGAAGCATGATGACTCTTCTAAGAAGAAATCAAGTAATGACAGCAACAAATGCTTCAAGTTCAAAGGGGACTACTATAATTGTGGGAAAAGCGGTCATCAGGCAAAGGATTGTTGAAGCAAGAAGAAGAAGCCTCCCCAAGCAAACATGATTGAAATAGATACTCAATATGTGGGTGTCTTAGAAGTAAGTATGTCTGTCGTTGTATGTGAAGACAACTTGGTATCAAACGTCAAGGATTGGTGGGTGGACACCGGAGCCACTCGTCACATATGTGCCGACAAAAGCTTGTTCGCAGAATACAAGAAGATGGAACGTGAAGACTTTCTCTATATGGGAAATTCTGCAACTTCCAAGATTGAAGGCATTGGGAAGGCGATCTTGAAGTTCACATCGGGAAAGGAGCTTACTCTCAATGATGTGATGCATGTACCCGACATAAGAAAGAATTTAATTTCTGGTTCATTGCTTAGTAAGAAAGGTTTCAAAATTGTATTTGAATCTGATAAGTTTGTACTTACTAAGGGAGGATTGTATGTTGGAAATGGATACTTGCTAGATGGCCTATTTAAGGCAAATGCTATTATAGTGGACAAGAAATCCACATATTTGTACCCTCAAGTTATGAATAAAATTGACAATTATATTTACTTGTGCGAGTCTTCTAATTTATGGCATGGTCATTTAGGACATGTGAATCGTGCTTCTTTGAGAAATCTTGTTGGTTTAAGACTTATTCCAAAACTTGACTCAATTAAAAGTCACAAATGCGAAGTTTGTGTTGAAGCAAAGTTTTCAAAGAAACCTTTTAAACCAGTTGAAAGGACTAGCCAACTGTTGGGATTAATCCACAGCGATTTATGTGATTTAAATTTTGTCCCAACTCGAGGCGGTAAAAAATACTTTGTTACATTCATTGACGATCGAAGTAGATATTGTTATGTCCATTTGTTAAGTAGTAAGGATGAAGCAATGGATGCTTTCATCACTTACAAAACTGAAGTTGAAAATCAACTTGAGAAGTCAATTAAAGTATTAAGGTCCGATAGGGGTGGTGAATATGAATCAACGGAATCTAGTAACCTATGTTCCAAATTTAGTATCATTCATCAAACATCTGCACCCTATACTCCGCAGCAAAATGGTATTGCTGAGAGGAAAAATAGAACTATAAAAGATATGGTTAACTGTATGCTTGGAAGTTTGGGTTTACCACAAAACATGTGGGGGGAAGAGGTGTTATCCGCTAACTTTGTGTTGAATAGGATTTCACACAAGAAAACTGGTTCTATACCATATGAATTGTCGAAAGGAATAAAGCCTTCCTATAAATTCCTCAAAGTGTGGGGGTGTCTCGCAAAGGTTGTCGTTCCACCTCCTAAACGGTCAAAGTTAGGACCTAAGACAGTTGAGTGTGTATTTATTGGATATGCAATGAATAGCAGTGCGTACAGATTATTAGTACACAAATCTGAAGTAAATGACATTCATGTCAATACAATAATTGAATCTCGTGACGCTGAATTTTTCGAGGACGTGTTCCCTATGAAAAAGGATATTTGTGAAAATACTCCTAAGAGACCACATGAAAGCACTTCTGAAAACAATGAAGATGTTGATCCAAGAAGAAACAAGAGAGCTAAAATTGCTAAAACTTTTATCTCTAACTTTATGATTGAAGATGAGCCTCAATCATTTAAGGAAGCCATGAACAGCTCTGAATCCACATTCTGGAAAGAAGCTGTAAATAGTGAGATTGAATCCATTTTAAGTAACAACACTTGGCAAGTGGTTGATCTTCCAAAAGGTTCTAAACCAATAGGATGCAAATGGACTTTCAAAAAGAAATTAAGACTGGATGGTTCCGTGGACAAATACAAGACTCATATTGTTGCAAAAGGATATCGTCAAATGGAAGGATTTGACTTCTTTGACACATACTCTCCTGTTACAAGAATTACTTCAATTTGAATCTTAATAGCCATTGCAGCTTTGTATAATCTTCATATACATCAAATGGATGTAAAAACTGCATTTTTAAATGGTGATTTGAATGAAGAAATTCACATGGAGCAGCCCGAAGGTTTCAAAGTAAAAGGATAGGAGCACAAGGTATGCAAACTTGTTAAGTCTTTGTATGGTTTGAAGCAAGCTCCTAAACAATGGCATGAGAAATTTGACAATGTCATGATTAGAAAGGGTTTTATCACAAATGAATGTGATAAATGTGTATACTCAAAGAAATTTGGTAACACATATGTATTTGTTTGTTTATATGTAGATGACATGCTCATATTTGGTCATGACATTGAGGTTATAAATAAAACAAATAAAATGTTTACCAATAACTTTGATATGAAAGATATGGGTGAAGCAGATGTAATCTTGGGAATGAAAGTCTCAAGAATTTCCAATGGAATTAGTTTATATCAAGCAAATTATGTTGATAAAATGATTGAGAGATTTAATTCTCATGGTATTAAAGAAACTAATAATCAATTTCTTCCCCATATAGTTCTTCATAAGAATATAAGAATACTGGGAATGTGAAGCAACAATTAGAGTATTCTCAAATCATTGGAAGCCTAATGTACTTGATGGAGTGCACAAGGCCGGTTATAGCTTATGCTATAAGTAAGCTGAGTCGTTTTACTAGTAATCCTAATAATGAGCATTGGAATGCATTATTAAGAGTTTTAGGATATATAAAATGAACTAGAGAGTATTCATTGCACTATAGCAGTTATCCTCCAGTAGTTGAAGGATATAGTGATGCAAATTGGATATCTGATACAGATGAATCCAAGTCTACTAGTGGCTATGTATTTACTCTTGGTGGAGGTGCCATATCATGGAAATCTTCTAAGCAAACTTGTATAGCTCGATCAACGATGGAATCTGAGTTTATTGCTTTAGATAAAGCTGGTGAAGAAGCCGAATGGCTTAGAAACTTTTTAGAAGATATTCCTCTATGGCCAAAACCCGTGCCTGCCATATGTATACACTGTGATAATCAAGCAGCTATAGCAAGGGCGGAGAATTTTATATACAACGGAAAATCTCGACACGTACGTCGTAGATACAACACCATTAGACAGTTAATCCCCAATGAAACAATTTCGATTGATTTCGTGCGATCAAAGGATAACCTAGCGGATCCATTTACTAAAGGTTTATCCAAAGAGAGAATAAATTGTGCATCAAAAGAAATGGGGCTAACGCCTAAACAAATCTAAATCAACTTGATGGAAACCTAACCTGGTGACTGGAGATCCCACGAACTAGGTTCAATAGGAAAAACTAGTCATGATTGATTTGAGAGAAGCACTTGGAAGTTTATCTTCATCCCATTTCTATGATGCAAAAAGTGTTGCCTACAAATTGATGGAGGTTAAGCTATTGCTTTTAATGATGACTATATCTTGTAAATTAGTACAAGTGGGGTAATGTAGGATACTCTTTATAGCACATCACCTATGTTAGTGTGAACATGGCCGGTTCGTTGAGAATTTTACTTAGGCGAATTCTCTAAAGCACTCACAGAACCAGGAAAGTTCAGGGCCGAAATAATGAACACAATAGAGAACTAAAATCTGATATGAGAAATTTAACGTGTTTGGTCTATTGTTTAAGTTTACAATAACGTCTGACAGTTCAATACGTTACGTATACTGATCAGCCAAGTAAACTCGATAGATTCTTACTAAAGAAGGTTCAAAGCGAAAGCCACCTATCTTGATGCATTTATTTCTCAGCTATGCTCTTCTTCTTCTTTCTTTTCCGTGTCGACTTCTTCCATTCATGTGGGGAATTGTTGGAATATTGGGTGAATATTAGGGTGAATGGTAAAGTCAACCAAGAGTCTAAAATCCAAAAGACACGACAGTTCAAATTCTATGAACTGTTCGGCCGAGGAAGACATAAGCCTCGGCCGAGCATTACTGTCCAAAAACATGACTCTTCTGTTAACCTCTGCTCGGGTGAGGCACGAAAGTGCTCGGCCGAGCAACTAGCCTATGCTCGGGCGAAGCACCAAAAGTGCTCGACCGAGCAGTTGCTGTCTATTCAGATTAATGCCCGAACAGGTGCTAGCTTGGAGGGTTGTGACTTTTGTAAAACAGTCACAACTGACTCAATCTACCCTATATATATAGACCCCTATTCCTTCATTCAGTCATCAAGTAATCCAATCAAGTTATTATCAAATCCAAGTTACAATCTTTGTTCACAATCCAATTCTCTCTCTCATTCAAAGTGTTTTGATTCGTTCAAAGAAGTTCAAGTATCTTTCGTTCTTCAAGTTAAGAGACTAAGAGCAAGTCTGAATTTGGTTCGCCCATCAAGGTTAGTTAAAGTGCACACTAACTCTTGGTTAAAAGCGTTGTATCTTGGAAGACATTTGCCAATTGATCCATTTGCACAATTACGGAGGGGAAATATTGTCTTAAGGATATTTGCTTTGGCATACCTCGCTTTAATCTTCTTCGTGTGATTTTCGTATTGAAGATATCTTAACATATACAAACAACATCTTTATTACTGTCTCTAATATTAATTGGTAGTATTGGAAAATGTTTAGAGGTTTTTGTGAGCACTAAGGCATAAGCTTTTGCAGTTTTTGGACTATTCTCTTTTGAAACCTCTGCTATTGTTCCATTTCAATCACCTTAGAGATAGTCTGATACTCATATTCCAACTTGGTGACGTTGAGCATTTGCTTCCGAAATCCTTATTTTGGAATGGTGTATCACTTGTGTTGAAAGGGAATTTGTTGTATGCTAAATCTTGAGCAAGACCAACTCTTGTCATGTGCATCAAAACGAGGTCATCATGCTGGTGCGGATGGCTTTTCATGGGGAAAAGATTAAACCTTTTTGTTTGGAAATGATAGAAAAATGCCTGTGGGGTTTGTTCAAGAGGTTCACCCTATTTCTTTCTAGGAATATCAGGAGGCCCTGTCAAATAGATTTAAGAATCTCAAATGAGTCACTTGGATCGTATAAGTAGCAGTTGGTTACAAAGCACCATGCGTGAAATAGGCTACCGATTTATGCGCTTTCTGCATTTTAAGGGGCTGAAACTTTCTACTCATTTATGGTGGAGCAGATATAGCATTCTTAAAACACAAAAAAAAAAAAAAAAAAAAATTATCACAAGGAAACTTGAGGGGATAACACTAGATATAAAAAGAAACTTTCCAAAGCAGCCTTATATTATAATCCACATATAACTAATACCGACTGAAAAGATCAACCCAAACAAAGCTTGGACTCAATGGTTCAAAACACAATATTTCTAAAAGTAAAGCAAAAAAAATGTAATTACACTAAAATACATACCATGCGCATAAGATGCTCGGCGACGTTGATCGTCCTCATCGTATGCTTTGTCGCCGACCCCGAGGAGCCCGGTCTATTTTCCCAACCCTTTTGGGCGATCGTTACCGCCCCTTCCGACGACCAATGTTTGAAATATCTACGAAACACCTCCTCGGTCATCCAAGTCGGTGTCTCGGGCGCTAATCCCTTCTTCAGCCGCTGAATATAGAATCGAGACATCGTGTTACCTATTAAAAATATGAATTTCGTATAAACATATAATGATAACATTATAAAATTAAAAGAGTATAGTCATTGTTTATTAAACTAATTAAGGATAGATAAATATGTTACCAATATGATCCCGAAATAACTTCTGACACTGCAGCATGAAAATTTGTTTAACCATCCCCTCATCTATGTCCTCGGTCCATGTAAATTTCAACTACAACATATAATGATAACATTATAAAATTAAAAGAGTATAATCATTGTTTATTATAACATTTTAATAACAAACTAACATTTAAGTTTTAAATAAAAACCATTAACACATTACCTTACTCCTCCCAAGCATACTCCCTCTCCTCCTGTGGCAATGATTTCCAGTTGGGCCAAAACTCTTGCATGACCCGAGACTGCCAATACTACCCAATCCTTGTCTCGGGGCTAGGGTATGCACCTACAAACCTGCCAAGTAAATTTATACAATAACATTTTAACTTAAATAATGAATTATATATAAAACAAAAAGGAACCAACTTATATCAAATTAATGAAGAGTAACTTACTGTATATAATGTGGCGATATCCAGAGAAACGTCCTCCCCTCAGAAATCGACGGGAGTAGGACTCATAGTAGTATCGGCCCCAGAGGAGGAGCTGGTACTACTATGTGTAGGGTCGGCATCACCATCACCGGTAGCACCAGTATCAGATCGGGACGGTTGCGTCTCAGTAATAGATGTGTACACCGGGCGTGTCTTGTGTACACCGGGCATGTCTTCCTGCCCGCTCTACTAGAACTCATATCTAAATACACTAAAAATATTAAAATATACAACTTTAACAATAGGAAACAATATATTAACAGATCTACTTAAAATAAATTTAAAGTTCTAATAATCTAAAGCATTCACAATATATCTAAATACACTAAAAATATTAAAATATAAAACTTTAACAATAGGAAACAATATATTAACAGATCTTCTTAAAATAAATTTAAATCATTCACAATACATATAAAACTTTCAAATAATCTAAAGCATTCACAATACATCTAAATACACTAAAATAAATTTAAAGTTCTAATAATCTAAAGCATTCACAAGTATGTTTCTCCCAAATCGAACAGCTACAAACTACAACCCAAAATGGTTATCAACTGTCATAGTTCAACAACATTGGTACAAACTAAACATCCTTCATCAAACTCAATATTCATTCACTTCATTGTGGATATGGGATCCAAATGAGAAATTTCATTTGTATATATATACAAATCTAAAGTTGATCAAGTCGAGGTTCAGCCAACAGAGAATTCACGAGAATCAACAAAAGGTTTCCAAATCAGTACTCCGTCCCAAAATAGAGAAGCTTTAGTACAGTTGCAAGGTCCCTGACTGTAGACCCTTGACTTTTTAAGGTTACTATTTTCTTACAATGACAAAGGCAACATCCACACAGAATACAGAATTCCCAAATTTGCATACCAAGAAAGACTCACACATGAAATGAAGAAAGAGTATTGTCTGTTCTACCTCTAATTGCTTGTAGTATTTAGTCTATTTACTATCTAGTTAATTAATTATTATTTTTTTGGTAAAGTTTAGTATTTACTACTTATTGCACAGCACCAAGTCCTTTTTTGTGATTATTATCACCCGGTATAGCATTCATAATAAGCCTCTTTCTTTCACAGAAAGAACTACTTAGTACAGATTACTGCACACTGAGACTAGAGATGATACTTTACAAGTCCTATCAGTAATGTATCTCTTCCATTTTATAAGCTTTATGCTAACACAATTTAGGTCTAATGCATCCTTGCAACAAAAACAATATGAAGTATGCAAAGATATTTATGAAAGGAGGTTAAATGTATTCTTTAAAAATTGGAAGTGGTAATCGAGGGTTTACATACCTTGAAGTAACACGGCGGTGGCGGTGGAGTTGAGGGACGGCGGTGAGAGAGTAGAGAAGAACACGAAGGAGTTAAGGAGAGAGAGAGATGAGAGATCGGAGTTAATCGTGGGGGTGAGGCGACGGCGGCAGCTCGGTGTGAGGGAAGAGAGAGAGATGAGAGATCGGTATAAGGAGAGAGAGACAGTTTAGGTCGCAAACAATTTTGGGGAGGGGTATTTTTTATTTATATTTAACCTCAGCGACGGAACTATTCCGCCGGTAGATATTAATTTCAGCGGCGAAATTGAATTCCGTCGTTAGAATTAACTATCACCGACGGAAAATTTCGCCGGTGGTTATTACGAAATCACGGGGATTGTTGACTTGGCTCGTTTCACCTAAGGAAAATTCCGCCACTGGTGATATAACCTCAGCGACGGAATTATTCCGCCGGCAGATGCTAATTAATTTTAATTTAATTAATATCAGTATTTGTATTTATATAAAACATGAAATTTATTTTAAATAAAATATAACAAATTACTCTCAAAAAAATAAATATAAGTCAATAAATATTATTTTTGAAAAATATATAAATCATAAATTAAAATAAAAGAAAAATAGAGCTAAACAAATTTTAAAAAAATTAAATTAACACCGACGTAATTATTCCGCCGCTACTACCACCACTACTACGACTACCACTACTACCACCACGTACAACCACTACTACCAGCACTACCACCACCACCACTATGCACCACCACCACTACTATCACTACCACTACCACCATTACTATACCACCACTACTACTATTACTGCTACCACCACTACTACCGCTACTATACCACCACTACTACCACTGCACCACCACCACCACTACTACTACTACCACTACGTACTACCACCACCACTAATACCACTACCACCACTACTACCGCTACTACCACCACTACTATCACTACCACCACCACTAATATCACTACCACTACTACCACCATGTACACTACCCCAACCCCTAAACCCTAAATCATATACTTATACCCCTAAACCCTAAACTCTAACCCTAACCCCTAAACCCTAAACCCTAAACCCTAAATCCTAAATCTCAAATCTCATATACTTATACCCCAACCCCTAACCCTAAATCATATACTTTATATCCCTAAACCCTAAACTCTAACCCTAACCCCTAAACCCTAAACCTAAATCTCAAATCTCATATACTTCTACCCCAACCCCTAAACCTTAAATCGTATACTCTATATCCCTAAACCATATATTTATTTTTTTATTTTTTTATTAATTTTTTATTCTCTAGAAAATAATATTTTAGACTTTGTTAATTAGTGGTTTTTTTACAAAAAGATTTATAAAAAAAGATAGACTAAAACTAAATAAATGAAAGTATATATATAGAAGAAAAGAGAGACGGACTACCCTATATTTTTTTTATTAACTAGGAAATAATATTTTATACTTTGTTAATTAGTGATTTTTTTTTAAAAAAATATAAATTAAATTAAATTATCACCGACAGAATTATTCCGTCGCTGAATAATCAAAAAGAATTAAAAAATAAATGAAATAATCACAGACAGAATTATTCCGTCATTGTTAAATTAAAAAAAAATTATCACCGACGGAATTATTCTGTCGCTGAAAAATAAAAAAGAATTAAAATTAAGTGAAATAATCACGGAAACTTCCGTCGGTAATTCCGGCGCCAAATATTGCGGCCGTATAAATCTAATATTTGACGAATATTCATTTTTAGCGACGGAATCCAGCGGCGGAATTAAATTTATTCCGTCGCTAAAGCATCATTTCTGTCGCTATATAGTGACGGAATAATTCCGCCACTATATAGTGACGAAATAATTCCGCCACTGGGTATTCCGTCGCTAAAGACCCAGTTTCTTGTAGTGTATTGTTTTGCTTAGCTTTGATCCCTTAGATTTTATCAAGCTTTATTTGCTCCAGAAATCAACTTAAAAACCTGTAAAAATGCTTAAACATATCAACAAGCATAAAATCGATGGTATAGAACAAAAGAAGCTAAATTATACTAAATGAAGACTAAAATGAGGATAAAAACTAAGTAAATGATATAGATATAATGCTATAAATGACTATAAAATAGTAATTTATCAGCAGGCTATGTGCACTCGATTTTCTTCTGTTTTAATATATTATATAGATTGTATTTCTTAATCCCCGTGACGGGAGAGAAAATCCTAAGTCGAGTGGGACGTAGGGAGTAGAAAACAATAGCACTATCAAGTACATACATCATACATAGGGGTGGATCCAAATTTTTATCTAGGGTGGGCCGAAAAAATTAACGTCACAATTTATCATTTTTGTTACTCAAAAGTATTTTTATGACTAGTAAATTAATAAAGTCTTATCGAAAATCACATCTAAAATTACTTTTGAGTCTTTCTGCTACTTATATTTTTAAGAATATTTGATGTTTCAAGTACCACTAAAATCTATTTTATCCTATAATCTCAAAATTGAATACAAAAAGTAAGTAAAGTAAGTGCTACTATATGACCAAAAACTTTTCAAATTTATGTTGGATCAAGACAATTTAAAAAAAATTGGTCATTTGATTTTGGACGAAAAGAGTACGATGAAGTATCCCTAATCTTTTTCGAATGTAATTGTAGTAACTTGAGAATGAAATAATGAAAAGTTCAATCCTAAAATGCTACAAACTTATTGGAAAATCAATGTAATTATTGATATCAACAAGATGAATCGGAGTTAAAAATTGAACTATCTTATTTTTGTGAAAAAACAATCAACAAGAAAATCTTATCTCATAGTTTAAGGTTCATATACTTTCCTTTTTTTCATCTAAGCTTAAGCTTCTTAGTTGTTTTTGTTAGACAATATCTTACAAAAGCACAAAATACAATATATTTATTGATACAATATACAACATAAACTTAAACAAGAAGAAATAACAGTTATCGTCTTGATGTTGTCCGAGTCGTGTGTGACACACTCTCCTTAAGACAAATTCGCCCCCTCAGCGAGTTTTGCTTGAGGTTGTTTTGGCCGTTCGCCTCTCAGGATAAAACGGACGGACCGGACTATTCTTGCACACTAGAATCTCCGGCGAATCTTACTATGCTTGGACAAAATCACCATGAATAAATTTTTGGGAGGCTAAAAAAAGAAGATGAACAAATTGTAAAGGGGAGGTGGAAGATTATCCAAAAAAGTTGTTTTCATTTGTTGTGGGTTTCTCTAGTTATAGCTTCAACAACCATGTGATGAATTCCCAATTAATCCTTATATTAATATGGGAGTCATTACCTTGTATTGATAGGGTTTTATTCCACAACTTGTAACCCCAAAACACATGTTAATGATCTCAATTAATCCCTTAATTAATTTGGGAATTATGGCACATCAATAGTGTGGTTAAATTTTAAAAGTTTACACTTTCAACCCACAAACTTTGAGCTATCATATCTTTCTCATCCAATCTCAAATTGGACATCTAGATATACCATTTCAATGTTCACACAGAGTGGAACATGAACCCACAAAAATCTTTGCCAAACGACAAACGATTCATGTGAGAAAAATACAGAATTTTCTTCACCCACAACATATTTTTCCAACAATCCCCCACATGAAGGAAATTGAGGACGAGTTTGGTGATAGAGTCCAGCAGACAAAAACTTGCATATGATAGGTGTGGGAATGCCTATTGAACCTTCGCTTGTACAAGTATATTTACTCTGCTCGTAAGTTGATAGACGCGATGTCCTTGAATCCTTATGCTTTTTGTGTAGCTGATCATATGCTTGACATAAGTATCGTCCTAACATAGTTCAATTCTTATAGATATGTTCATTCATGACCCTGAACATTTTACCTGGTTCTATGAGAGGGTCTAAGAATTGAGCCTCACACAATTTTCCTCGAAGCGGCCCCACTTCTCTCTCACATAGGTGATTTATTAAAGGCAACCCATATTACACCGCTTGAATTTTCAATGCGTAAGAATCATTAAAAGTCATAGGCTTATCCTTGCCCTTTCAAGATGTCACTAATAGGAATGGACTTGGGGTTAATTCCCTCGCAGTGACGCTACAAGTCTTTTAACAGTTAGGTGGTCCCATTGAATCTAGTTCTTGGGATCTCCAGTAATCTAGATTGAGTTTTTCACTGTGTTTAACCTTTAAGAGGCTTAAGTCCCATTACCCTCTGAATTTACAACTAACTCTCGACATAACCCTTTGGTTAATGGATCCGTTTATCATTTGACCTCACATAGTCAAATTAGTTGAGAGTAGTTGTCTAATGGTATTATGTCTTAGACATATATGTCTAGACTACCATTACACACATTGCCATATGTCTTTTCAATCATAAATTGACTTTAACAATATACCATATTGCTCACACAAGCTTTATCCATTTGATAATTGTTAACTCAAATTCATTAAAATCCCAGCTATTCCATATTGATCATTTCAAAAATTTCAAGAATATCCACCTAATGACTTAATTAACAATGAGTCCATTAGTTTTCCTTGAATTTGAATCAACGATCAAATTGATTAGAATTTTTCTTAGTTAACATATCATTTTTTGATTTAATTAATAAAGTGACGTAGTAACTCTTGTTTAAATCCACACAATCAAACCTTTTATGTCGTTATCTTTGCACTTGTCTCAAGTCATACAATGACTTTACAAACTGGCACATTTTCTTCGAGGTTTCATGTCTTGAACCGTTTCAACACTTTGATCTATTTCATTCAAAGTATCATTTATTCACTTCCATGAATTTGACATCAATACTTGATTTTCATAGATTTTATTGTCTTTTGATTTTTATATATATTCAAACTTATTGAATCATATATAACAAACCAATATGCACAATTGTTATAAACATATCTTTTGAAACATAATCCACCATTTAGTAACCAAATTCAATTTCTTTGGTTATTGGACTTGCTACTTTGCGAAACACCCCACATTCACAAGTGTACGTAGACCTATGTTTCCATACTTCATATGGATATTTCATTGTTTTCTTGGGGAACCTTTTCAAAAGGTAATTATTTTCCAAAGTATACTCACCCCCACATTTTCGGGGTAATCCTAAAATTAGCAATAATGTCAATTTTCATTATTAACACCATTTGATCATGGTGTACATTATGGATACTTTGTTTCATTGCTCATGTACAACAAACCCCTCAGGTTGTTTGTTTGGGGTAGAAAAATCAAGTCAGCATGTTCAGCGTCCTGGTAATACGTCTTGGACTTACATCTTGATATTATGCCTTGAACTAACGTCTCGCAATTGTTTTTTATTTTCTTCCTACTTTTCAGGAATGGGTTATGCATAAAAGAGACCTAGACTACGATGACTCCACTTGACCACCACTTCAAATGAAGACCCAGTCCAATCCGGTTAACTCCATAATGTTCATGATCTACAACAAACCTCCAAGATTCAAGGATGGATAGGCATGATAGGTTATTTGTAGACGAGTATATAAGAGAGTTAAGGACATCACTGTAAACACATGCACTCTTAGTTACTCTCTTAATACGCCATAGCTCTGTACTCGAATAATCAATATTAGTAAAATCATTTTTGGTTGAGGTAGGTTTTTCCTAAAACCTCCCGAGGTTTAGTGCCGGAGAACCATTGTTCAAGGGCTTTCCTCGTTACATAAACGTGTTCATCTTGATAGAGAAACTATATTCAATTTGTGCCCAAAGTTCATCAATACAAATTTACTTGTTGAAATTTGTCCAAAACAATTTGGCGCCGTCCGTGGGAAGTTTGGTTTATTAGGTTTCAATCAAGATGAGCAATTCAACCTCTGCAATGCCTACATCCACAGTTTCGGCTGGAGCAAGGACCAACACCTCAATCTTGCCCATGACGTCTGGTGCACAATCAGCTATTGGGTTCAGTGTTGTGACATCTCAAGGCCAATGTCTTAACCAGGGAGGTTCTTCTTCCATGAAGCTGCCTGAAATCTCACTTGACATTGTTTCCAACATGGCAACCATGATGCAGCACATGAAGAACCAGATGGATGCACAGCAGTACACCAACAACATGCTTATCAATGCAGTCACCAGGGTGCAGCAAAAGCTAGCAGCCTCAAGGCGTGGTGGTCCAACAGTCAGCATGCCTGAAACATCATCTTTGTATCCTCGGACACTTTTCTTAGATGTCGGGATGAGTGCAGGGGTAATCATGGCTTCATTCCAATGGCTAGCACCGTTCAGACCGAAAGCACCACTATTACATCTAGCCATACTCCACTGTCAACATGTTTCACCTTTGTAACTCCACATCATATGGGTCAAACATGGATTTTTAATATGTTTAGTACTCCTATGAATCAGTTCAATGCCACTAACACTTTTGCAAATAACACCTTAGAAAGAGAGTTGCAGCAAATCAATGAGATTCTCATGAATGTTCCAAAAATCACCTTGTCCTACAATCAAGCATCTCTAACCAGTCATCATGACTCTCGTTTTGTTCCTGCTATAGCCAGTGTAGAGATCCCCAAGAGGTTTATAATGCCTCCAATGAAGCAATATGATGGCACTACAGATCCAGCTGAGCATATAGCCCTATACCAGGAGAAGATGGATATTAATAGTATCCCTCACCATCTTAAAGAAGTTTGTTTGTAAAGGGGATTTGGATCGACCCTAGCTAGTCCAGCCTGATGTGACTAACCAATCAGCCTCTGAACTCTATCTCATCTTATTCTCAATTACTCAATATGTTTCAAAATCAATTTTCATGTAACCGTGTATTTGAGAAGCTAACAAGTGACCTTTACAGGGTGGTACAACATCCTGATGAGACGCTTAAGGATTATGTGTTTAGGTTGAACAAGGAGGCCGTGAGCGTTCCACATATTGACAAGTCGAGGCCTTTAGGATGTGACTGAGGAGAGGATCAATGTTCTACCAAGATTTGGTCATGTATCCATCTATGAGCTTGGATGAAATCAGAATAAGATCTATTCGTTTCATCAGACTGGAAGAAGATGACATGGTCCATGGCAAAGCGTCAAAGATGCCTGTATATGAACATCCTGACAGAAAGGTGGAAACTTCATATCATAGATCTAATAGGGGAAAACCCTACTCTAAACCCAAATCATCCAAAATTAATGTTGTAGATGATGATGATGATGAAGATGATGTAAATTATCATAAGATTAATGACTATTTTTTTCTATGGATGTTTCAGGACTTCTGTGTGCAATGGGAAACTTGGGTGATAAGGCAAGGTGGCCAAAGAGATCTGACAAGCCCTCGCTTTGGAAAGATATGTCTAAATGGTGTTCTTACCATGAGGATTTCGGCCATACAACTGATAATTGTATCGCCTTAAGGAAGGAGATCAGCCATCTACTTTCTAAGGGGCTTCTTAAAGACATGCTTGGTAAGAGGAAAGGACGTGCTGAGGCTAAGGAAGCCGTAATTGAAACACCATCTTCATCTCCACCTGCAACCAAGGTGATTAATTATATCAAAGGAGGTTCTGACATCTGTGGCACTACCTATTCTGCTGCTAAGCATCATGCTAAGGATTCTAAGGAGGATAGATCAGGGCTGCCAAATAGGCGTTGTTTTGGTAGAAAAAACAATAATGTCGAATCTTAACTTAGAAAGTGTATGGATTTAAACAATAAGGAGGGGACTTTGGAATTCGATTAAATGGAACAAGAGCATGAAAATAAATAATGACACAAGGATTTTGTTAACGAGGAAAACCTTAGAGATAACAACCTCTTCGGAAAAAACCCCGGGAGTTAGGTATCCAACCTTAAAGGTTTCACTATAAATCTCGTAGTTACAAGCTGGAAGACCATGGAGAGAGTACAAGAATTATGTGTGTAGGTGAATGTGAGAACGTGTGTGTATTAGTGTGAGAGCGTGTGAGAATGTGTATGATTTAATCTCCATGTCCCCTATAAATAAAAATGACTAACAAAACAATAACAAACTGCTCCTATAATCTCGGCCTTATCTGTTATCCTTCCAACCAACGTCTCTTGACTTAGTCTTCTTAGCGTTGAGGGAAAAGTCCCATGTGCTGGTAAATATCTCCGGATTTAACTCCTTTGATTCTTGTAAAATATGATATAAATAATATTAGATAAACACAATAAATATTATGCAATACTTACAGTGAAGTATCATCTTGATATGCAGGAACAACTGAGGATGTCGCCATGTAGGGATATTGAAGATGTCTACATATGGAAAATCTGGCCACAACAATTGCCCCCAAACTTATCACTTTGCGGAATACGAAGAGGTAAGTTTCCAAACTCCGAGTAACTAGCGGACATGATTTTACAACATTCTATGGTGAATAAAATCAAGAAGAAGTCAAGTCGTCGTCATCTCAAAATGTCAACAGTAATAGTTTACCCTGTCTTTCGATTCCTGTTAATTTTCCTTTTCCTCAATGCTTACACTTTCTCTTCAGATTCAAAGGCATTTGCTTCAGGCTTAGTCTTTGATCTGGAAGATTTGGATGCTCTTGTTGGTGCTTTTCCTGCTATGTCTGATGTTAGGCCACCAATTGTCCCAAAGAAATGAGTCCAGACGGGTGAAAGTGCTGGCATTGGTACAAGGGTGAAAAAGAGGAAGGCTACAGAGAGTGAGGCTATCGAAGTTGTGGTTGCGGATATTTTTGAAGGTTTGAAGGCAGGAAAGGTGAAGAAGAAGCCTCTAGGATTAGTAACCAATGTAAGATGTTACTAAACTGTTCTAACTGTTTCATACCTCTATTATTTGCTAATTTGGAACTTATGGTGTTTTCTTAACAGGCAATGGGATGTTTGGAGTCCTAAGTGGAAGATATGGTTAAGATCAATGAGCAAATCAAGAAGAGCGCTAAGAATGATATGGCTCAGGCTAAGAAGGAAGCTGCTGGTTGGGAGAAGAAGTTTAATGAGCAGAAAGAGGAGTTATAGGAACAGAAGAAGACAGTGAAGGGGTTGTTTAGTAATCTGGCTACTATTGAGGGTTACTATCAGAAGGAAATAAATGAAGTAAGGAAATTCTGGAAGTTGGCTGCTGCTAAATCCATGTTGAAGATCAAAATCAAGATGATAGAAGAACATAAAGATGGAAAATCTAAGGTTTGGAAGGTTGAGAACGAGTATGAAAAATTGAATAATCTGTTGGGTGAAAAAGTGGATGAAGGAGAGGTGTCATCTAACCCTAAGGATACGACGGTTGTAGAAGAAGGATAGAAGAAGGATGAGGAAGACAGAACTCCCTCGGCAACACCTGCAACAGATGCTAAGTGAAGAAAAATTCAAGTTAGCTTTTCAAGTTGTTTCTATTTTTTATGATGATTCCTGGGGCTGAGTCCCAAAGATAATTTTATTTATTTTGGTATGTACCTGGTCTATAAGGACCGAATACAATTTATCTCAAGTGTTGGGTTGGTTCAACACTTTGCTTTTAGTTTTATGTTGTTTGGATGTTGGAGCGGGCCAACTGAATTTGGAAACGTTTTATGGTAGTCTTAATGGTATTTAGTATTTTAGTTTTTAGAAAAAACTTTTGTTAGCAACTTATGTGCATGTCATGCTTTTGATCCCTGATGCTAAAGTATTATCATTGGATGTTGACATAATAAAATGTCATATTTTTGTTTTCGAGTGAAGACATGAGAATGTCATAACCGGATGTACTTAAGATGACAGGAATATGCCATAACCAATTGAATCATGCTTAAGATCAATCATTCGATTGAGTGGAGATGGGTAAGCTATACAATTTTACTCATATAGGCCCACCCCACACCTCAACCAAAGAGATATCGTGCGCTCCAGGCGAAGGTGTAGAAACCTAACTTTCAGAGAAAGAGGTAATTAACTCTTTAAACCTTAGAAGGGATTGTGTACCTTAACTTTAGAAGAGCTGGCCAGTCTCTAACGGAGGAGATTTCGTTGTCACTTTGACTTGATCACTTTGATATGTCCCCACTTTTGTATGTCAACATCTTGCAAGACAGAGATATGTTAGAGATGGGCGTCCACTTTGTTGACGCCCCTCCGCAGGTCGTGTTATTGACGTTTTGTTTTTAAATAATCATGAAATAAAACAAGAAGAAATGAAAAACGAATATTCATACCTGGTTTGTGAGGATATTAGGAGACATATATTATTTAACTGAAGTACCTTTTGAGGTGAATGACATTCCTGCTTCATGGGATCATCTGGTTATTCAAAGTTGACAATCGATATGCCCCCTTTCTTAGATGTCGTCCTATTAGCCCATAAGACCAATGGTAACTCTTCTGCCCATCTCCCTTTCTTCTGGTCCAGTCTTCTCTTTAGGTTGCTTATGATAATCTTATTGCTGGATTTTGCTTGTCCGTTTGTTTGAGGGTGAACAGGTGAAGATGTCACTATCTTGACTCCTCATCTTGTCAAGAAATCCTGCGTTTTCCTACTAATGAATTGGGAGCCGTTATCGCATATTATCTCTGAAGGTATCCCAAACCTGCTGAATATGTTTCTCTTTATGAATGAGATAACTTCCTTGTCCCGGACCTGCACGTATGCTTCAGCTTCTACCCATTTAGAAAATTAGTCTGTTATGGCTAGTAGAAATACTCTTCCGCCTGGAGCCCTTGGCAATTTCCTTACGATATCCATTCCCCAAACCATGAATGGCCATGGCGACAGGATAGGATGTAGCAATTCAGCTGGTTGATGTAGGATGTCGCCGTGCCGTTGACTGGAATCACATTTCTTTGCATAATCTGTCGCGTCTCTTCACTTCGTGGGCCAAAAGTAGCCCATATTTAGAGCCTTGGTATATAGGATTCTGCCCCCGGTATGATTTCCACATTGCCCTTTATGCAGCTCCATCAAAACCTGTTGTGCTCGGTCTGCTTCTAGACATCTCAAGTAGTGACCTGCAGCAGATTTTCTAAACAAGAGGTTATCGATAAGTAAATATTTAGAAACTCTTACCCTGAATGTTCTAGCATTTTTCTCCTCAGCTGGGATCGTATCATCTAAGAGATACTTGATAATAGGAGTTGTCCAAGAAATTGCTGATGGAGAGGAAGGTATGTCGACATCTAGAGCGAACATCTTAAGATGATCAATTGCTGGGATGTCAACATGCATAATTGGAATACTGGTTTGTGAAATGCTTTTGAAGGCTGAACCCAAATTTGCCAGAGCATCTGCTTGAGAATTTTCTTCTCGTGGGATTTGTTCCAAGGAAAATGATTTGAATTTGGCCGAAATAATTTTTACGATTTCCAAATATGTCGTCATCTTAGCATTTTTTGCTACGTAGGACCCGTTGTAGTGGTTAAAAATTAGCAAGGAATCCATGAACACCCGGATATGCTTGACATCTAAGTCCTGGGCTGCGATTAAACCGCAATTAGTGCCTCATACTCGCTTCATTGTTGGTAGCCTTGAAGCGCAGCGATAGATTGTGGTATTATGTCCCCTTGTGGTGATTTTAGTACAACTCTAAGACCTGTACCTCTCATGTTGGAAGCACCGTCTGTGTAGAGAGTCCAAATTTTTAGGATGTCATCATCTTTAAGTTGATGTACTTCCAATTCCACCTCTTGTTGCATGGTTGGACTGAAATCAGCCACAAAATCGGCTAGGGCTTGGGATTTTATTGCAGTTCTGGGCTCGTACTTGATGTCGTATGTGCTTAATTGTACAGACCATTTCGCCATTCGACCTGACATCTCTGGTTTTCTCATAACATTCTTAATAGGATAGTTAGTGCATACAATTATAGTATGTGTTTCAAAATAGTGCCTTAATTTAATAGAAGCAGTTATCAAAGCTAAAATTAATTTTTGTAAATGAGAATACCTGGTCTCGCATCTAAGAGTGTCTTACTTATATAGTAGATGGGTTCTTTGATTACCATCTCGTTCGTCACCAAGGCTGCGCTTACAGGCGCCTTCGGACACTTGCTAGGTAGACGTAAAGATGTTCTTCCTTCGAGGCTTGGCCAATAAGGGAGGTGTCAACGAGGTAAGTTTTGAGTTCTGAAAGGCTTCTTCATGTTGGTCCTCCCATTGGAACTTCTTGTTCTTTCTTAAGATGTCGTAGAAAGGTTTGCATCGATACGAGGATTTTGAAATGAATCCGGTGAGTGCGGCAATCTTTCCCGTCAATCTTTGGACGTCCTTGACAGATTGAGGTGATGACGGGTTGATAATAGCACGTATACGTTGCAGGGCGGCTTCAATGCCTCTTTTAGTAACCATGTAACCCGAAACTTCCCGGCCTTCATTCCAAAGTTGCATTTACTGGATTAAGTTTCATATTGAAACAATCCAAGATGTCAAAAGCTTGAGAGAGGTTGCTTATGTGATCCTCGGCTTTCTTGGACTTTACTACCATGTCGTCGATGTATACCTCCATTGTGTCCCCAATCTGATCTTTAAACATTTTATTGACGATCCTTTGATACGTTGCACCTGCATTTTTTAGTCCGAAAGGCATGGCAATATAACAATAAATACCTGTGGGTGTTATGAATGCGGTGTCCTCTTGGTCAGATGGTTCCATCTGGGTTTGTTGAAATCCTGAGGACGCGTCCATGAATGTAAGGAGTTCATGTCCGGAGGTGGCATCAACTAACGAATCTATGTGCGGCAAAGGGAAAGGATCTTTTGGGCAGGCTTTATTCAAGTCGGTGAAGTCGACACAAACTCGCCATTTCCCGTTTCTCTTCTCTACCACAACCACGTTTGCTAACCATCTTGGATAATCGACCTCCCGTATCATGTTGTCTTTGAGTAAGCGCTCTACCTCTTCCTTGATGATCTCGATTTACGGTTTACGCAAACTTCCTACATTTCTGGTGCACTGGTTTAAAGCTAGGATCTACGTTAAGTTTGTGAGTGATGACATCTTTGCTGATGCCTGTCATGTCATCATGCTTCCAAGCGAAACTCTTTATTCTTCTTCTTAATAGGTCCACAAGCTTCTCTTCTATATCTGATGGGATGTCAGTGCCAATAAGTACTTTGATGTCCGGGTTGGAAGGGTCTAGCAATACTTCTTTCACATCATCCTCCCTAGCTTCCAGGACTTCACGTACTTTCCTCGGTAATTGCTATGCTTATTTTGGAGATGTCGACGCCTTCATTGAAGTTTTATAACATTCCTTGGCTACCTGTTGATCACTGTAAATCTTAGCGACACCCCAAGGTGTTGGGAACTTCACACACTGATGGTAAGTGGAGGGTACGGCCTTCATTCCATGAATCCACGGTCTTCCAAGAATGACATTGTAAGATGTTGCGCAATCAATTACGCAGAACCGTTCCATAGTGTTGAGGCCCTTTAAGTATATTGGAAGTTTTATCTCCCCCACCGTTTCTTTGACTTCACCACTGAATCCTACCAGCACTGAAGACTTCTTAACGATCTCTAATTCTGGGATGTTCATTTCCTTAAGGGTACCCAACATAATAAGATTGACAAAGCTGCCCCCATCAACCAGGATACTCCGTATTGTACAGTTGGCGATCTGCAAGGAAATAACTAGACCGTCGTGATAGGGTTCTAGCAGGTTCTCTCGATCGCTTTCATCAAAGGTGATTGGATCCTGGCAGGGTGTCGACATACTGGGCTGTCTTTCTGGCTTTTCCTCTTTTGACTCCTTAGCATGTCATTTTGCGGCAGAATAGGATGTTCCACATATTTTTGAGCCTCCACTGATGAAGTTGATCACCTTTGTTGATGCTGGGGGAGAAACTGGTCTTTCAGCTTCATGAGGAGCTTCCGCATTTTCAGCCTTCTTCTTTCTGGATCCCAACAGCTCCTTAAGATGTCCTTTCGAGAGCAAGTAACTGATCTCCTTTCTTAGCGCGATGCAATCTTCAGTAATGTGTCCAAAGTCTTCATGGAAAGCGCACCATTTTGATTTGTCACGCCATCCTGTGGCTTTGTCCGTTTTCTTTGGCCATCGGCTTTGTCCCCAGGTTGCCCATTGCACAGTACACCTGAAATGTCAACGAGAAAAACAATAATCGAAATGTTAGGCACATTATCATTATCTTCATCCTCACCGTCTATTGAATTAATTTTGCTAGTGTCAATTCTCGGATAAGGATTGGAACGGTTGTTCTGCGATGGGACGATTCGGTCTTTTCGTCGGGATGGTCATATGTCGATATCTTGGACGATGACTTCGATCTTCGCAGCTCATCTTCCTCCGAGTCTTATGAATCTCAATGCCTGCTCCCGACTTCTTCCAACCGCTTACAAGGAGTCATCACCAAATCCCGATAGTACTTGTGAATCTTTCTTCAGCCCCATTTTGAATGCTTCGTGGTCAGTCGACATGTCAAGATTGGGAATTTCTAGCACTTCCTTATTGAACCGGTGGACATAATCCTTTAGAGTTTCATTAGGCTGCTGGGTCACATTGTAGAGATCACTTGTCAATCTCTCAAATTGTCGACTGCATGAGAATTGGTTATAGAACATGTTGATGAGCTGGGCGTATGAACCAATTGAACCTAGGGGTTGCCTAATCAGCCATTTGAGAGCTGGTCCAGACAAGGTGGATCCAAATCCCCTGCATAAGCAAGCCTCCCGGAATTGAAGCGGAATATGGATTATGTCCATCTTTTCTTGATAGTGTGCAACATGCTCCTCTGGGTCCATGGTGCCGTCGTACAACTTCATAGATGGTACACTGAAATGCTTCGGGATGTCGACATTTGCAATTGCTGGGACAAACCGGGATTGATTGTAACAGTTCTGCGTCACCGGTTGAATTGGGGAGTTACACGGCACGTTCATTATCGGCTCTACGAGATCCTGCATCTGTTTGGCTAGTGGGTTTCCTGCAAAAGGGTCAGCTATAGGAATACGATTGAAATTATTATTATTAAAAAGATTATTTAGCAAACCAGAGTTGTCCGTAATAGTCGTAATGGTAGTGTTGTCAATGAATGGGATGAACGGGGTGAATCCTGCAAAAGATGGCGTCAATGGGGTATCCCCGGGCAAGGATGTCGACATCATTAAGGATGTCAGTGGATGAGTTTGAGGAGGACTGCCCATTGGGATGAATTCATTCTGGAATGTAGATCCTCCGGTGTTGTCAAAGTTGAGAACCCTTGCACGCAGTGGAGATATGTTGTCAAGCCGAGACGCGATGAGCTGTTGATCTTTCTGCATCTTAATCATGGAATTGGTCAGCACCTTCGAGTTACTGTCTTGCTGGTCCAACCTTTGATTCAACCTGGTCAGGATACTCCGGATGTCAGCTTCTACGTTGGAAGAGGTTGTCCCCTTTTGTGGAGTCTTCGTAGGTTGAGTTGGCTGAGGTCCGGTCTGAGGAGGTGGTGGTAACAAGCTGGTTCTGCCTCCTGATGTCGTAGCAACAGCGGGACCTTTGCCGGCGGCGGACACATTGGGGGGTGCAGACATAGTGAATTTGACTAAGAAATGATCCAAATAACCGATAAACCACGAGGCCCCTCGGTGGGCGCCAAATTGTTTTGGTAGAAAAAACAATAATGTCGAATCTTAACTTAGAAAGTGTATGGATTTAAACAATAAGGAGGGGACTTTGGAATTCGATTAAATGGAACAAGAGCATGAAAATAAAGAATGACACAAGGATTTTGTTAACGAGGAAAACCTTAGAGATAACAACCTCTTCGGAAAAAACCCCGGGAGTTAGGTATCCAACCTTAAAGGTTTCACTATAAATCTCGTAGTTACAAGCTGGAAGACCATGGAGAGAGTACAAGAATTCTGTGTGTAGGTGAATGTGAGAACGTGTGTGTATTAGTGTGAGAGCGTGTGAGAATGTGTGTGATTTAATCTCCATATCCCCTATAAATAAAAAAGACTAACAAAACAATAACAAACTGCTCCTATAATCTCGGCCTTATCTGTTATCCTTCCAACCAACGTCTCTTGACTTAGTCTTCTTAGCGTTGAGGGAAAAGTCCCATGTGCTGGTAAATATCTCCGGATTTAACTCCTTTGATTTACTGTAAAATATGATATAAATAATATTAGATAAACACAATAAATATTATGCAATACTTACAGTGAAGTATCATCTTGATATGCAGGAACAACTGAGGATGTCGCCATGTAGGGATATTGAAGATGTCTACATATGGAAAATCTGGCCACAACAGGCGTCAAGCTAGGTCCAAGTGTCAGCAAGTTGTTTTTGATGAGGATGATAAGAAAAACATCATGGAACCTTATCACGATGGTTTGGTTGTCACTTTACAAATTGCCAACTGTAAAGTGAAGCGTATCTTGATTGACAATGAAAGTTCAGTCAATCTGATCATGAAGAGCATCTTGGAGGAAATGATGATTCCCCTAACTGATGTTGTGAGAAATTTATCGGTTCTAGTGGGATTTCGTGGGGAAACCAAGCAGACGATTTGTGAGATCCAGTTGCCCGTTTATGTTGAAGGTGTGAACTTTATGGAAAGGTTCTGTGTGATCGATTGCCCATCCTTAAATAATGTCATCCTAGGGAGACCCTGGATTCATAATATGAAGGCGATTCCATCAACCTATCATCAGTGTATCAAGATGCCAACACTTTGGGGTGTAATCAGGGTGAAAGGTGACCAACATGCTGCCAAGGAATTTTACAAGACAGATATGAAAGCATGCGCCACTCCTCGCCAAGAATAGCAATTAAAGAAGAGCGTGAGGGATGTATTGGAGGACGTAGAGCATGATGTGAAAGATGTCCCTGTAGATGTCTCCAACCCTAAAGCTAAGGTTCTAGTTGGAACTGAGTTACCTCCTGAAGTTGAGGAGGAATTGATTGAGTTTTTGAAGAGTAGAAAGCCGTGTTTCACCTGGAAACAAGAGAATATGACAGGAACTGACAAGGATGTTATAACTCACAAGCTGAATATTGATCCTACTATCAAGCCGGTTCAACAAAAAAGAAGGAAGTTTGCACAAGAGAAAATCAAATCATCAAGGAAGTGGTGGAAAGACTGTTGAAATCCAAGATGATCAGGGAGGTGCAGTATCCTAGATGGCTTGCAAATGTGGTAATAGTGGAGAAGAAAATTGGGAAATGACGTGTATGCGTAGACTTCACCTACATGAACAGAGCATGTCCAAAAGATCCATTCCCATTACCCCTTATTGATTCTTTGGTAGATGAGACTGCAAGCCATGACGTATTGACTTTTATGGATGCTTCTTCAGGCTTCCAACAGATTCAAATGGAGCCTTCAGACCAAGAGGATACTGCCTTTATGACCCCCGAAGGTATATATTGTTATATTGCTATGCCATTTGTAATAAAAAAATGCATGTGCAACTTATCAAAGGATAGTAAATAAGATGTTCAAGGACCAGCTTGGCAAGACCATGAAAGTGTATATGGATGACGTGGTGATAAAGTCCAAGAGCATAGAGGATCATGTGCAACATCTTGTAAAAGCTTTTAACATCTTGGAAGCATTCAATATGAAGCTGAACTCGTCAAAATGCAACTTTGGTGTTAGAGCTAGGAAATTCCTGGGCTACATAGTGACCAAAAGAGGAATTGAAGCCAACTCAGAGCAAATCAAAGCCATCCTTAACTTGGAATCTCCCAAATCTATCAAAGATGTGCAGAGATTGACAGGACGTGTATCAGCCCTGAACTGATTCATCTACAAGTCCTCAGAGAAATGCAGGTTGTTCTATGACGTCCTGAGGAAGAATAAATTATTCCAATGGACAGAGCAACATGAAGAAGCATTTCTCAACCTCAAGATGTATCTTACATCTTCACTACTCTTAGCCAAGCCGGAACCTGGTGAATCTTTATAATTGTACCTAGCCATATCAGAAAGTGCAGTAAGTGTTGTCTTGGTTAAAGAAATCCAAGGTGAACAACATCCAATCTGCTATGTAAGTAAATCACTTCTAGATGCGGAAACCAGGTACTCCCATCTAGAAACACTCATCCTTGCTTTGATTACTGCATCCACTAAGCTGCGTCATTACTTTGAAGCACATCATATTATTGTGAAAACTAACTATCCTATCAGGGTGGTTATGAGAACTCCTGAAATGTCAGGAAGGATGGACAAGTGGTCAGTAAAGCTTAGAACGTACGAAATTTCTTATGATCCAACAAGTGCAATCAAGTTACAGGCTCTTTCAGACTTTGTAGCTTACTTCAGCCAAACCTACAGCCTGAAGTAGAGCAAGAAGTACAACATCTTGAAGGGACCAAACCCCCTAGCTATTGGAATTTATTTACAGATGGAGCATCCAATTCTAGAAGTTCAGGTTTGGGTATTCTTTTAAAATCGCCTCAAGGTGACCTGATCCCTCAAGCTGTTTCCTGTGAGTTCAAGGCGAACAATAATGAAGCTGAGTATGAAGCTTTAATTATGAGTTTATCTACTGCTTTAAGTTTAAATATCACTCATATTAATGTCTTTAGTGATTCGTTGTTATTGGTTAACCATTATAATGGATCATATGCAGCTAGGAATTCCAGGATGACGCTTTATCTTCAACATGTTAAAGCTCTTGCAGGGTGTTTTGTTAGCTTTTCTTTAGAATAGGTACCCCGTGAGGAGAATGCTAAACCAGACGCTTTGGCTAACCTAGGATCATCATTTAGAGCCATGATGAACACCAATATTCCAATCATCTATGTTAAATACCCAACCATTGACCAGCCTGAAGAGTGTACATATGTAGATCAACCTGGTACACCAGTTCCAGGTCAAGATGATGATCCAACCTGGACCCAACCAATCATTAAGTACTTGCAAGATGGGACAATTCCTCGAGATGTCAAGAACCACAGATCATTCAGAATGAGAGTGTCCAGGTTTGTTTTAATTTTTTGTTTAAAAATTCTGCAACAGGTTTGTACATGAGATGTTTAGAACCAGAGGAAGTTAAGGATGTATTGAAAAGTCTACATGATAGTGAGTGTGGAAGTCTTTCTAGGGGCAAGTCATTATCCTCAAAGGCACTCAAGACGGGATACTATTGGCCGACAATGAGGCAAGATGCAATGGATTATGCCTTGAAATGTGAAACTTGCCAAAGATATAGCAACATCCTGCATCAGCCTGCAGAACCTTTGCATCATGTTGTGAGTACGCCAATCCAATTCGCGACCCTTTATAAGTGCCTTTTAATGAAATAAAATTGCACTAGGGGCGTTTTGGTAAATTTCCGGTCCATTCCGAGACTTTCGGAAACTTTTTATAAGTTTTTGCGAAGGAAGTACTTTTAAGTCATTTTTCCCTTCAAAAGGACCTACAAAGAATTAATCATTTTGGACTTGTTGGGAATTAATTCGGAATGTTCCAGAACCAGTTGCTAGGTGCTGAAAATGGTTAGTGGCATGTTGTGTCACGCGACACAACGAGCCACGGAAAACGAAAGCAGAAGGTCGTGCGACACAAGAAGCCCTCATCAGCATCCTATAAATAAACCCTCTCCCTCTCATTTTGAGGGCTCTTTTCCAACTCCCTACTATCACCGTGCCAAAATTCCCCCAGAAGCTCGTCTCTCTCCTCCTTCCACACAAACCTACACCAATTCCCTTCAATTCCCTTAT
Organism: Adenophora triphylla var. japonica; assembly: GCA_022495995.1. Classification (NCBI taxonomy): domain Eukaryota; kingdom Viridiplantae; phylum Streptophyta; class Magnoliopsida; order Asterales; family Campanulaceae; genus Adenophora; species Adenophora triphylla. The sequence goes on along the minus strand of JAFEMH010002148.1, from coordinate 272,698 downwards.
CTCCCATATACATCTTACCCATCTACCTCCATACTTCACATACACCTTGAAGATCTGAGTCCAACACTCCATCTGTGCTCGAATCCACATCCTGAAGCTAATTGAAGGTTCCCTATACCGACTTGGCATAGGGAACATTGATCTACAAGGGTATCAACTCCCTCTCTTTCTCTCTCTCATATTTACTCTTTGCATAATCGATTCATTGTAATATCTGTTCATTGACTTGATAATCAAGCTCCATCTGCTCTGATTATCAAGTCACAATCGCCATCTCTCTGTTTAATTCAAGTTGTTTGGTATAATTTCATTGTTCATGGTTTGATCTCTTTATAATTGTGGTTTGTTTGCCAAGGGAGTGTGGATCTCCCCATATCCATACCCCCTTGGTCAGTCTGTTACTAATTCGTGGGATTCTGAGTTGAGTTGGTGTTCTAATTGAATCTGATTGGATCTCTGTGGATTTTGATTTCAAATTTTAAAGTCTCTGCACAGAGAGGTGGGTTATGTCACGCGACACAACTGGCCACTCCACGTCCTGTGTAGTGCGACATAACTAGCCACTCTGCAGAGACCATCATTTCAGTTGTAAGTTGTTCATTTCAATGTATTCTGGGATGTGGCCCCCCATGTCAAGTGGTTCACAAGATGTATCTTCCTTCGTTGATCAATAAAATAAAGAATTAAAATGCATTCTATCGTATATTTTGTCACACACAAATTACACACACTCTTGAATGTTTTGGATGTTGAACATTGAATGACTCGTTTACGGACGAGGCGTGTTGGGTGAACTCTCGGTTCTCCCCAACACGTAACCTGACACTCGAACCCAAATTCTCTTTTCAAAAACGTTTTCAATGCTTCCTTTAAAACGGCATGGTGACTCCCAAAATTAATTTTTTAAATTTTTCGGCGAGTGTACATTCAGTGGCGACTCCGCTGGGGAACTTGAAACAAGTTTTCAAAAGTGGGTCAAACTTTCGTTTTTGTTCAACATTCCTTTCATTCCTTTGTGTGTGCTTTGTTGGTGACATTATATGTGTGTAAATGCATTTATTGCTTTGCTTTATTCCTTTTCCTCCTTGTTTCCCATTTTGGTGTGCTGATGCTTAGGGCTGAGCTATTGTTTTGAGCTTGGAGGTTGGGGCTGGTTCTGCTTGTTTTTCAGATTCTGGAAATGGCTTCTTCTGTCACGCGACAGAACTTGCCATCTCAGTTCTGTGTAGCGCGATAGTTGCGACCACTATGCATGATTTTGATCTCCTTGGTACAGGTTGTGATTGTGGGCAGTCCCAATGATCAAGTTCATGATCATTTGACTATTGTATCTCTGTGGGGTGTGTGTGTGTTGATTTTCCTTTTATCACCCCTTCTCAAAAAAAAAAAAAAAAACAAAAACAAAAAATCATTTTCATAAATAAAGGAATCATAGTCACCCTCACACTACGTCACATAGATCTAGAACCCTTGGTTGCGATTGACGGTATCGCGGACGGTGATGTATGTAGCCTATGCTTGAGCGCCTGAAATCAATCCTATTCCCCTAGCGCATCATAGGCGGAGCCACACTTTTTCAGCTTACCCAACGGTTGGTTTTTTGACACGCCATTTTCAAATACACTAAAATGAATTGTTTCAAAATTTATAATAGGCTTTCGTACCTATCCCAAAACCTAGCACGTGTGGGCATGTTGCCATTGCAACATGGTTTCGCGTAGGGACATGTCGCTCTCACGGCATGTTCTAACGAGAGATCATGTCGCTTTGTCAACGTGCACCGACGAGAGGTCATGCCGGATTTTTCCTTGAATTTCTTCGGGAATACCCGTTATGCTGCCCAAATTTCTCCAGAAATTGGGATTGCTCGTCCGTCCCATAAATGCTTCGGTTTTATTTAGGTATAATTGCCTATTATTAATTTTTAACCAATACATTTGGTGTATTTTTGAATGATGTTTCCCTAGGTTCCCCTGAGGTTTAGAATGCGAAAATAAAGGTTTCCCCCTTTTTCGAACCGTTCCTAGGATTTAAAAGATACCGATTTCTACTTGAATATTAATAAAGCGCTTACATGAGTCCATCTCCTTTTCCGTTCTTCCCTCTCCCATACCTTCTCAAGGTTCTCTATCCTCCATCTTATACACGCTCTCTCCTCTCCAGTTATGGCAAGTTGGGTGCGCGCTCCGATTCCCGGAGCTCGTTTGGTTCGCGTTTCTGAGGCAGTTGCAGTTTCAGCAGAGCTTGCTTCCGATTCAGTTTCAGAGATGTCTAGTGCGGAGAATGGTATGACTACTCAATTTGGGGGTTCATCTGCCATGGGTCAACAAGGCATGCATGATCTGTCTATGGAAGAGATGAGGGCTACTATGGAAGCCGCTCTAGTAAGAGAGTATGAGGCCCAGTTACTCGCTCAAGCCGCTAAAGCCAGAGAAGAGGCAGCACACTCTAAGATTGTGGAAGCAATGAGAAGCCGTGGTATTGCTGTGATCCGATGTGCTGATGGGACTTATGAGGAGATTACTGATGCCAACGAGTTTGATGTTGAGACCATAAATGTCTCCCTTCATCCCCTCGCTCCAACATCTCATCCAATTCAAGTTCCGAGTCAGGGTGTGCAGTCAAACCCTCAAACAAGTTTAGGTTTAGTCGAAGGACAACAGTCGATCTTCTATGATTTGACCTCCTCGCCAATTCCCAATGATTCCGTGCCTCTAAGCCAATTTGGGTCCCAGCTTTCGAACAGTCAAGGCTTGTTGTTTTCGGGTTCTCAGTATCAGCAGGGTCAGTTTCATGTCCTCACTTCCAGGATAATTCCCCGTATCAGAGTCAGCACCCTTGCTCCAGGAATCAGTTCAGCCAGGATGGATTTTTGCAGTTTCCTGCTAACCAGCCTCAACCTCAGGGGTGTCGATCTCGGCCTTTAATGGGTTCAGCTTTTGGGTGTGGCTCATCACCTATGCAACATCCGGAGTCAGCTCCCTACTTGTCTGCTTGTGCTTCTCTGCAGAATCAGAATTCTCCAATTGGTTGGGTTAATCATTTGCCAGCTCCAACATCTTGGTCAGCTCAACCGTCCTTCTTCCAATCAGCCAGTGCCAAACCTCCTTCAACTATTGCTCCCGCTATTCCTCAGCTTTTCGGGATGACTCCAGAGGTGGCAATGCTGTTGAAACAAATACAAAAACAGATCAACAAGTTGACAGTGGGGTCCAGTGGTCTCAAGGTGGTTGATCCAGGACAAGTAAAGTCTCTTCCTTATAAGTTCAGGATGCCCAAAATGCAATTTGATGGCTCAGCATGTCCGAAAACTCATATTGACACATATGTGATGACCATGGGGGCAATGGGTTGTATACCCGAGTTTATGGCTTAACATTTTCATCTCACACTCAAGGGTCCTGCCTTGACATGGTTTCTAACTCTTAAGTTCGAGGCCAGGTCTACCTGGATCCAGATCACCGAAGTCTTTCTTGATAAGTACCGCGGGAATTTAGAGTGGCGCACGACCAGGGATGATTTGTTTGGCACCATCCAAAAGAGTGATGAGTCAATCACCAATTTCTACAAGCGCTGGAATGCCAAATTAAATGAACTATCTGAACCAATCTTGCTGCAAGATCAAAAGGACATTTTTCTATCATGTGTGAAGCCAACTCTTCGTGAAGCCATAGGTACTGGATGGTATACCGACTTGAGGGAGATGGTTGGGATGGGAGCCCGCAGTGAAAATAGACTCTTTAACCTTACATCAAACACCAATGTAGGCAATGATGGTGGATTTTGGTACAGAGTAACAACTCCAGCAGCCCCAAAAACAAAGGAGACGTTTATCGACAACAGTGTCAATAATCTCCAGACAAGGGACTAGAATAAGCAGCAGTTTCTACCCCGTAAACAGTATCAGTTTGATGATATCGGAATGACTACTAAAGAGGCCTTCAATGGGTTAGTTTGAAAGGGAATGATCAAGCCACTTGACAATTACAACCCCACCAAACCCAATCCGGACTTGGATCATAGCAAGTATTGCCAATATCACCAATATCCTGGCCACATCACCAATGACTGTGTCCCTTTGAAGAAGGTCATTCAAAAGCTTGTTGACGAGGGTATGATTGAGAAGGCTCGCCCCAACGTGGTTACCAATCCTCTTCCGTGATGCCAGCAGAATCCAGAGGTCCTCCCATCCGATGTTGAAGCAATCAATCAGTCGTCGTAGGGTCTAGATAGTTTTTCATGTCTTTAATGTATGTCCTTTCATGGACAAGATGTTCGTTAAGTCCTGCAATAATAAAAATCTTTATTTCTCTTCTTGCTAGACTCGAGACATCACTTGCACACCTTCATTACACTTAATTGAAATGGTTTTATTCTATATGATCACTTGTGCTGCTCAGTCACTAATGCTTTGAAATGATTAATATTTAAATTAGTCGGAGTGAGAAAATCAAATAATATCCTTCTCAAATTGGGGCTCATCAATTCCCCATCTCGCATCTCATATGCTCACATCTCTTTCATCATGCTCAGAATTTCGTAGATCAAGAATTTGCATTAATCTTTCTCAATCAAGTTTAAGCAAGCAATGAAAACTTAATTTCGTTTAGGTCATCCGGTAGGGATTGCAGCTAAAACCTTTCACCATAGGAAATCCGTTACCGTACCCTCACCAAACAATACCCCTTCATTTCAAGATTGGCATGTTTTGAAACCCCGTTTGACCATTTCCAAAAGAAAGAGGGACTATCCTCGAGGCTCCCATAACTCATGAAACTTGATCGCCTCCAAGCTTAAAGAATGGCGGAATACAGTGATCCACCCTAGGGGCTAGCATAAGTTCTCTCTCAATAATAATTAAAAAAAAGAGCCTAGTCCCTAGAGCTTCTCTCAAAAGCAAAAATTAAAGGATCTAGTTGTTATTCAAAGGGAGTCTCAAAGCAAATAAAGAGACAACATAGATTTCCCCTCTACAATTATTTTCAAACCAATTCCAAGCCATCCTCTCGCTTTTAGAGGATATTCCCATTACCATTATCCTTGATCTTGGCAAAGCCAATCTTAACCTCTCATTCTTAGAGGCAATCAATATCCTTGCCAAATAAATCCCAAACACATCCTTGAAAGCCAACCTCTCATCTTTAGAGGTTCAGTCAGTAAAAGGCCCAGCTGATCTCTCATTTTAAGAGGTCATGATAGAAACAAAGATCCAAATCACCCGATGGCCGATCGAATCCTTGAAACCCAGCTACAGTTCCTACCGGATAGCAGTTTCATTCTAATATCTTTGAGATCTAAATCAGATTAATGCTTCATTACTTGCTTAAATCAGAGCCAAATCCATCTCGGCTCAAAAGACTATCAATCAGAGATTGTGCAATTTCAATCCTTTCATTTGATACTTCATGTGAGCATATTTCATTTCTCCTCCACAAACACTTCCCGTGAATGTCTCACTGGGGCTTTGCATCCGTGTCTTTCATTGACACTTCAAAGAAACATGTTTTTCAACTCTCCAATTCTCAAAAGATCATTTAATTACACATTCCTTCTTTCAATCGGGACTGGACCGAACTACGGCGACCTGAGCTCTTCATAATGAGGGGAATGTAGGCAACCAGAAATGGTCCGGTCACAAACACTTTCAAATCTCGGAAAATCCGGTCTCATCAAGGGCCGTCCCTATACACAAAACCTCTTTCCATCCTGCCAAATTTTATTCTTGATATAAGTTGGTTTTCTCCTTGTGATTAATCAAAATATTTGTTCATATCAAGCTTGGTGGTTGAATAACCCGAGCATCAATAAAGGGTTTTAAGCAGCCTTGTGATCATCATGAATAAGACAAGTTTTCAAATCTCTCGACAAGTCTTCTCTCTCTCCATTCTAGGAATATAGATCCAAACACTGTCTTTCTGTCAGCAGGGGCTTCCATACACTTTTCCAAACCATGTGATGCTTATACTCTCTCAAAAGAGTCAAACCCAAAGCGAGTGCATCATACAAATTCAGGATTCATTCCCACTTCTCGAAAGATGTGCCCTTGCACGTATACATTTCCGAGTCTTGTCCAATGACTGATTGACTAAGATCTGAAATGATGGGTTGCCTCCTTGTCCACGTGATGACTCTGTCTGCAATAAGGCTGCATTGAATCTCTTCAAGCTGGGGCTTTGCTAAGCTGTTCTCTCAGGCTCTCCGTACCAAATTCCCTCCGGGTTTGCTTTGCATTAGCAACTGGGGCTTCGCCATGGTCACCTCCTCAAAATTTGGGGCTTCGCCAAGTCATCTCTTCAAAGACAGGGCATTCTCTGCACTTCCTCTGCTGCTTGCCATCTCAGGCACGCGACACACTTTGTTCTTACCAGCGACGGAACTGCTGCAATCTGCACTCACCCGAGAGCATCCCCGACTTGCCTAGGCTGCGCCGTATCATCTATCACTCATACATTTCCCCACCTCATGGGAGAGGGTTCACTGCACCACATACATCCCTATACACAATCAACCCATTCATCATCATACATATCCATTCATCCCAATATATACAATCATCCAAATCAATTCGTCAAATCAAAATCATCACCTCTTTCAAATTAGATGGACTCGTGCAATTAAGCTAAAATTCAAATAAATTTCAAATCAAATAATGCACGCATAATAGAGTGTGTGTTTCTCTTTCCTCCCCTCACAGGGTACCAATAATCAAGTGATCATAATGTGATCATGGAGATTGTTCCTCAATCACAATCTGGACAAAAAATTCAAATCCTACAGGTGGCATGTTCTGCCTTCATCATCTTCATCAGACTCATCATCCTCGGATTCATCAACATTATTCAAAAGAGCCTCAGCTGCCCCAATCTCCAAGCAATAATACTCATCAATCTTGGCGAGTCATCATCAAAGCTCGTTCTGCATGTCGAATCATCAAAAGCTCGTTCTACATGGCAAATCATCAACGAAAACCGTCCCTTGCATGGTAAACCAACAGCTCTTCATCAACATCCATCGTGGCCTCAGTCCTTTCGGTTGCTACAGGTAAGCACAGCACAGGTATGAACGCATATCTCTATAAAGCTACAAATCACCATAATTTCATTGCATATCTCACTTCGGTTTGAGACACCGTATGCCTCACGTCATTTTCACTTCAGTCTGAGACACCGTATGTCTCACTTCATTTTCACTTCGGTTTGAGACACCGTATGCCTCACGTCATTCTCACTTCGGTCTGAGACACCGTATGTCTCACTTCATTTTCACTTCGATTTGAGACACCGTATGTCTCACGTCATTCTCACTTCGGTCTGAGACACCGAATGTCTCACTTCATTTTTACTTTGGTTTGAGACACCGTATGCCTCACGTCATTTTCACTTCGGTTTGAGACACCGTATGTCTCACGTAATTCTCACTTCGGTCTGAGACACCGTATGTCTCACTTCATTTTCACTTTGGTTTGAGACACCATATGTCTCACGTCATTTTCACTTCGGTTTGAGACACCGTATGTCTCACTTCATTTTCACTTCGGTCTGAGACACCGTATGTCTCACTTCATTTTCACTTTGGTTTGAGACACCGTATGTCTCACGTCATTTTCACTTCGGTCTGAGACACCGTATGTGTCACTTCATTTTCACTTTGTTTTGAGACACCGTATGTCTCACGGCATTTTCACTTCGGTTTGAGACACCGTATGTCTCACTTCATTTTCACTTCGGTTTGAGACACCGTATGTCTCACATCATTTTCACCTCAGGTTGAGACACCGTAGTCCCCACTCCATTCTCTCTTCGGGTTGAGACACCATAGTTCTCACTCTCTCCTCGGGTCAAGACACCTTAGTTCTCACTCCGTTCTCACTTCTCGGTTTGAGGCGCCGTACGGTCTCACCTTCTCGAACTACGATCCGGCTTGATTCCGTCCTAGGGATACGTAGGAATCCTTTATCAAAAAGGTCCAGCAATCCAACCTCATCAATCATTTTCCTCCATCTGTCATATCCCCAGCCGCTCATTAGGATTGGATCTTTCTTATCGACAACCTCACTTCTTCCATAAGTGATGTTGCCAAGGGGCTCTCTGAGTATGCCAATCCAATTTGCGACCCTTTATAAGTGCCTTTTAATAAAATAAAATTGCATTAGGGGCATTTTGGTAAATTCCCGGTCCATTCCGAGGCTTCCGGAAACTTTTTATATGTTTTTGCGATGGAAGTACTTTTAAGTCATTTCTCCCGGCAAAAGGACCTACAAAGAATTAATCGTTTTGGACTTGTTGGGAATTAATTCGGAATGTTCCAGAACCAGTTGCTTGGCGCTGAAAACGGTTAGTGGCATGTTGTGTCACGCGACACAATGAGCCACGGAAAACGGAAGCAGAAGGTCGTGCGACACAAGAAGCCCTCATCAACAGCCTATAAATAAGACCCTCCCCCTCTCATTTTGAGGGCCCTTTTCCAACTCCCTAGTGTCACCCTGCCAAAATTCCCCAGAAGCTCGTCTCTCTCCTCCTTCCACAAAAACTACACCAATTCCCTTATCTCCCATACACATCTTACCCATCTACCTCCATACTTCACATACACCTTGAAGATCTGAGTCCAACACTCCATCTGTGCTCGAATCCACATCCTGAAGCTGATTGAAGGTTCCCTATACCGACTTGGTAAAGAGAACGTGGATCTACAAGGGTAACAACTCCCTCTCTCTCTCTCTCTCTCTCTCTCTCTCTCTCTCTCTCTCTCTCTCTCATATTTGCTCTTTGCATAATTGATTCATTCTAATCTCTGTTCATTGACTTGATAATGAGCTCCATCTGCTCTGATTATCAAGTCACAATCGCCATCTCTCTGTTTAATTCAAGTTGTTTGGTATAATTTCATTGTTAATGGTTTGATCTCTTTATAATTTTGGTTTTTTTGCCAAGGGAGTGTGGAACTCCCCATATCCACACCCCATTGGTCAGTCTGTTGCTAATTCGTTGGATTCTGAGTTGAGTTGGTGTTCTAATTGGATCTGATTGGATCTCTGTAGATTTTGATTTCAAATTGTAAAGTCTCTACAGAGAGGTGGGTTATGTCACGCGACACAACTGGCCACTCCAGGTCCTGTGTAGTGCGACATAACTAGCCACTCTGCAAAGATCATCATTTCAGTTGTTAGTTGTTCATTTCAATGTATTCTGGGATGTGGCCCCCCATGTCAAGTGGTTCACAAGATGTATCTTCCTTCATTGATCAATAAAACAAAGAATTAAAATGCATTCTATCATATATTTTGTCACACACAAATTGCACACACTCTTGAATGTTTTGGATGTTGAACATAGAAAGACTCGTTTACGGATGAGGCGTGTTGGGTGAACTCTCGGTTCTTCCCAACACGTAACTTGACCCCCGAACACAAATTCTCTTTTCAAAAAGGTTTTCAATGTTTCCTTTAAAACGGCATGGCGACTCCAACAATTAATTTTTTATATTTTTCGGCGAGCGTACATTCACATGTACTTTCACCTTGGCCATTCATGCAGTGGGGCATGGATATAGTTGGCAAATTACCAAAAGCCCCAGGAGGAAAAGTCTTTATGTTAGCCATGATGGATTATTTTTCTAAGTGGATAGAAGCAGAAGATTACATACAAGTGAGAGATAAGGAAGTCATTTTCTTCTTGAAGAAAAACATCTTTAGTAGGTTTGGTTTCCCTTTAGAAATAATTTGTGACAACGGGTCCCAATTCATCAGTAAAAGGACTAAATACTTCTGTTTAAGGTGGGGAATCAAGTTGATAACTTCCACGCCTGTACAACCTCAAGACAATGGTCAAGCTGAGTCAAGTAACAAGTTGATCATCAACAACCTGAAGAAGCTCCTAGACCATAAGAAGGGAAGATGGGCTAAAGAGTTACCACTTGTGTTATGGGCTGATAGGACTACATCTAAGAATGCTACTAGACAAATGCCCTACTCATTAGTATTTTGTACTGAGGATGTGATCCCAGTAGAAGTAACAATTCCGACTGCAAGATATGGTTTACTGACGCAAGATGATAATAATCAACTCTTAGCTCAAGATTTGGATACATTAGATTAGCTTAGGGATATAGCCAAGATTAGGATGGCAGCTGTTTCACCCTAAAAATTCACTCAACATGTTCTACATCTTGGACATCCATCTTGAGGTAACGTCTTGATTTACATCTTGGACTAACACCTTGAAATTGTTTGTTGTATTTTCCTATTTTTCGGGAACAAAAATATAAATAAAAATAGCTCATTTAAACGACTACATGGACTTTGTTAAGCAACAACACAACGGACTCATCCATCAAACAAGGGATAACGGCTGATCTTCATCAACAAATGGCGAGATTCTAGGTGGAATATCAGCATGTCATTCAAGTTGTTGTTTTTTCAGTTACATTCATGCCTATATTTTATTCCGAGAGCGCACCTGTACCCACGATACACATTTTTTGCTTATTCTCACTCTGCACTTGTACTCTAAAAACCACTATACTCAATAATGTTTCTTTGGTTTAGGTAGGCTTTCCAAAAGCCTCCCGAGGTTTTTCCCTCAAATGATTGTTCTAAGGGTTTCCTCGTTACATCCTTGTGTTCATCTTGTTTAGTGAATTATATTCCATTTGTGCCCAAACATCCTTGATAAGACAAATTTGCTTGTTGAAATTGGTCCAAAACAATTTGGCGCCGTCTGTGGGAACTTTGGTTTTTTAGATTCCAAACAAGATGAGAAATCCGACTTCAGCTATGTCAACCCCCATCATCACGACTGGGGCAAGAACCAGCCCGCCAAGCTTGCCTGTGACATCTAGCATGCATTCACCCATTGGCTCTGGCGCTACGGCGTCTCAAAACCAAGGGTTCAGTTTGGGTGGATCTTCATCCATGACGCTACCTGGGATCTCGGTAGAAGTTATAACTGCCATGACAAGTATGATGCAGCAGTTGAAAGACCAGCTCGATGGACAGCAGGAGACCAATCAGATGATCTTCTCTCACCTCTACAAATTGCGACGTGATTTTTCAGCTTCGGGGTGCAGCATTCCAGCTGTCAGCATGCCTGAGGTTTCCCCTTTGCAGCCTAGGACTCTTTTCTCGGACCCTGGGATGAGTGCAAGTGGTGGTCAAGGCAACACGCCCATGTTCAGCACTGTTCAGACTGAAAGCACCACCATTACCTCCAACCCGGTGTCGCTGTCATCATGTTACACTTTTGCGACCCCACCTCCTGTGGGGCAAACAGGGAGTTTTCACCTGTTCAATACTCCTTTCAATCCTTTACTTACTACTAACCCTGTTGCAGATACCGCCCTTGCAAGAGAAGTACAGCAACTCAAGGAAATCCTCATGAAGGTTCCCGGAGTCACCTTGCCCTTCAACCAAGCATCTCCAACCAGCCATCATGATTCACGTTTTATTCCTGCTATAGCTGGGGTGGAGATCCCTAAGAGATTCCAAGTACCTCCCATGAAGCAATATGACGGCACGACAGATCCTGCAAAGCATATAGCCATGTACGAAGAAAAGATGGACATCATCAGCATTCCTCCGCATCTTAAAGAAGTTTGTTTATGCAGGGGTTTCGGGTCCACCTTATCTGGTCCCGCCTTAATGTGACTAACCAATCAACCTATGAACTCCATCTCATCCTACTCTCAATTAATTAACATGTTTCTTAACCAATTTCTTGCAATCGTGTCCTTGAAAAATTAACAAGTGACCTTTACAGGATTTTACAACAACATGACGAAACCTTAAAAGAATATGTGTTCAGGTTCAACAAGGAGGCCGTAAGCATTCCTCACATTGACGTGTCAACTGCAACAGAAGCTTTCAGGATGGGCCTGAAGAGAGAATCACCATTCTACCAAGATCTTGTCATGTTCCCATCTAGGAGCCTAGAAGAAGTTAGGACGAGGTCCATTCGTTTCATCAGGCAAGAAGAAGACGAGATGATTCATGGCAAGACGTCAACATACGAAAACCCTGACAAAAAAGCAGAATCCTCTCACTATCGATCTAACAGACTCCTACATGCAATGGACAACTTAGGAAGCAAGGTGAGGTGGCCAAAGGCAGCCGACAGAACATCACCCTGGAAGGACAAATCTAAATGGTGCGCTTACCATGAAGATTTTGGCCATACTACGAAAAATTGCATTGCCTTGAGGAAGGAAATCAGCCACTTACTCTCTAAAGGCCTCCTCAAAGATCTACTCGGAAAAAGAAAAGGACGGGCTGAGATAAAAGAAGTCGTCATTGATATTCCATCTTCACCTCCTCCTGCAACTATGGTGATCAAATTTATTACGGGAGGATCAGACATTTGTGGGACCACGTACTCTGCAGCAAAATGTCATGCTAAAGTTTCCAAGGAAGACAAGATGGAATTACCAGCACGACGTCCTGATGCTTCCCTGGGCCAGCAGATTATTTTTTATCAAGATGATAAGGAAAATATCTTGGATCCTCATCATGACGGGTTAGTCATCACCTTGAAAATTGCCAATTGTAAGGTCAAGCGTATCTTGGTTGATAACGGGAGCTCAGTAAACATGGTCATGAAGAGCACATTAGAAGAAATGTCAATTCCCTTAACTGAAGTTGTGAAGAATTCCTCCATTCTAGTCGGGTTCAGTAGTGAGACCAAGCAAAGAATTGGAGAAATCAAATTACCAGTCTACGTTGAAGGGTTAAACTCCATGGAAAGTTTTTGTGTGATTGATTGTCCGTCAGCCTATAATTTCATCTTGGGGAGACCATGGATCCATAGCATGAAAGCAATTCCATCCACGTATCACCAATGCCTCAAGATGCCAACGCCTTGGGGGGTAATCAAGGTAAAAGGAGACCAACAAGCCGTAAAGGAGTGCTACAAAACAGATATTAAAGCATGTTCTACTTCCCGTCCAGCATAGCAATTACAGAAAGGCATCAAGGACATCTTGGAGGCTGTTGAGTATGACGTAAGAAAAGTGCCCATAGACGACTCTAACCTTGATGCCCATGTGCTAGTTGGAGCTGAATTACCCCTTGAAATTGAGAAAGAGCTGATTGACATTCTGAAGGATAGAAGGTTGTGTTTCGCTTGGAAACATGAAGATATGACTGGGATAGATAAAAGCATCATAACTCACAAGTTGAATATCGACCCTACCATCAAGCCGGTCCATCAGAAGAGAAGGAAATTTGCCCAAGAACGAAATCAAATCATTAAGGAGGAAGTAGAGAGACTGCTCAAATCGAAGATGATCAGGGAGGTGCAGTATCCTAGATGGCTTGCCAACGTGGTGGTTGTGGAGAAGAAAAATGGGAAATGGCGTGTATGTATAGATTTCTCTGAATTGAACAGAGCGTGTCCCAAGGATCCATTCCCGTTACCCCATATCGATTCCCTGGTAGACGAAACAGCTGGACACGACGTGCTGACCTTCATGGACGTTTTTTCAGGTTACAAGCAAATCCAAATGGAGCCTTCTGATCAAGAAGATACCTCCTTCATAACTCCTGAAGGTATATACTGTTATATTGCTATGCCATTTGGGTTAAAAAATGCAGGGGCAACCTATCAAAGACTGGTAAACAAGATGTTCAAGGACCATCTTAGCAAAATGATGGAAGTATACATAGATGACATGGTGGTAAAATCTAAGAATATGGAAGATCACGTGTAACACCTGGCAGAGGCTTTCGACATCTTAGAAGCCTTCAATATGAAGCTGAACCCTTCCAAATGCAATTTTAGTGTTAGAGATGGGAAGTTTTTGGGGTACATAGTGACTAAGAGAGGAATCGAGGCCATCCCAGAACAGATCAAAGCTATCCTCAATCTACAGTCCCCTAAAAACATCAAAGATGTACAAAGATTGACAGGGCGAGTAACGGCCCTAAATCGGTTTATCTCTAAATCCATCGAAAAGTGCAAGTTGTTTTATGACGTCTTAAGGAAGAACTAGTTGTTCCAGTAGACCAAGCAACACGAAAAAGCCTTCCCGAACCTCAAAAAGTATCTCACATCTTCACCTCTCCTCGTAAAGCCAGAACCTGGGGAATCCCTCTATATATATTTGGCCGTATCTGAGAGTGCCGTAAGTGTTGTCCTTGTAAAGGAAGATCATGGCAACCAATGTCCCATTTACTATGTAAGTAAATCTTTTCTAGATGCAGAAACCAGGTACTCCCATCTAGAAAAACTTATTCTCGCTTTAATCACTGCATCTACTAAATTACGGCATTACTTCGAAACGCATCCTATTATTGTGAAAACTAACTATCCTATCAGGACTGTTATGAGAACTCCTGAGATGTCGGGGAGAATGGCCAAGTGGTCAGTTAAGCTCAGCACGTATGAAATCTCATATGAACCCAGGAGTGCCATTAAGTCACAAGCCCTTGCGGATTTCGTAGCCGATTTCAGTGCTACTTTGCAACCTGAGGTGGAGCTAGAAGTCCAAGACCTCGAAGGTAATAATACCCCCAGGTATTGGACATTGTTCACAGATGGAGCCTCTAACTCTAGGGGCACAGGGCTGGGCATCTTGTTAAAGTTGCCTCAAGGCGAATTACTCCCCCAGGAGGTTTCTTGTGAATTCCATGCAACCATTAATGAAGCTGAATATGAAGCTTTGATCATGGGTTTATCTACTGCGCTTAGTTTAGATGTTACTCATATTAACATCTTTATTGATTCTTTGTTACAAGTTAATCACTTTAACGGATCATAAACAGCTAAAAGCGCCAGAATAAGCGCCAGAATGACACTTTACCTCCAACTTGTTAAAGCATTAGCCGTGCATTTTGTTAGTTTTTCCTTGGAATAGGTAGCACGTGAAGAAAATGCTGAAGCTGACGCCTTAGCCAACCTAGGGTCAACATGTGGGGCAATGATAAATACCAACATCCCAATCTTCTACGTCCAGTATCCAGCCATTAATCAAACGGAAGAATGTGTAGCTTTAGATCATTCAGAGGCATCTTTCCCAGGCCATGGTGCGGTGTCAACATGGATCCAACCTATTGTGGGGTATTTGCAAGATGGAACCATTCTACTGGACGTTAAGAATCAAAGGTAGTTCAGGATGAAGATGTCCCGATTTACCTTAATTAACAACAAATTGTTCTGAAGGTCTGCGACTGGTCTTTACATGAGGTGTTTAGAGCCCAGAGAAGTTGAGGAGGTCTTAAATGATCTACATGCTGGTGAGTGTGGGAATCACTCTGGGGGCAAGTTGTTATCTTCCAAAGCCCTTAAAATGGGATACTACTGGCCCACTATGAGACAAGACGCAATGGATTTTTCTTTAAAATGTGACGCTTGTCAACGGCATAGCAACATCTTGCATCAACCCGCCGAACCTCTTCATCCCATACTTTCATCCTGGCCTTACATGCAATGGGGAATGGATATAGTCGGCAAGTTGCCAAAGGCTCCGAGGGGAAGAGTGTTCATGTTAGCCATGACAAATTACTTCTCCAAATGGATTAAAGCAGAGGCATATGTACAAGTACGAGACAGGGAGGTCATATCCTTTTTAAAGAAGAACAACTTGAGCAGATTTGGCGTTCCTTCAGAAATCATTTGTGACAATGGTTCTCAGTTTATCAGTAAAAAGACAAGGGATTTCTGTTCAAGGTGGGGAATCAAACTGATAACGTCAACCCCTGTGCATCCTCAAGCCAATGGACATGTTGAGTCTAGCAACAAGTTGATCATTAGCAATCTGAAAAAATGATTAGATCAGAAAAGGGAAGATGGGCCGATGAATTACCACTTATGTTATGGGCTGACAGGACAATATCTAAGAACGCTACATGACAGACACCGTACTCTTTAGTATTTGGCACTAAAGCTGTACTCCCCATAGAAGTAACGATTCCAATCGCAAGATATGGATTACTGACTCCTGAAGACAATAACTACCTCCTGGCTCAGGATTTGGATGCCGTGGATGAGCTCAGGGACATAGCTAAGATAAGGATAGACGCCTACCAACAAAGGATTGCCAGGTCATATGACAAGAGTGTGAGAATAAGATGCCTTCAGGCTGGAGACATGGTGCTAAGGAAAGTATTCCAAAATACCAGGGAATTGCACGTAGGAAAATTAGCTCTGAAGTGGGAAGGTTCTTACCTTGTTGACGCTGAAGCAGGAAAAGGTGCATACTGGTTGTCTACCCCAGATGGCATCCGAATACCTAGAAGCTGGAACGCCCTACACTTGAAGCATTATTACATGTAAGTTGAAATTTATTGCGATCTCCACGCCCAGGTACGAGCTTCATCTCAAACTAGTTTCTTTTAATTTTCTTTCCTTTTTACTTAAATCAAACCTCTACTGACTTAAGCATCGAAGGGGTGTTAGCCAGAGCTAACACCCAGCTCTAACGTATTGCTGTTTTGCAAGATGTCACTATACAATGAGACAGTCAAAAGCATCTACCTGAAAGTTCAACGTGTGCAGTAATGCATCCCATTAACGTCTCCTAGTTGTAAGGTAACATCCAATATGGCTTAAAAGAGTATACAATTTTTCTAAAGTTTGTTGGCTGCCATAACTTTGCCTTGGCGCACGTTAAGGTATTCACCTTCTACGGTTTAAAAGATTTTACATCTTTTCCATGTCTATTGGTTATCATAACCTCGCTTGAGCGCACGATTTCTCACCATTTGGGAACTAAGGATTACAACATTGTTACATGTTGTCTTTTCAATTTGGTTACAAAATTGTTACATGTTGTCTTTTCAAACTTGGTAATAACATTGCATGTTATCCCCGTCAAATGGTTGTAACATTTACATGTTACCAATGAACAACAAGGAATCCATAATCAATGAAGCAGTCCCAATGTAAAAATTTCCAAGAAAAAAGGCAAAACGCCCAACAAAACTAAGATGTTGAACCAACCCAACATCTCCAAAAAAGATAATGTATTGACTCTTATGAGTCCTTACAAATTAAAAAATATCCTTGAGGATAAACCCTCATCAAATTGTTCTTGAAAGAGAAAAAGATAAACATCCTGTAATCATTCAGTGTTACTATCTTGAGCATCATCAACCTGCTCAATCTTCTTGGAGGTAACCTCACCTGCTTTTTCATCAATAATCCTCTGCAAAGCTGCAGTCTCCTCATCCATGTCCCAATTCACATGCTCTCCTTCTTGATATTCCTTGATCATTTGGATTCTTGCTTCAAAAACTGCCTTCGCAGTTTCGTTCATCATATCATCACGGAGTATTGTCATCTCCCTCTCATGCCTCACGTCAACACTAGAAAGTCTAGACCTCCATTTTAAAATTTCCTGATTTTTAGCCCTGACTTCTAATCTCTTCTCTCTCAGTATCTTAGCAGCATCCTTCAGATCCTTCTCATATTCAGCTCTATCCATGTCTAAGGTGTCACATTTCACCTTCCACATTCTGATTTCTTTAGACATCAACATGGCAATCGAGACAGCCTGTTATCAACAAACAAGTGATATTGACCAGAATGAAAGAGGATCTCTATACAAAAAATTCGAATAACCAATTACCTGACTCTCTAGCACCTCCTCACTCCGAGTTTGCTTCTCCGCATTGGTATATTGATCCTCTCTTTTCCACTTCAAAGTAATTTTATCGTCCACCTCAGGTATGTTCTCTTCTACTTTCTTCTTGCCTTTGTACTTATCCACAATGACATTCGTCGTAAAGCCAGAATGAGTCACTGCAAGTCACAATATATGTATGTTAGTATGGACTTGTCGAAGAAACTAATCTGATGGTACGATGAATCAAACTCACTTTTGGGAAGAAATGTTGTGACTTTGGATTTGGCAAATACGGATGTAGATTGCACCCTCTAAGGCTGATCTCGCCATAATATAGGAAGGGACACCAGGTATGGAAGGAATTCGAAAAGATTTGCTGATATTAGGGCCATCCGAAAATGACGGTTATTGATTCATATCATGACTCTGCACCTTCCTTTCAACCGTCACATAAAGATATTCTTGTCAAAACATTTAGACTTTTCGTATTTCAGTATGGAAAAGCCTTAATATTTTGGGGGCAATTGTTTCACCCTAAAAATTCACTCAACATGTTCTACATCTTGGAAATCCATCTTGAGGTAACGTCTTGATTTACATCTTGGACTATCACCTTGAAATTGTTTGTTGTATTTTCCTATTTTTCAGGAACAAAAATATAAATAAAAATAACTCATTTAAACGACTGCATGGACTTGGTCAAGCAACAACACAACGGACTCATCCATCAAACAAGGGATAACGGCTGATCTTCATCAACAAATGGCGAGATTCTAGGAGGAATATCATCATGTCATTCAAGTTGTTATTTTTTTAGTTACATTCATGCCTATATATTATTCCTAGAGCGCACATGTACCCACGTTACACATTTTTTGCTTATTTTCACTCTGCACTTGTACTCTAAAAACCACTATACTCAATAATATTTATTTGGTTTAGGTAGGCTTTCCAAAATCCTCCCGAGGTTTTTCCCTCGAATGATTGTTCTAAGGGTTTCATCGTTACATCCTTGCGTTCATCTTATTTTATGAATTATATTCCATTTGTACCCAAACATCCTTGATAAGACAAATTTGCTTGTTGAAATTTGTCCAAAACAACAGCTTATTAACAAAGGATAGCCAGGTCATACAATAAAAGTGTCAGAATAAGAAGGTTTCAAGTTGGGGACCTACTATTGAGAAAGGTATTCCAAAACACTAGAGAGCTGAATGCAGGCAAGTTGACTCCAAAGTGGGAAGGTCCTTATCTCGTTGATGCTGAGGCTGGTAAAGATGCATATTGGTTGTCAACTCCAAATGGTGTCAGAATCCCAAGAAGTTGAAATGCAATACATCTTAAGCAGTACTACATGTAGGACAAAGTTTATTTGAATTTTGACAATAAGGTATGAATCTATTCTTTATATCTTAGAATTTCTTGTCTTGTTTATTTTTATTTAATAAAGCCCTTACTGACTTAAGCATTGGAGGGGTGTTAGCTAAGCTAACACCCAACCCTAATATGTTTCTATTTAGCGAGATGGAAATTTTCAACATGTTAGTCGAAGACAAATAGAGCAACCTATTGACACCGTGGATACTAAAGTCAATCTTTTCTAAAAAATGTAAGGTACACAAATTTTCTATACTCAAAAGCAATATAGAATTTATTTAGAACTTTGATCATATTATCGCATGGGCGCACGATTTTCACACTTGATTTAAAAGTTAGACTTAATTCATCATGTTGTGTGATAAATTACGTCTTGCGTTTAGATCAAGTTGTGAACTAAGGATGTAACATTGTACATGTTACCAAAATAACATAAGATTGTGACATTTCTACATGTCACCCTCAATCATCAGATTATAACATTTCTACATGTTATCTTTACTAAATTGGTTATAATATTAATAACATGTTATCATTGATCATATGGTTATAACAATCTTACATGTTATCTTTAGTCTAATGCACATAACATTATATAAACATTGTTTTGGTCAAATTCAAGCAATTCAAATTCAAAGAGAAATATGGGCACAATGGAATATGATAATGTAGTTTCAAGATGTGACAACAAGAGATTTAACGAGGAAAGCCCTTGAACAACTTGTTCGCTGGCACAAAACCTCGGAATAATGGAATATTATTAGTTTTGTGATGGTCGAGAGAAAATGTAAGTACAAAGCGTGTTGCTAACTGAGTATGTGAGTGTGTGTATACATGTGTTTTCTTGTTTAAATATATATGAAAATAACGGTAGCAACATGATAAATGTGATCCCTTCTTTTGTGCCATGAATCTCGCAGGTGGTTGATGACCAATATATCTGTTGTGTTTTAACAAGTGAACGTTTGTAGATGATCTTCTTTGACTTGGTCTATAATGTTGGCGAAGTCTTGGAAACGGTCCCTATAATGTCGCCTTTCAATAATTACGGCCAGTGTGTAGAGTCCACCAAGTTGTGTCGCCAAGTTGTTATCACAAGATGAGATGTCAAGATGTAACATGTTGCTGTAGGTTTTTACCCCAAACAATTGCTCCTGAATTTTTGGGATATCCAAAGGTGTAAATTTGAATTTCAAAAATTCTATCTCTAAGTACCTGGTTGCTGAATTTGGAAGGCGAAATGTTCTGATTTTTTCACGAATTGCTAAGGCCTAAATTGAGGTAAGGATTAGCACAGAATCCGTAAATAAGGATGTAGGAAGATAAATCTTCTATATATAAGGGATGATAACTTGATTTGGTTGATATATGTTGGAGACTCCTTCGAAGAACTACAGTTTGCTAAAATATTTTGAGGGACAAGATGTCATTTGGTAAGTTCCTTGTGACGTTAGATCTGGGGTTTTTACTTGTGTCAGGATGTTTACTTTTGTTTTTCGTATCCATCCGCTCGAAGCCTAGGTTTGCATCAAAGGCCCTAGTTGCCAAGTATAAGGGAAAGGCGAAGGATGCATTTCCAGTATCTAGACTGGAATTTGGGAATACATCAGGAGTAAAGAGGAAAAGACAAGGGAGAACGGATGAAGAAGCTACAACCAATGAGGATGTGCTAGATACTAAGGTAGAATATATCTTTCTTCTTCGATTTTTGAACTCGTATTTTGTTTTGATAAAAACATTTTGACTTAGGCAATAACTGCGGTTAAGATGATGGTTAACGAGATCAAGTGGTGGAAAGATAAAGCTGTCTCTTTGACCATGATGAAAAAGGAATATGAGGCAGACCTCAAAGTAGCTTTTGACATGTTGAAAGCGAAGGAGGAAGAGATGGAAGAAGTTAAAAAGAAACATGCTAAAGAGATGGAAAACCTTCGCGATGAACTAGTGTCTGAAGCTGCTAAATCTGTCTTTGATGCTAGAATCGAGATGATCAGAGAATATCAAGCTGGTCAACACTCAGCTTGGAACTTGGAGGAGGAATATGCTGCTTTAAAAAGGATTGTTCGTGAAAGGCCTTGTGAGGTGACTTCTAGGAATGTGAATAGGTTAGAGCAGGTTGGTGAAACTCAGGAAGGAAGGAGAGTGGATAAAGGCAAGGATGTTGCTCTTGACTGAAGAAGTCTTTCTTTGATTTCAAATATTGGATATTTCCTTTTCTAGAATGTGGGATGTTACCTATGTCCGCTTGGACATTTTGATGAAGTTTCTTTTTCGTTTCAAAAATAATATGACAATAAATGGAAAAGACGTTTAGCTTTTCATTCTGATGTCCATTTCGGTAACATGTTAATCTCACAACCAATTATTTAACTTAGATTCATAATCTTAACTAAGGGCAAGAAGGTAATCAATATGTACTTGACACATTGGCCCACCTACTCCTTAGTTAAAACATGAAAAAAATGTGCGCCCAGGCGAAGGTGTAAATAACCTTGACAACTTGAGAAAGGTGTTAGACCTTTGAACCTTTTTAGAAGGAGTGTACCTTTTTTCCTTGAGGACAGGTGTATATATAATAGGCTTAAATTTATCCCAATAAGTTACGATTTAAAGATGCGTTGTGTAGAGGTTTACCAGTTTTTGATATGTTGAATAGCTTGACATATCTTTTTGTTTGGTTGACCTGGATTCAGATTCGTGTAAGTTGCTAGTATCGTTTCATCTTGCAAAACAGAAACTGGTTAGGGTGGGTGTTAGCTTGGCTAACACCCCTCCGATGCTTAAGTCAGTAAATGTTTGAAATATATAAATTATATTGAAAGAACAACATAAAGGAACATTAATCATACCTGATCTCTGGAACGGAAATTGATAAGTTCATAACTTACATGAAGTACAACTTGAGGTGGACAGCATTCCAATTCCTCAGAATTCTCATGCCATCTAAGGTTGACAGGCTGTAGGCTCCTTTTCCAGCCTCCGCATCAATTAGGTAAGGTCCTTCCCACTTGGATGCAAATTTTCCTGCATTTAGTTCCTTTGTGTTCTGAAAAACATTTCTTAGGACCATGTCCCCAACTTGAAACCTTATAATGCGAACATTTTTGTTGTACGATTTGGGTATCCTCTGCTGAAAGGCAGCCATCCTGACTCTGGACATATCTCTGAGCTCATCAATAGTGTCTAAATCATTTGGGATACGTTGATTATTTTCTGGGGTTTCTAAACCATATCTGGCTGTGGGGACTGATAATACCACAAGGAGAACATCTTCAGTACCGAACACCAAGGAATATGGCGTTTGCCCGGTTGCTCTTTTTGGGGTGGTTCTGTCAGCCCAAAGTACCAGGGGTAGCTCTTCAGCCCATCTTCCTTTCTTTTGATAAAGTCTTTTCTTCAGGTTGTTGACTATCAATTTGTTGCTGGATTTGGCTTGCCCATTCGCTTAAGGATGTACTGGTGAAGACATTATCAGTTTGATCCCCCATCTTATGCAGAAGTCTTGCATCTTTTTACTAATAATCTGGGAGCCATTATCACATATGATTTCGGATGGGACTCCAAACCTACTGATGATGTTTCTCTTTATAAATGATATTACTTCTCTATCCCTGATTTGCACGTAAGCTTCGGCTTCGATCCATTTCGAGAAGTAATATGTCATGGCTAACATGAACACTTTATCCCCTGGTGCCCTGGGCAGTTTGCCCACTATATCCATCCCCCATTGCATGAACGGCCAAGGTGACAAGATGGGATGTAGTGGTTCAGCAGGTTGATGCAGGATGTTGCTATATCTTTGACATGCGTCACATTTCTGGACGTACTTGAACCCAAGTTGGCCAGGGCATCTGCTTATGGGTAGCGTCCAGGATGTGGAGTTGTTGATAGGCATGATCACGTACGGCATCGAGTTGTTCATTGAATTGGCACTCTTCAAGCTGGTCTATGGCGGGATAAATGATGTGGATGATTGGAATTTTATTGTTCAACATGCTTATGAAACTTGAACCCAAGTTGGCCAGAGCATCTGCTTCAGTGTTTTCTTCTCTTGGGATCTGTTCAAAGGCGAAGTCCTCTAATTGCCCAGCTAACAACTTAACATATTGGAGGTAACTTGTCATTTTAACTTGCTTAGCTGTATAAGATCCATTGAAGTGGTTAACTAGTAATAGGGAATCAGTAAATATGTTAATATGTTTAACATTTAAATTTAAAGCAGTAGTTAATCCCATAATGAGAGCCTCATACTCTGCCTCATTGTTTGTTGCCCTGAACTCATAAGCCACAGCTTGAGGAATGAGGCCTCCTTTAGGGGATTTTAGGACAATTCCTAAACCTGTTCCCCTAGCGTTTGAAGACCCGTTAGTGTACAGTGTCCAATATCTAGGAGAGCCAAGGCCTTCAAGTTGTTGGACCTCGAGTTCAACCTCGGGCTGCAAGCTGGGACTGAAATCTGCTACAAAGTCTGCCAAAGCTTGCGACTTGATGGCAGTCCTTGCTTCATATTGTATGTCATAAGTACTAAGTTTTACTGACTATTTAGCCATCCTACCTGACATCTCAGGTTTTCTCATCACGCTTTTGATAGGGTAGTTAGTCTTGACAATTATAACATGGGTTTTGAAATAATGGTGTAATTTTATAGAAGCAATGATTAAAGCAAGTATTAATTTTTCAAGATGAGAATACGTGGTTTCAGTGTCATGTAGAGACTTACTTACGTAATAAACGGGACGCTATACACCATCTTGCTCTCTAGCCAAGACTGCGCTAACCGAAGATTCAGAAACTGCGAGGTAGAGGAGCAACGGTTCTCCTAGCTCAGGCTTGGACAATAACGACGGGGTTGTGAGGTACTCTTTAAGTTGAATGAAGGCTACTTCATGTTCACTGGTCCATTGGATCATTTTGTTTTTCCGAAGTACCTCGTAGAACAACCTGCGTTTGTCAGAAGATTTGGAGATGAATCGGTTAAGGGCTGCTACCCTGCCTGTAAGCCGCTGCACGTCTTTAACAGTTTTGGGTGACTCCAAGTTGATAATAGCCTTGATCTGCTCAGGACTTGCTTCAATGCCCCTCTTAGTCACCATATAACCGAAGAATTTGCCAGCCTTGACTCCAAAGTGAAACTTTGATGGGTTAAGCTTCATGTTGAAAGCTTCTAAGATGTCAAATGCTTCTCTAGATGTTCATTATGATCTTCCATGCGCTTCGATTTTTCTACCATATCGTTGATGTAGACTTCAATGGTTTTCTAAGTTGATCCTTGAACATCATGTTCACTAGCCTCTGGTAAGTTGCACCTGCATTTTTTAATCTGAATGGCATAACAATATAACAATATATACCTTCGGGGGTGTGAAGGCAGTGTCCTCCTGGTCTGATGGTTCCATCTGGATTTATTGATAACCTGAGGAGGCGTCCATGAAACTTAGGATGTCGTGGCCAGCCATTGCATCTACCAGAGAATCAATATGAGACAAAGGAAAGGGATCCTTTGGACATGCCCTGTTGAGGTCCATGAAATCCACACACACACACGCCATTTGCAGTTCTTCTTTTCAACGACCACCACGTTGGCCAGCCACCTTGGGTAATCAACCTCCCTGATCATCTTGGCTTTTAGCAATCGTGCAACCTCTTCTTTTATAATTTGGTTGCGCTCATGTGCGAACTTCCTTCTCTTCTAATGAACATGTTTGATGCTAGGATCAACATTCAACTTGTGGGTGATGATATCTTTGCTAATCCCAGTCATGTCTTCGTGTTTCCAAGCAAAACAAATGGCTCTGGTCTTCAAGAACTCTACTATACTATCCTCAACTTCATGAGGGATATCAGCTCCCGATAACACCTTGACATCAGGTCTGGAGGGGTCAAGTTAAATTTCTTTAATGTCGCTTTCAGCCACCTCCAAGGCATCCCGTGCCTTTTTCTTTAATTGCTATGTCTGCCTAGGGATGCTCGTTGCTTTCATGGATACCTTGTAACATTCTTTTGCTGTCTGCTGATCTCCCTTCACCTTGATAACCCCCCAACGTGTTGGCAACTTGATACATTGGTGGTAAGTTGATGGAATTGCCTTCATGTTGTGAATCCAGGGTCTTCCCAAAATGATGTTGTAAGATGATTTGCATTCGATAACGCAGAATTTGTCCATGAAGTTCACTCCTTCCACATAAACGGGCAACTGGATTTCCTCGTATGTATTCTTGGTCTCCCCATTGAACCCAAATAGGACGGATGAACTTCGAGTAACATGCTCGAGCGGGATGTCCATACTTGCCAAACTGTCAGTGGTCACTATGTTGACAGAGCTCCCATTGTCAATCAGGATGCACTTAACCAAGCAATTGGCTACTTGCAGAGTTACAACGAGTGCATCATGGTGTGGATCCAAGTTGTCACCTTTGTCATCTTCATCAAACGTGATTTCTTGGACACTATCCTTCACTGAAGGTCTTGCTGGTATGTTCAAACTGTCCTCCTTTGACTCAGAAGCATGGCGCTTGGCGACCGAGTAAGAGGTACAACATATATCTGATCCTCCACTGATCATGTTGACCACCTTAGTTGGAACTGGAGGAGCTGGTGGATTCTCAACTGGTTGCTCCTGGTTGTCATTTCGTCCACGTCGCTTGCTGAGTAACTCTTTGAGAAGCCCCTTAGATAAGAGGTGACTGATTTCCTTTCTTAGGGCAATGCAATTCTCGGTGGTATGCCCAAAATCTTCATGATAGGCACACCATTTGGACTTTTCCTTCCAACCAGAGGGCTTGTCAGACCTCTTAAGCCACCTTGCCTTCTCACCCAGGTTGTCCATGGCATGTATGACTCCTGCAATATCAACAGAGAAACAATAATCATCTATTTTTGGATAGTGTAATTCTTCCTCGTCACCATTATCGCTAACAGTATTAATACTAGAGTGGTCAAGTTTAGAGTAGGGTTTCCCCTATTAGATTTGGAATGGGATGTTTCCATCTTGCTACTCGAATGTTCAGGAGTGACGGTCCTCTTGGCTACTTTCTCTTGTATCAACTTGTCTTCTTCCAACCTAATGAATTTTATAGCTCTCGTCCTGACTTCTTCGAGTCATTTACAGGAAGTCATTACTAGTTCCTCATAATAAGGGGAATCTTTCTTAAGCCCCATCCTGAAGGCTTCTGTCACAGTAGACATATCCATGTTTGGGATATCAACAGCTTCTTTATTGAACCTGCTCAAATAGTCCTTTAAGGATTCATAAGGTTGTTAGACTATCCTGTACAGATCACTAGTTAGCTTTTCGAAGACCCTGTTGCAAGAAAATTGATTAGTAAACATATTAATGAGTTGAGCATAAGATGTTGGAGAAGCTTGGTGGTACGATAGGGTGATCCCAGACACGTTTATCACCATCTCCCTCAATTCCTGTATCTTCCTGTTCACTGTATTTCCTGCATCAGGGTTAGCAGCAGCATAAAAAGTATTAAAATCAATTTGAGGGTTAACACTCCCTGTTGGTCCTTGAATGGGCGTTACAAAAGTTGTTACGGTGGACTAGCCAGCTTCAGGATTGGTGACCACACTATCAGTGGCTGCACTAATCATTGGTATGAATCCCACATTATCGGTTAACATCCCTATATCCCTATCAAAACCGAGCCTCCTTGGTTGGATTGGGGAGAACATGCTGGAGCCCATGCTGGGATTCACACCCTGAAATGCTCCAGGCGGTACATTCTGGTGTGCTCCCGATGACCCACATTGTAGAGCAGATACTTCTCATTACAACCTGGTAACATTGTTCATTAGCATGTTGGAAGTATCGGTCAGCAACATCACCTGGCGTCTCAATTCAGCCATTGTATCTGTCAAGCTGGATAGGACATCTGCTGGAATCCCTTGTGTAGGTGCACCTGAGGACCCTCCTTGACTTGGGATCATACTGGTAGTGGAACCAACATTTTGGCTTGAGGTTGCCATTCTGGTGGTGGCTCCCACTGAAGTCACATCAGATGACATTACGGTAGACATCTTGAGTATTTTCAATTAATCAAAAGACCAATGAGCCCCTCGATGGGCGCCAAATTGTTTTGGTCAAATTCAAGCAATTCAACTTCAAAGTGAAATATGGGTACAATGGAATATGATAATGTAGTTTCAAGATGTGACAACAAGAGATTTAACGAGGAAAGCCCTTGAAAAACTTGTTTGCCGGCACAAAACTTTGGAATAATGGAATATTATTAGTTTTGTGATGGTCGAGAGAAAATGTAAGTACAAAGCGTGTTGCTAACTGAGTATGTGAGTGTGTGTATACATGTGTTTTCTTGTTTAAATATATATGAAAATAACGGTAGCAACAAGATAAATGTGATCCCTTCTTTTGTGCCAAGAATCTCACAGGTGATTGATGACCAAGATATCCGTTGTGTTTTAACAAGTGAACGTTTGTAGATGATCTTCTTTGACTTGGTCAATAACGTTGGCGAAGTCTTGGAAATGGTCCCTATAATGTCGCCTTTCAATAATTACGGCCAGTGTATAGAGTCCACCAAGTTGTGTCGATAAGTTGTTATCACAAGATGAGATGTCAAGATGTAACATGTTACTGTAGGTTTTTACCCAGAACAAACATGATGATAATTTAAGATGTACACAAGATGTACACAAGATGTAAACAAAAGCAAAAGCCCAACAGGCCTAAAGATACCATTAAGATTTAAAAGTTTAAAGCATCCTACGCGAACAGATCTTAAGATGTTGGACCAACCCAACACCTTTCGAAGAGATGTTTTGACTCTTATGAGTCAATTACAAACCAAAAATGAAAATGTCTTAGGGACATACCCCTATAAAAAACCAAGTTTGCTTGCCAACAGAAGCATGACGAATTAAGTACAAACCAAAATAAACATTGTTTATGATGACATCCCCCTCATCGAATAAAAACATAAAATTGTTTTTAAACTTCTGCTGCAGACGCACTTGCAGCCTCAACCTCACCCTCCTTCTTTTATTCTTCCTTTCTCTTCTCCTCCTTGCTGTTTGCTTCATCTTGTTAAGTCATCTTGACATCGTGCACCTTAGAATTAACCTCACCTGTATTAGCACCTTCACCTAGAAATGCATTTAACGTGGCAACTTCATCTTCAATCCTCCAGTTGACATGTAGCCCGGTGTCAAATTCCTTCATCATATCAGTTTTACATTCCATAAGTGCTTTGCTTGCATCAAATATGAATTTCTCCTTAGCCGCATCTAACTCCTTAACATACTCCTCTTCCAGTATTGACATCTTGATTGTCAGACCCTCAATTTCTTTCTTTAGCTTGGTATTCTCGCTGGCGTAACCTATTGCTTGCTTCTCAGCTTGCGCAACTCTTACACCTTCAGATTTGGCCTTCTGATAAAAAATCTTGATCTTACCATCCCTGATCTCCATCTCCTTGAGCAGGTAGGCCACCAAATCCGTTGACTACATGTTAAAAATATCATGTTAATTATGCATACTAATAAGTGAGACTTCTTGAGCAACATGTAAAATATCTAGCCTTCTTGGACAAATCCTCTATGCTGATCAGTGCAGTATCAACTTGCCACTCCTCCTTCTTCACTACCTTCACAATTTCCACATCATCAAGTTTTCTCTTCTTCTCAACACCTGTACTCTTTTCTACCTTGCTAGTTGAACTCTTCACCTTGTGGACAGGAGGATTTCCACCCTCAATCTTCACTCCTCTCTTAGCTTTGATCCCTGACATCAAGTCCTTCATGTCAAAACCTACTCGGGAACGAGTTAATTTTTTGTTAAAACAACAATTAGTGTATGTTAAATCAAGATGGAGAAAATTGAAGAAATAACGACAAGATGAAAGAAGAAGCATACCAGATGACATCTTGTTCACGCTAGTACTTGAAGAAGCCTTGCTCGCTTTCTCTTCTCCTTCCTTTGCACTCTCTCCAGCAAACTCAGCGTAGAACTAAGACAACTACCTTTATGGGCAAGATAATTATGGGCAAGATGCAATAGTCTAAGCGTAGAACTAAGACAGCTACCTTTAGGTTTCCAAGTGGTCAGTGAATCTTCGCCACCCACCAAGGTACTCTTCTTCACATAGAAAAACATGTGTTTCCAACCCCTATTAGCAGCATCTATATCCAAAACTAGGGGATCCATACCCGGCTTAACCCTAAAATTTTACCTACCATTCCCGTGAGACCTAATCTCTAAAGTAAAGGCTAATTCCTCAAGACCTACCACTAGGCCAGTTTCGGCAACAATCCTATCCACGGTGAGTAGTATGCGCCAACCTATGGGCATCAATTGGGTGTAGGCCAACCCTGTCTCCTTGAAAAAGTTGGTGATTAAAGGTGAAAAGGGGAATTTCAAGCCTACAGTAAAGGGATACTCATAGAATCCTATCCACTCATCTGAAATGCAATCAGCACTAAATTCCTCGGTGGAAATTAGAAACTCCGCACCTTCGGGAAAAGCTTTATTTTTTCTTAAAGCTTCAATCTGGGACGCGTTAAAGTTACATCGTTCATCATCACGATCTTTTATGAACCCTAAGCATTTAAAACCTTCAGGTTATATAGGGCCTACTGTAGACACCCCATTCTGAACCTATCGTAGCAGAGTTATACCACTCTAAGTCTCGCCTTCGATTTTAGAGTAGAAATCCACCATTTCGTCATGTTTCGTTGAGTTTTGACTAACGAGCGTTAGTTTGGACTAAACTGCATAGGGGATAACAGGGGGAGTACAAATTTGTCCTTTGTGAAGCCTTGTCCCGCGCGGGACATGGCGTGTATCGCGCGATACTACCCCTCTGCATGAGGTGCAGATTCGCTTCCCTTGTCAATTTTGACCTCTTTTCATGATAAACTCTTATCCAATCCGGGTATCTACTGATTGTAGAGATCTGGAACCTTCTTTGGGAGATATCCTAAATCTCTTGAGTCTCCTAATATTGGTGACCAAGTAAATCAACTCCTATAAATACTAGATGACTTTCAGTATTTCAGGGGATGGACGGACGGACGGAAAAAGAATCCGAGACACAACTCACACACAATTTGCTGGTTTCTCTCCTTGAAAGACTCCTGTAAATCACTCTAAAACAACACACAAATTCGTCCATCAACCTTGTTGATCAACGAACATCAAGATTCAAGCCTAGAATCAAGGCGAAACTCTGTCCAAATCACTTCTTGACCTAAAGTTAATCTTCATTTCTTCTTTATTTATTCTAATTGATTGTTAGAGTGTTATAAGTATATCAAATCTCGGATCGGCCTAGAGCCTCTTCAAATTATGGAAATTGTCTCGAAGCAATCAATCCCATATTCTATTTAATCTAATTAAATTGATGTTTTTCTTTATTTCTTTTAAAAAGGAACTAATTATTTAAAACCTCCTTAAGCAAGACCGATCTTCGGATTTGGTGGATGCGGTGCTCCCTGACCTTCCAATTCCATCACTTTAGCCCCGAACTCAAATCTCTTTAAAATGGTTTTTCTATGTTTTCCTCATAATAATATAGGTGGCGACTCAAATAAATAAATAAAAAAGAGGAGAAACTCCGCATCGCTACAGTTTGGCGACTCTGCTGGGGAATTATTAAAATTATAGTGGCTCAGACTTGCTTCAATTAAGGGGGATTTAAAAAAATCAATTTCTTGTTCAATTTCTGGCTAGTCCCGCACGAGACAACTCTTTGTCCCGAACGAGACAAAGCCTCTGTAACTTGTTCTGTTTTCTGGTTTTTCTTGTTCGTTTTGAGATTCAAGATAAGATTCGAACATGCAAGGGGGATCCCAGATTACAGTATTTGCAGAGTTCTTTCATCTCAAGGCCTCCCTTAAGATGTATGACTCGAAATTGTAGTTTAATTTATTTAAGTAATGATTCATATTTAAATTGTGTGAGATTGGTTTTTTGATTTAAAGACCGGTCAATGGAGGATTCGGGAGTTGTAAATTTAATTTTATTTATTTATTCTCTCTCTCTCCTTTAAGTGGAACTACGATGGCCTGAGTCTTCCTATATTGGGAGAAATGTAGGCAACCTCTTGGTGCGGCCATTGCTTATTTTTCCTTTTGTTTTCAAAAAAAAAAACTCTCTATTTTACTCTATCACCTAGAATTGACTCTCACACACGCGCACTCATGATTATAACTGTCATTGCACTACATACCTTGATAAACCCGGGACCCACACTAAGGACGGATGACGGTAATCACCTAATCGCCGGTCTCTCCGAAGTTGGATCATCCCACCTCGCGTCTTCAATCCATCTAGATTGTCATATCGCGAGGAGCCTAGCCTTAAGCCCTGCATAGCCTCATGCATCATGTAGATTGATTCTTTAGGAACACTCCGTGACCGGTCGATTTTTGACTCGGTGATCTTTCTATGTCTTTGACCAAAATAAAGCTAATGTAAAATTGACCATAAAGAAGGATTCGGAAAAGTCCCTTCGAAAAAAAAAGTGTCCCTTTGGAATGACCCTTTCGGAATTGTCCCTTCAAAGAGCATGGTCCCTTTAAAAAGAAAAATCCTTCAAGTCAATTTTACATGGCTTTATTTTACAAAGAACGGATTGATTACTAAGTTGTTAGGTTTGGATAAAGACCTTAGAAACCCCTCAAAACGGATTATCCGTTCCGACCAAAATTTAGGACAAATAAAAATCGACTTCCAGTGTGGTTGTCTCGCGCGAGTCTACCTGTTCTGCGCGAGACAAAGCTTCTGTTTACTGTGCTGAGCCTGAAACCTTTAAGCCTTTTTCCGATCCGTTGGGGCTAGATTTGATCTTGACACGAGTTCTGCACTTCTATGTCAGTTTTCCGAAGCTACATCAGCCTCAAGACTCTCCCAACACAATGTCTGGCATCGACGACATTCCGGGTGACGAAACCATGTCTGAAAACAATCACAAACTGCTAGAAGAAGCCAATGGCCGCTTAGAGGAGCAAGCAGCCCAAATCCATACCCTCGTTGAGGAAATCCAAGAGCTTAGGGCGGCACTAGCCACAAAAGAAAAGAAAAAGAAAAATGATTCTTCCTCCGAAGAAGAAGAATCATACACCAGGAAGACTAAGAGTCGTCGCAAGAGCAAAAGCAAGAAAAAGAAGTATGAGTCTAGCTCATCATCTTCCTCCTCTGATAATGAGAGTTATACTTCCAAGAAGGAAAGCAAGGGGGAAAGCAAGAAAATAAACGAACCCCTTACTATGGCAATGCTAGAAAAGAAACTCGCATCCCTCGATGTGAGCAAGGGAGCCTCGCTCTCTATTGACTATGACACTCTTCGTCAATCCATGTCAAAGCTTCCTCGAAAATACAAAACACCCGACATTGCAAAGTTCAATGGCACTACTTGTCCAAAAACCCATTTGGAAACCTACTCTTGGGCCATGCTACCTATGGGTGTTGATGACAACTTGCTAGCTCAATGCTTCCCACAAACTCTTGATGGTGCCGCTAGAGATTGGTACATGACCCTTCCACTCTCCACAAGGCTTGATTGGCCACTTGCCAGTCGTGCCTTCCAAAAGCAATTTGAGGACAACTCTACTTACCGCACTACTAGAAGGGACCTCGAGCAAACCAAGCAACTCTCGAACGAATCATTTACAGACTTCGTCAAAAGATGGAGGACCAAACTGACCGAAATTGTTGATAGGCCAAGCCTAGACGAACAAATTCACATCCTCATTCAATGTCTCCGAGAAGAGTATCAAGAAAAACTCGCGGGTAACTATTTCCCTAGCTTCGCCGAACTCCACAAATCTGGGATACGGGTAGATGACCTCATCAAACAGAAGAAAGAAGCCAAGAAAGAAAGTGGGTTCCGCTACAACAAGAGCTCCTCTTCCTCTTCTAACTCCAAGGATGCTTCCGTCAATGCTATAGTCTTCAATCATCCTGGAAATGGTAAATACTCAGCAGTACCTCCACCACAAAAGAAGAAAAAGGATAGACATTATGACAAACTCGAAGGGATCACTCAAGAAGAACTTCTCGATGTGCTTGTCAAGAATGGAAAGGTCAAACCAAGAGAGGGTGGCCCACCAAAGAAAGAACTTCCCGCTAATCATGCTCATCATCTCTTCTGCAAGTATCACAACGCTACTGGCCACGACACCAACTCATGCTTCCACTTGAAGGATGTGATCCAAGATCTGTTTGATGCTAGAGAAATAGGGCTTCCCAATGTTGTCACCAATCCTCTACCAAACAATGATGTCAATCTAATAGAGATAGGAAGTAGCTTCGAGGATCCTACTCGTCTAGCCACAATTGTGGACGAGAGCCCTCTAGAATTTAATAAATTTTCTTTCTGCTACATGATGTCTTGGGATGAAATCTTAGAACAAAAAGGAAAAGGACCTAAAACAGTCAATCTCCTCACACGATCTGGTCGGGTGATTATCAACAAAGACCCAAGGGAAGAAAATCCTCCTAAACAAACAAAGGCTTCATCGTCAAATGAACCCGACGATCCCCTCTTAGCCCAGCTAAAGAAAACACAAGCAAACATCTCAGTTTGGGACCTTATAGGAGCATCCCATAAGCATCGCGAGATGTTGAAAAAAGCTTTGGCTCAAATGTCCATTTCCTCAGAAGCAACACCTGAAGATCTTACTCAAATGATTGGCCACGTGCAATTTGGCAATGTCATCACTTTCACTGATTTGGACCTCCCATCATATGGGAACAATCATCACGAGGCCTTGTACATAACTGCTAAGGTTAATGGATACCGAATGCCACGCATTTTGGTCGACAATGGGACTACAATTAACGTCCTTCCGAAGAAAGCCTTATCATCATTGGTCTCACTCACAAGGACCTCAAACCATCAGGGCACACTATACGAGGTTATGATTGCACTGCTAAAACTGCTCTAGGCTCAGTTAAAATGCCTATAGAAATGGGATAAGTCACCATGAATGTTGAATTTCAAGTCATTGACATCCTAGCATCCTTCAACTTATTACTTGGCCGCCCTTAGATGCATGACATAGGGGGTGTACCTTCATCCCTATACCAATGCATCAAAATCAAATACAACAATACGATAGTCACAATACACAGGGAAATGGTTACCACTAGCCCTATCCTTGAAGTACAACATAACACTTTCGACTACTTGTTAAGTGGTTTCAAAATTTAGAAGGATAGCACCATAAACATCAACCAGACTTGCAACGAGAATGACTACTCCAAAGCACTTTAGTTTTCCGGAAACCTTCCCCTTAAGAATGATGCAAGCAAAGGGGTACATGGGGACTCGCAAATACTTGCAAGGGGTAATAGAGCCACCGCTTGTTCCCCCACCGCACACGAAACATGGACTAGGATATATCCTTACCATTCATGATGAAAGTGAAGAAGAAGAGTGTACCCCTTCTCAAATCAAGTGGGAAGGAGCTGCATACAGAGGTCACCATAACCCAAGGACCAAGGGCCACAACCTCGAACCATACCAAAAAACGCTCAATGGCTATTTCGTTCGAGAAAGGGAAGACATCCCACACTCCATCTTTCCAGAACCATGGACTGACGATGAAGGAAAGCGCCATCCAGGTTTCGAAATTTTCAACGACTGCAACTCTTCTTCAGATGAAACATAACCCGTCCCACTAATCCTTAAAGATTTGTGGGGTGCGAAAGCCGAAGTGACTAACGAATGGGACTTTGTGTTAGGAGAGGACATGCTGCGACAATTCGAGAATCTGTGTTGACTAGAAGATAGACAGATCCATGCAATATCCAAGGGGGACGCTCCAACTATTGATTACACGAAGTTAATCCGGAAATTTGATGAGCCAATTCTAAACTGGCACATCACCGGAGGACCAGTTGTTGATGAAGATTTCATGATCAAAGAGCTTGGTTGTACTCCCCATCCCCACAGGAAGATAGGCCCTGTAACTTTCACTTTAGAGTCAGGCTCCGCCTCTGATGAACTCACTCAAGAGGAAATTGAGGCGGTGGCAGAGCATGTATTCCCCTACTTCCTTAATGAAAACTTTGATCTTTCCAAGTACCCTGAGATTGTTAACATCGTGAATGATGAATTAACTAATAAAAATAAGTATAACGAACTAGTTAATAACGAATCATATGATGAGATAGATCAAGAAAATGAAAAAATCTTGAAATAATTAGCTAAGAAAGTAGGTCGTTGTGGAAAGAATGGCCCTGTTGACAATGAGGAAATGCAAATGGTTAACCTACGGACGATAGAAGACCCCAGAGAAACCAAGATCGCAGCTTCTTCAAGGGGGAAGATCAAGAAATCCTAATACAGCTCCTCAGAGAATATGTCGACGTCTTCGCTTGGTCCTACAAAGATATTCTAGGGTTAAATCAATCGATCGTGGAACATAAAACACCGCTGCTACCTAACGCCAAACCAGTCAAACAGAAACTACGCAAGATTAAGCCCGAATGGTCGATGCAGGTGAAAGATATTCTAGGGTTAAATCAATCGATGTCTTCGCTTAGGTCATCCGGTAGGGATTGCAGCTAAAACCTTTCACCATAGGAAATCCGTTACCGTACCCTCACCAAACAATACCCCTTCATTTCAAGATTGGCATGTTTTGAAACCCCGTTTGACCATTTCCAAAAGAAAGAGGGACTATCCTCGAGGCTCCCATAACTCATGAAACTTGACCGCCTCCAAGCTTAAAGAATGGCGGAATACAGTGATCCACCCTAGGGGCTAGCATAAGTTCTCTCTCAATAATAATTAAAAAAAAGAGCCTAGTCCCTAGAGCTTCTCTCAAAAGCAAAAATTAAAGGATCTAGTTGTTATTCAAAGGGAGTCTCAAAGCAAATAAAGAGACAACATAGATTTCCCCTCTACCATTATTTTCAAACCTATTCCAAGCCATCCTCTCGCTTTTAGAGGATATTCCCATTACCATTATCCTTGATCTTGGCAAAGCCAATCTTCACCTCTCATTCTTAGAGGCAATCAATATCCTCGCCAAATAAATCCCAAACACATCCTTGAAAGCCAACCTCTCATCTTTAGAGGTTCAGTCAGTAAAAGGCCCAGCTGATCTCACATTTTAAGAGGTCATGATGGAAACAAAGATCCAAATCACCCGATGGCCGATCGAATCCTTGAAACCCAGCTACAGTTCCTACCAGATAGCAGTTTCATTCTAATATCTTTGAGATCTAAATCAGATTAATGCTTCATTACTTGCTTAAATCAGAGCCAAATCCATCTCGGCTCAAAAGACTATCAATCAGAGATTGTGCAATTTCAATCCTTTCATTAGATTAGCTTAGGGATATAGCCAAGATTAGGATGGCAGCTATTTCACCCTAAAAATTCACTCAACATGTTCTACATCTTGGACATCCATCTTGAGGTAACGTCTTGATTTACATCTTGGACTAACACCTTGAAATTGTTTGTTGTATTTTCCTATTTTTCAGGAACAAAAATATAAATAAAAATAGCTCATTTAAACGACTACATGGACTTGGTTAAGCAACAACACAATGGACTCATCCATCAAACAAGGGATAACGGCTGATCTTCATCAACAAATGGCGAGTTATAGGTGGAATATCAGCATGTCATTCAAGTTGTTATTTTTTCAGTTACATTCATGCCTATATTTTATTCCTAGAGCGTACCTGTACCCACGATACACATTTTTTGCTTATTCTCACTCTGCACTTGTACTCTAAAAACCACTATACTCAATAATGTTTCTTTGGTTTAGGTAGGCTTTCCAAAAGCCTCCCGAGGTTTTTCCCTCGAATGATTGTTCTAAGGGTTTCCTCGTTACATCCTTGTGTTCATCTTGTTTAGTGAATTATATTCCATTTGTGCCCAAACATCCTTGATAAGACAAATTTGCTTGTTGAAATTGGTCCAAAACAATTTGGCGCCGTCTGTGGGAACTTTGGTTTTTTAGATTCCAAACAAGATGAGCAATCCGACTTCAGCTATGTCAACCCCCATCATCACGACTGGGGCAAGAACCAGCCCGCCAAGCTTGCCTGTGACATCTAGCATGCATTCACCCGTTGGCTCTGGCGCTACGGCGTCTCAAAACCAAGGGCTCAGTTTGGGTTGATCTTCAACCATGACGCTACCTGGGATCTCGATAGAAGTTATAACTGCCATGACGAGTATGATGCAGCAGTTGAAAGACCAGCTCGATGGACAGCAGCAGACCAATCAGACGATCTTCTCTCACCTCGACAAATTGCGACGTGATTTTTCAGCTTCGTGGTGCAGCATTCTAGCTGTCAGTATGCCTGAGGTTTCCCCTTTGCATCCTAGGACTCTTTTCTCGGACCCTGGGATGAGTGATAGTGGTGGTCAAGGCAACACGCCCATGTTCAGCACTGTTCAGACTGAAAGCACCACCATTACCTCCAATCCGGTGCCGCTGTCATCATGTTACACTTTTGCGACCCCACCTCCTGTGGGGAAAATAGGGATTTTTCACCTGTTCAATACTCCTTTCAATCCTTTACTTACTACTAACCCTGTTGCAGATACCGCCCTTGCAAGAGAAGTACAGCAACTCAAGGAAATCCTCATGAAGGTTCCCGGAGTTACCTTGCCCTTCAACCAAGCATCTCCAACCAGCCATCATGATTCACGTTTTATTCCTGCTATAGCTGGGGTGGAGATCCCTAAGAGATTCCAAGTACCTCCCATGAAGCAATATGACAGCACCACAGATCCTGCAAAGCATATAGCCATGTACCAAGAAAAGATGGACATCATCAGCATTCCTCCGCATCTTAAAGAAGTTTGTTTATGCAGGGGTTTCGGGTCCAACTTATCTGGTCCCGCCTTAATGTGACTAACCAATCAACCTATGAACTCCATCTCATCCTACTCTCAATTAATTAACATGTTTCTTAACCAATTTCTTGCAATCGTGTCTTTGAAAAATTAACAAGTGACCTTTAAAGGATTGTAAAACAACATGACGAAACCTTAAAAGAATATGTGTTCAGGTTCAACAAGGAGGCCGTAAGCATTCCTCACATTGACGTGTCAACTGCAACAGAAGCTTTCAGGATGGGCCTGAAGAGAGAATCACCATTCTACCAAGATCTTGTCATGTTCCCATCTAGGAGCCTAGAAGAAGTTAGGACGAGGTTCGTTCGTTTCATCAGGCAAGAAGAAGACGAGATGATTCATGGCAAGACGTCAAAGAAGACGTCAACATATGAAATCCCTGACAAAAAAGCAAAATCCTCTCACTATCGATCTAACAGACTCCTACATGCAATGGACAACTTAGGAAGCAAGGTGAGGTGGCCAAAGGCATCCGACAGAACATCACCCTGGAAGGACAAATCTAAATGGTGTGCTTACCATGAAGATTTTGGCCATACTACGGAAAATTGCATTGCCTTGAGGAAGGAAATCAGCCACTTACTCTCTAAAGGCCTCCTCAAAGATCTACTCGGAAAAAGAAAAGGACGGGCTGAGACAAAAGAAGCCGTCACTGATATTCCATCTTCACCTCCTCCTGCAACTAAGGTGATCAACTTTATTACGGGAGGATCAGTCATTTGTGGGACCACGTACTCTGCAGCAAAATGTAATGCTAAAGTTTCCAAGGAAGACAAGATGGAATTACCAGCACGACGTCCTGATGCTTCCCTGGGCCAGCAGATTATTTTTTATCAAGATGATAAGGAAAATATCTTGGATCCTCATCATGATGGGTTAGTCATCACCTTGAAAATTGCCAATTGTAAGGTCAAGCGTATCTTGGTTGATAACGGGAGCTCAGTAAACTTGGTCATGAAGAACACATTAGAAGAAATGTCGATTCCCTTAACTGAAGTTGTGAAGAATTCCTCCATTCTAGTCGGGTTCAGTAGTGAGACCAAGCAAAGAATTGGAGAAATCAAATTACCAGTCTACGTTGAAGGGTTAAACTCCATGGAAAGTTTTTGTGTGATTGATTGTCCGTCAGCCTATAATTTCATCTTGGGGAGACCATGGATCCATAGCATGAAAGAAATTCCATCCACGTATCACCAATGCCTCAAGATGCCAACGCCTTGGGGGGTAATCAAGGTAAAAGGAGACCAACAAGCCGTAAAGGAGTGCTACAAAACAGATATGAAAGCATGTTCTACTTCTCGTCCAGCATAGCAATTACAGAAAGGCATCAAGGACATCTTGGAGGCTGTTGAGTATGACGTAAGAAAAGTGCCCGTAGACGACTCTAACCTTGATGCCAATGTGCTAGTAGGAGCTGAATTACCCCTTGAAATTGAGAAAGAGCTGATCGACATTCTGAAGGATAGAAGGTTGTGTTTCGCTTGGAAACATGAAGATATGACTGGGATAGATAAAAGCATCATAACTCACAAGTTGAATATCGACCCTACCATCAAGTCGGTCCATCAGAAGAGAAGGAAATTTGCCCAAGAACGAAATCAAATCATTAAGGAGGAAGTAGAGAGACTGCTCAAATCGAAGATGATCAGGGAGGTGCAGTATCCTAGGTGGCTTGCCAACGTGGTGGTTGTGGAGAAGAAAAATGGGAAATGGCGTGTATGCATAGATTTCTCTGAATTGAACAGAGCGTGTCCCAAGGATCCATTCCCATTACCCCATATCGATTCCCTGGTAGACGAAACAGCTGAACACGACGTGCTGACCTTCATGGACGCTTTTTCAGGTTACCATCAAATCCAAATGGATCCTTCTGATCAAGAAGATACCTCCTTCATAACTCCTGAAGGTATATACTGTTATATTGCTATGCCATTTGGGTTAAAAAATGCAGGGGCAACCTATCAAAGACTGGTAAACAAGATGTTCAAGGACCATCTCAGCAAAATGATGGAAGTATACATAGATGACATGGTGGTAAAATCTAAGAATATGGAAGATCACGTGTAACACCTGGCAGAGGCTTTCGACATCTTAGAAGCCTTCAATATGAAGCTGAACCCTTCCAAATGCAATTTTAGTGTTAGAGCTGGGAAGTTTTTGGGGTACATAGTGACTAAGAGAGGAATCGAGGCCTTCCTAGAACAGATCAAAGCTATCCTCAATCTACAGTCCCCTAAAAACATCAAAGATGTACAAAGATTGACGGGTCGAGTAGCGGCCCTAAATCGGTTTATCTCTAAATTCATCGAAAAGTGCAAGTTGTTTTATGACGTCTTAAGGAAGAACTAGTTGTTCCAGTAGGCCAAGCAACACGAAAAAGCCTTCCCGAACCTCAAAAAGTATCTCACATCTTCATCTCTCCTCGTAAAGCCAGAACCTGGGGAATCCCTCTATATATATTTGGCCGTATCTGAGAGTGGTGTAAGTGTTGTCCTTGTAAAGGAAGATCAAGGCAACCAACGTCCCATTTACTATGTAAGTAAATCTCTTCTAGATGCAGAAACCAGGTACTCCCATCTAGAAAAACTTATTCTCGCTTTAATCACTGCATCTACTAAATTACGGCATTACTTCGAAACGCATCCTATTATTGTGAAAACTAACTATCCTATCAGGACTGTTATGAGAACTCCTGAGATGTCGGGGAGAATGGCCAAGTGGTCACAAGCCCTTGCGGATTTTGTAGCCGATTTCAGTGCTACCTTGCAACCTGAGGTGGAGCTAGAAGTCCAAGACCTCGAAGGTAATAATTCCCCAAGGTATTGGACATTGTTCACAGATGGAGCCTCTAACTCTAGGGGCGCAGGGCTGGGCATCTTGTTAAACTTGCCTCAAGGCGAATTACTCCCCCAGGCGGTTTCTTGTGAATTCCATGCAACCAATAACGAAGCTGAATATGAAGCTTTGATCATGGGTTTATCTACTGCGCTTAGTTTAGATGTTACTCATATTAACATCTTTATTGATTCTTTGTTACTAGTTAATCACTTTAACGGATCATATATAGCTAAAAGCGCCAGAATAAGCGCCAGAATGACACTTTACCTCCAACATGTTAAAGCATTAGCCATGCGTTTTGTTAGTTTTTCCTTGGAATAGGTAGCACGTGAAGAAAATGCTGAAGCTGACGCCTTAGCCAAACTAGGGTCAACATGTGGGGCAATGATAAATACCAACATCCCAATCTTCTACTTCCAGTATCTAGCCATTAATCAAACGGAAGAATGTGTAGCTTTAGATCATTCAGAGGCATCTTTCCCAGGCCATGGTGCGGTGTCAACATGGATCCAACCTATTGTGGGGTATTTGCAATACGGAACCATTCTACTGGACGTTAAGAATCAAAGGTCGTTCAGGATGAAGATGTCCCGATTTACCTTAATTAACAACAAATTGTTCTGAAGGTCTGCGACAGGTCTTTACATGAGGTGTTTAGAGCCCAGAGAAGTTGAGGAGGTCCTAAATGATCTACATGTTGGTGAGTGTGGGAATCACTCTGGGGGCAAATCGTTATCTTCCAAAGCCCTTAAAATGGGATACTACTGGCCCACTATGAGACAAGACGCTTTAAAATGCAACGCTTGTCAACGGCATAGCAACATCTTGCATCAACCCGCCGAACCTCTTCATCCCATACTTTCATCCTGGCCTTTCATGCAATGGGGAATGGATATAGTCGGCAAGTTGCCAAAGGCTCCGAGGGGAAGAGTGTTCATGTTAGCCATGACAAATTACTTCTCCAAATGGATTGAAGTAGAGGCATATGTCCAAGTACGAGACAGGGAGGTCATATCCTTTTTAAAGAAGAACAACTTGAGCAGATTTGGCGTTCCTTCAGAAATCATTTGTGACAATGCTTCTCAGTTTATCAGTAAAAAGACAAGGGATTTCTGTTCAAGGTGGGGAATCAAACTGATAACGTCAACCCCTGTGCATCCTCAAGACAATTGACAGGTTGAGTCTAGCAACAAGTTGATCATTAGCAATCTGAAAAAATGATTAGATCAGAAAAGGGAAGATGGGCCGATGAATTACCACTTGTGTTATGGGCTGACAGGACAACATCTAAGAACGCTACATGATAGAAACCGTACTCTTTAGTATTTGGCACTGAAGCTGTACTCCCCATAGAAGTAACGATTCCAATCGCAAGATATGGATTACTGACTCCTGAAGACAATAACTACCTCCTGGCTCAGGATTTGGATACTGTGGATGAGCTCAGGGACATAGCTAAGATAAGGATAGTCGCCTACCAACAAAGGATTGCCAGGTCATATGACAAGAGTGTGAGAATAAGACGCTTTCAGGC
The DNA here is from genome assembly GCA_022495995.1 of Adenophora triphylla var. japonica. Lineage (NCBI taxonomy): Eukaryota > Viridiplantae > Streptophyta > Magnoliopsida > Asterales > Campanulaceae > Adenophora > Adenophora triphylla. Next base: position 230,539 of record JAFEMH010002148.1, on the reverse strand, counting down.
TGGAGACATGGTGCTAAGGAAAGTATTCCAAAATACCAGGGAATTGCACGTAGGAAAATTAGCTCCGAAGTGGGAAGGTTCTTACCTTGTTGACGCTGAAGCAGGAAAAGGTGCATACTAGTTGTCTACCCCAGATGGCATCCGAATACCTAGAAGCTGGAATGCCCTACACCTGAAGCATTATTACATGTAAGTTGAAATTTATTGCGATCTCCATGCCCAGGTACGAGCTTCATCTCAAACTAGTTTCTTTTAATTTTCTTTCCTTTTTACTTAAATCAAACCTCTACTGACTTAAGCATCGAAGGGGTGTTAGCCAGAGCTAACACCCAGCTCTAACGTATTGCTGTTTTGTAAGATGTCACTATACAATGAGACAGTCAAAAGCATCTACCTGAAAGGTCAACGTGTGCAGTAATGCATCCCATCAACGTCTCCTAGTTGTAAGGTAACATCCAATATGGCTTAAAAGATTATACATTTTTTCTAATGTTTGTTGGCTGCCATAACTTCGCCTTGGCGCACGTTAAGGTATTCACCTTCTACGGTTTAAAAGATTTTACATCTTTTCCATGTCTATTGGTTATCATAACCTCGCTTGAGCGCACGATTTCTCACCATTTGGGAACTAAGGATTACAACATTGTTACATGTTGTCTTTTCAATTTGGTTACAAAATTGTTACATGTTGTCTTTTCAAACTTGGTAATAACATTGCATGTTATCCCCGTCAAATGGTTGTAACATTTACATGTTACCAATGAACAACAAGGAATCCATAATCAATGAAGCAGTCCCAATGTAAAAATATCCAAGAAAAAAGGCAAAACACCCAACAAAACTAAGATGTTGAACCAACCCAACATCTCCAAAAAAGCTAATGTATTGACTCTTATGAGTCCTTACAAATTAAAAAATATCCTTGAGGATAAACCCTCATCAAATTGTTCTTGAAAGAGAAAAAGATAAACATCCTGTAATCATTCAGTGTTACTATCTTGAGCATCATCAACCTGCTCAATCTTCTTGGAGGTAACCTCACCTGCTTTTTCATCAATAATCCTCTGCAAAGCTGCAGTCTCCTCATCCATGTCCCAATCCACATGCTCTCCTTCTTGATATTCATTGATCATTTGGATTCTTGCTTCAAAAACTGCCTTCGCAGTTTCGTTCATCATATCATCACGGAGTATTGTCATCTCCCTCTCATGCCTCACGTCAACACTAGCAAGTCTAGACCTCCATTTTAAAATTTCCTGATTTTTAGCCCTGACTTCTAATCTCTTCTCTCTCAGTATCTTAGCAGCATCCTTCAGATCCTTCTCATATTCAGCTCTATCCATGTCTAAGGTGTCACATTTCACCTTCCACGTTCTAATTTCTTTAGACATCAACTTGGCAATCGAGACAGCCTGTTATCAACAAACAAGTGATATTGACCAGAATGAAAGAGGATCTCTATACAAAAAATTCGAATAACCAATTACCTGACTCTCTAGCACCTCCTCACTCCGAGTTTGCTTCTCTGCATTGGTATATTGATCCTCTCTTTTCCTCTTCAAAGTAATTTTATCGTCTGCCTCAGGTATGTTCTCTTCTACTTTCTTCTTGCCTTTGTACTTATCCACAATGACATTCGTCGTAAAGCCAGAACGAGTCACTGCAAGTCACAATATATGTATGTTAGTATGGACTTGTCGAAGAAACTAATCTGATGTTACGATGAATCAAACTCACTTTTGGGAAGAAATGTTGTGACTTTGGATTTGGCAAATACGGATGTAGATTGCACCCTCTAAGGCTGATCTCGCCATAATATAGGAAGGGACACCAGGTATGTAAGGAATTCGAAAAGATTTGCTGATATTAGGGCCATCCGAAAATGACGGTTATTGATTCATATCATGACTCTGCACCTTCCTTTCAACCGTCACATAAAGATATTCTTGTCAAAACATTTAGACTTTCCGTATTTCAGCATGGAAAAGCCTTAATATTTTGGGGGCAATTGTTTCACCCTAAAAATTCACTCAACATGTTCTACATCTTGGACATCCATCTTGAGGTAACGTCTTGATTTACATCTTGGACTAACACCTTGAAATTGATTGTTGTATTTTCCTATTTTTCAGGAAAAAAAATATAAATAAAAATAACTCATTTAAACGACTGCATGGACTTGGTCAAGCAACAACACAACAGACTCATCCATCAAACAAGGGATAACGGCTGATCTTCATCAACAAATGGCGAGATTCTAGGAGGAATATCATCATGTCATTCAAGTTATTGTTTTTTTAGTTACATTCATGCCTATATATTATTCCTAGAGCGCACCTGTACCCACGTTACACATTTTTTGCTTATTCTCACTCTGCACTTGTACTCTAAAAACCACTATACTCAATAATATTTATTTGGTTTAGGTAGGCTTTCCAAAAGCCTCCCGAGGTTTTTCCCTCGAACGATTGTTCTAAGGGTTTCATCGTTACATCCTTGCGTTCATCTTATTTTATGAATTATATTCCATTTGTGCCCAAACATCCTTGATAAGACAAATTTGCTTGTTGAAATTTATCCAAAACAACAGCTTATCAACAAAGGATAGCCAGGTCATACAATAAAAGTGTCAGAATAAGAAGGTTTCAAGTTGGGGACCTACTATTGAGAAAGGTATTCCAAAACACTAGAGAGCTGAATGCAGGCAAGTTGACTCCAAAGTGGGAAGGTCCTTATCTCATTGATGCTAAGGCTGGTAAAGATGCATATTGGTTGTCAACTCCAAATGGTGTCAGAATCCCTAGAAGTTGAAATGCAATACATCTTAAGCAGTACTACATGTAGGACAAAGTTTATTTGAATTTTGACAATAAGGTATGAATCTATTCTTTATATCTTAGAATTTCTTGTCTTGTTTATTTTATTTAATAAAGCCCTTACTGACTTAAGCATTGGAGGGGTGTTATCTAAGCTAACACCCAACCCTAACATTTTTCTATTTAGCGAGATGGAAATTTTCAACATGTTAGTCGAAGACAAATAGAGCAACCTGTTGACACCGTGGATACTAAAGTCAATCTTTTCTTAAAAATGTAAGGTACACAAATTTTCTATACCCAAAAGCAATATAGAATTTATTTAGAACTTTGATCATATTATCGCATGGGCGCACGATTTTCACACTTGATTTAAAAGTTAGACTTAATTCATCATGTTGTGTGATAAATTACGTCTTGCGTTTAGATCAAGTTGTGAACTAAGGATGTAACATTGTACATGTTACCAAAATAACATAAGATTGTGACATTTCTACATGTCACCCTCAATCATCAGATTATAACATTTCTACATGTTATCTTTACTAAATTGGTTATAATATTTATAACATGTTATCATTGATCATATGGTTATAACAATCTTACATGTTATCTTTAGTCTAATGCACATAACATTATATAAACATTGTTTTGGTCAAATTCAAGCAATTCAAATTCAAAGAGAAATATGGGCACAATGGAATATGATAATGTAGTTTCAAGATGTGACAACAAGAGATTTAACGAGGAAAGCCCTTGAACAACTTGTTCGCCGGCACAAAACCTCGGAATAATGGAATATTATTAGTTTTGTGATGGTCGAGAGAAAATGTAAGTACAAAGCGTGTTGCTAACTGAGTATGTGAGTGTGTGTATACATGTGTTTTCTTGTTTAAATATATATGAAAATAACGGTAGCAACATGATAAATGTGATCCCTTCTTTTGTGCCATGAATCTCGCAGGTGGTTGATGACCAAGATATCCGTTGTGTTTTAACAAGTGAACGTTTGTAGATGATCTTCTTTGACTTGGTCTATAATGTTGGCAAAGTCTTGGAAACGGTCCCTATAATGTCGCCTTTCAATAATTACGGCCAGTGTGTAGAGTCCACCAAGTTGTGTCGCCAAGTTGTTATCACAAGATGAGATGTCAAGATGTAACATGTTGCTGTAGGTTTTTACCCCAAACAATTGCTCCTGAATTTTTGGGATATCCAAAGGTGTAAATTTGAATTTCAAAAATTCTATCTCTAAGTACCTGGTTGCTGAATTTGGAAGGCGAAATATTTTGATTTTTTCACGAATTGCTAAGGCCTAAATTGAGGTAAGGATTAGCACAGAATCCGTAAATAAGGATGTAGGAAGATAAATCTTCTATATATAAGGGATGATAACTTGATTTGGTTGATATATGTTGGAGACTCCTTTGAAGAACTACGGTTTGCTAAAATATTTTGAGGGACAAGATGTCATTTGGTAAGTTCCTTATGACGTTAGATCTGGGGTTTTTACTTGTGTCAGGATGTTTACTTTTGTTTTTCGTAGCCATCCGCTCGAAGCCTAGGTTTGCATCAAAGGCCCTAGTTGCCAAGTATAAGGGAAAGGCGAAGGATGCATTTCCAGTATCTAGACTGGAATTTGGGAATACATCGGGAGTAAAGAGGAAAAGACAAGGGAGAACGGATGAAGAAGCTACAACCAATGAGGATGTGCTAGAGACTAAGGTAGAATATATCTTTCTTCTTCGATTTTTGAACTCGTATTTTGTTTTGATAAAAACATTTTGACTTAGGCAATAATTGCGGTTAAGATGATGGTTAACGAGATCAAGTGGTGGAAAGATAAAGCTGTCTCTTTGACCATGAAGAAAAAGGAATATGAGGCAGACCTCAAAGTAGCTTTTGACATGTTGAAAGCGAGGGAGGAAGAGATGGAAGAAGTTAAAAAGAAACATGTTAAAGAGATGGAAAACCTTCGCGATGAACTAGTGTCTGAAGCTGCTAAATCTGTCTTTGATGCTAGAATCGAGATGATCAGAGAATATCAAGCTGGTCAACACTCAGCTTGGAACTTGGAGGAGGAATATGCTGCTTTAAAAAGGATTGTTCGTGAAAGGCCTTGTGAGGTGACTTCTAGGAATGTGAATAGGTTAGAGCAGGTTGGTGAAACTTAGGAAGGAAGGAGAGTGGATAAAGGCAAGGATGTTTCTCTTGACTGAAGAAGTCTTTCTTTGCTTTCAAATATTGGATATTTCCTTTTCTAGAATGTGGGATGTTACCTATGTCCGCTTGGACATTTTGATGAAGTTTCTTTTTCGTTTCAAAAATAATATGACAATAAATGGAAAAGACGTTTAGCTTTTCATTCTGATGTCCATTTCGGTAACATGTTAATCTCACAACCAATTATTTAACTTAGATTCATAATCTTAACTAAGGGCAAGAAGGTAATCAATATGTACTTGACACATTGGCCCACCTACTCCTTAGCTAAAACATGAAAAAAATGTGCGCCCAGGCAAAGGTGTAAATAACCTTGACAACTTGAGAAAGGTGTTAGACCTTTGAACCTTTTTAGAAGGAGTGTACCTTTTTTCCTTGAGGACAGGTATATATATAATAGGCTTAAATTTATCCCAATAAGTTACGATTTAAAGATGCGTTGTGTAGAGGTTTACCAGTTTTTGATATGTTGAATAGCTTGACATATCTTTTTGTTTGGTTGACCTGGATTCAGATTCGTGTAAGTTGCTAGTATCGTCTCATCTTGCAAAACAGAAACTGGTTAGGGTGGGTGTTAGCTTGGCTAACACCCCTCCGATGCTTAAGTCAGTAAATGTTTGAAATATATAAATTATATTGAAAGAACAACATAAAGGAACATTAATCATACCTGATCTCTGGAACGGAAATTGATAAGTTCATAACTTACATGAAGTACAACTTGAGGTGGACAGCATTCCAATTCCTCGGAATTCTCACGCCATCTAAGGTTGACAGGCTGTAGGCTCCTTTTCCAGCCTCCGCATCAATTAGGTAAGGTCCTTCCCACTTGGCTGCAAATTTGACTACATTTAGTTCCTTTGTGTTCTGAAAAACATATCTTAGGACCATGTCCCCAACTTGAAACCTTCTAATGCGAACATTTTTGTTGTACGATTTGGCTATCCTCTGCTGGTAGGCAGCCATCCTGACTCTGGACATATCTCTGAGCTCATCAATAGTGTCTAAATCATTTGCGAGGATACGTTGATTATCTTCTGGGGTTTCTAAACCATATCTGGCTGTGGGGACTAATAATTCCACAAGGAGAACATCTTCAGTACCGAACACCAAGGAATATGGCGTTTGCCCGGTTTCTCCTTTTGGGGTGGTTCTGTCAGCCCAAAGTACCAGGGGTAGCTCTTCAGCCCATCTTCCTTTCTTTTGATAAAGTCTTTTCTTCAGGTTGTTGACTATCAATTTGTTGCTGGATTTGGCTTGCCCATTCGCTTAAGGATGTACTGGTGTAGACATTATCAGTTTGATCCCCCATCTTATGCAGAAGTCTTGCATCTTTTTACTAATAATCTGGGAGCCATTATCACATATGATTTCGGATGGGACTCCAAACCTACTGATGATGTTTCTCTTTATAAATGATATTACTTCTCTATCCCTGATTTACACGTAAGCTTCGGCTTCGATCCATTTCGAGAAGTAATATGTCATGGCTAACATGAACACTTTATCCCCTGGTGCCCTGGGCAGTTTGCCCACTATATCCATCCCCCATTGCATGAACGGCCAAGGTGACAAGATGGGATGTAGTGGTTCAGCAGGTTGATGCAGGATGTTGCTGTATCTTTGACATGCGTCACATTTCTGGACATACTTGAACCCAAGTTGGCCAGGGCATCTGCTTATGGGTAGCGTCCAGGATGTGGAGTTGTTGATAGGCATGATCACGTACGGCATCGAGCTGTTCATTGAATTGGCACTCTTCAAGCTGGTCTATGGTGGCATAAATGATGTGGATGATTGGAATTTTATTGTTCAACATGCTTATGAAACTTGAACCCAAGTTGGCCAGGGCATCTGCTTCAGTGTTTTCTTCTCTTGGGATTTGTTCAAAGACGAAGTCCTCTAATTGCCCAGCTAACAACTTAACATATTGGAGGTAACTTGTCATTTTAACTTGCTTAGCTGTATAAGATCCATTGAAGTGGTTAACTAGTAATAGGGAATCAGTAAATATGTTAATATGTTTAACATTTAAATTTAAAGCAGTAGTTAATCCCATAATGAGAGCCTCATACTCAGCCTCATTGTTTGTTGCCCTGAACTCACAAGCCACAGCTTGAGGAATGAGGCCTCCTTGAGGGGATTTTAGGACAATTCCTAAACCTGTTCCCCTAGCGTTTGAAGACCCGTTAGTGTACAGTGTCCAATATCTAGGAGAGCCAAGGCCTTCAAGTTGTTGGACCTCGAGTTCAACCTCGGGCTGCAAGCTGGGACTGAAATCTGCTAAAAAGTCTGCCAAAGCTTGCGACTTGATGGCAGTCCTTACTTCATATTGTATGTCATAAGTACTAAGTTTTACTGACTATTTAGCCATCCTACCTGACATCTCAGGTTTTCTCATCACGCTTTTGATAGGGTAGTTAGTCTTGACAATTATAACATGGGTTTTGAAATAATGGCGTAATTTTATAGAAGCAATGATTAAAGCAAGTATTAATTTTTCAAGATGAGAATACCTGGTTTCAGTGTCAAGTAGAGACTTACTTACGTAATAAACGGGACGCTACACACCATCTTGCTCTCTGGCCAAGACTGCGCTAACCGAAGATTCAGAAACTGCGAGGTAGAGGAGCAACGGTTCTCCTAGCTCAGGCTTGGACAATAACGACGGGGTTGTGAGGTACTCTTTAAGTTGAATGAAGGTTACTTCATGTTCACTGTTCCATTGGATCATTTTGTTTTTCTGAAGTACCTCGTAGAACAACCTGCGTTTGTCAGAAGATTTGGAGATGAACCGGTTAAGGGCTGCTACCCTGCCTGTAAGCCGCTGCACGTCTTTAACAGTTTTGGGTGACTCCAAGTTGATAATAGCCTTGATCTGCTCAGGACTTGCTTCAATGCCCCTCTTAGTCACCATATAACCGAGGAATTTGCCAGCCTTGACTCCAAAGTGACACTTTGATGGGTAAAGCTTCATGTTGAAAGCTTCTAAGATGTCAAATGCTTCTCTAGATGTTCATTATGATCTTCCATGCGCTTCAATTTTTCTACCATATCGTTGATGTAGACTTCCATGGTTTTCTAATTTGATCCTTGAACATCATGTTCACTAGCCTCTGGTAAGTTGCACCTGCATTTTTTAATCTGAATGGCATAACAATATAACAATATATACCTTCGGGGGTGATGAAGGCAGTGTCCTCCTGGTCTGATGGTTCCATCTGGATTTGTTGATAACCTGAGGAGGCGTCCATGAAAGTTAGGATGTCGTGGCCAGCCGTTGCATCTACCAGAGAATCAATATGAGGCAAAGGAAAGGGATCCTTTGGACATGCCCTGTTGAGGTCCGTGAAATCCACACACACACACACGCCATTTGCAGTTCTTCTTTTCAACGACCACCACGTTGGCCAGCCACCTTGGGTAATCAACCTCCCTGATCATCTTGGCTTTCAGCAATCGTGCAACCTCTTCTTTTATAATTTGGTTGCGCTCATGTGCGAACTTCCTTCTCTTCTAATGAACATGTTTGATGCTAGGATCAACATTCAACTTGTGGGTGATGTTATCTTTGCTAATCCCAGTCATGTCTTCGTGTTTCCAAGCAAAACAACTGGCTCTGGTCTTCAAGAACTCTACTATACTATCCTCAACTTCATGAGGGATATCAGCTCCCAATAACACCTTGACATCGGGTCTGGAGGGGTCAAGTTAAATTTCTTTAATGTCGCTTTCAGCCACCTCCAAGGCATCCCGTGCCTTTTTCTTTAATTGCTATGTCTGGCTAGGGATGCTCTTTGCTTTCATGGATACCTTGTAACATTCTTTTGCTGTCTGCTGATCTCCCTTCACCTTGATAACCCCCCAACGTGTGGGAAATTTGATACATTGGTGGTAAGTTGATGGAATTGCCTTCATGTTGTGAATCCAGCGTCTTCCCAAAATGATGTTGTATGATGATTTGCATTCGATAACGCAGAATTTGTCCATGAAGTTCACTCCTTCCACATAAACGGGCAACTGGATTTCCTCGTATATATTCTTGGTCTCCCCATTGAACCCAAATAGGATGGACAAACTTCGAGTAACATGCTCGAGCGGGATGTCCATACTTGCCAAACTGTTAGTGGTCACTATGTTGACAGAGCTCCCATTGTCAATCAGGATGCACTTAACCAAGCAATTGGCTACTTGCAGAGTTACAACGAGTGCATCATGGTGTGGATCCAAGATGTCACCTTTGTCGTCTTCATCAAACGTGATTTCTTGGACACTATCCTTCACTGAAGGTCTTGCTGGTAAGTTCAAACTGTCCTCCTTTGACTCAGAAGCATGGCACTTGGCGACCGAGTAAGAGGTACAACATATATCTGATCCTCCACTGATCATGTTGACCGCCTTAGTTGGAACTGGAGGAGCTGGTGGATTCTCAACTGGTTGCTCCTGGTTGTCATTTCGTCCACGTCGCTTGCTGAGTAACTCTTTGAGAAGCCCCTTAGATAAGAGGTGACTGATTTCCTTTCTTAGGGCAATGCAATTCTCGGTGGTATGCCCAAAATCTTCATGATAGGCACACCATTTGGACTTGTCCTTCCAACCAGAGGGCTTGTCAGACCTCTTAAGCCACCTTGCCTTCTCACCCAGGTTGCCCATGGCGTGTATGACTCCTGCAATATCAACAGAGAAACAATAATCATCTATTTTTGGATAGTGTAATTCTTCCTCGTCACCATTATCGCTAACAGTATTAATACTAGAGTGGTCAAGTTTAGAGTAGGGTTTCCCCTATTAGATTTGGAATGGGATGTTTCCATCTTGCCACTCGAATGTTCAGGAGTGACGGTCCTCTTGGCTACTTTCTCTTGCATCAACTTGTCTTCTTCCAACCTAATGAATTTTATAGCTCTCGTCCTGACTTCTTCGAGTCATTTACAGGGAGTCATTACTAGTTCCTCATAATAAGGGGAATCTTTCTTAAGCCCCATCCTGAAGGCTTCTGTCGCAGTAGACATATCCATGTTTGGGATATCAACAGCTTCTTTATTGAACCTGCTCAAATAGTCCTTTAAGGATTCATAAGGTTGTTAGACTATCCTGTACAGATCACTAGTTAGCTTTTCAAAGCTGTTGCAAGAAAATTGATTAGTAAACATATTAATGAGTTGAGCATAAGATCCAATAGAGCCTAGGGGCTGGTTGATGACCCAATGCAGGGCTTCCTCGGTCAAGGTGGAACCAAAGCCCCTACAAAGGCAGGATTCCTTGAATTGCAAGGGGATATGAATCACGTCCATCTTCTCTTGATAAAAGGCGATGTGCTCCAGAGGATCGATTGTCCCATCATATTGCTACATATGGGGAACGGTAAACTTCTTTTGTATCACCATGTTGGCAATGGCTGGGCTAAAACGTGACTCATTATAACATGTTGGAGAAGCTTGGTGGTACGGTAGGGTGATCCCAGGCACGTTTATCACCATCTCCCTCAATTCCTGTATCTGCCTGTTCACTGTATTTCCTGCATCAGGGTTAGCAGTAGCATAAAAAGTATTAAAATCAATTTGAGGGTTAACACTCCCTGTTGGTCCTTGAATGGGCGTTACAAAAGTTGTTACGGTGGACTAGCCAGCTTCAGGATTGGTGACCACACTATCAGTGGCTGCACTAATCATTGGTATGAATCCCACATTATCGGTTAACATCCCTGTATCCCTATCAAAATCGTGCATCCTTGGTTGGATTGGGGAGAACATGCTGGAGCCCATGCTGGGATTCACACCCTAAAATGCTCTAGGCGGTACATTATGGTGTGCTCCCGATGACCCAGATTATAGAGCAGATACTTCTCATTGCAACCTGGTAACATTGTTCATTAGCATGTTGGAAGTATCGGTCTGCAACATCACCTGGCGTCTCAATTCAGCCATTGTATCTGTCAAGCTGGATAGGACATCTGCTGGAATCCCTTGTGTAGGTGCACCTGAGGACCCTCCTTGACTTGGGATCATGCTGGTAGTGGAACCAACATTTTGGCTTGAGGTTGCCATTTTGGTGGTGGCTCCCACTGAAGTCACATCAGATGACATTACGGTAGACATCTTGAGTATTTTCAATTAATCAAAAGACCAATGAGCCCCTCGATGGGTGCCAAATTGTTTTGGTCAAATTCAAGCAATTCAACTTCAAAATGAAATATGGGTACAATGGAATATGATAATGTAGTTTCAAGATGTGACAACAAGAGATTTAACGAGGAAAGCCCTTGAAAAACTTGTTCGCCGGCACAAAACTTCGGAATAATGGAATATTATTAGTTTTGTGATGGTCGAGAGAAAATGTAAGTACAAAGCGTGTTGCTAACTGAGTATGTGAGTGTGTGTATACATGTGTTTTCTTGTTTAAATATATATGAAAATAACGGTAGCAACAAGATAAATGTGATCCCTTCTTTTGTGCCAAGAATCTCACAGGTGATTGATGACCAAGATATTCGTTGTGTTTTAACAAGTGAACGTTTGTAGATGATCTTCTTTGACTTGGTCTATAACGTTGGCGAAGTCTTAGAAACGGTCCCTATAATGTCGCCTTTCAATAATTACGGCCAGTGTGTAGAGTCCACCAAGTTGTGTCGATAAGTTGTTATCACAAGATGAGATGTCAAGACGTAACATGTTGCTGTAGGTTTTTACCCCGAACAAACATGATGATAATTTAAGATGTACACAAGATGTAAACAAAAGCAAAAGCCCAACAGGCCTAAAGATACCATTAAGATTTAAAAGTTTAAAGCATCCTACGCGAACAGATCTTAAGATGTTGGACCAACCCAATACCTTTCGAAGAGATGTTTTGACTCTTATGAGTCAATTACAAACCAAAAATGAAAATGTCTTAGGGACATACCCCTATAAGAACCAAGTTTGCTTGCCAACAGAAGCATGACGAATTAAGTACAAACCAAAATAAACATTGTTTATGAGGACATCCCCCTCATCGAATAAAAACATAAAATTGTTTTTAAACTTCTGCTGCAGACGCACTTGCAACCTCAACCTCACCCTCCTTCTTTTATTCTTCCTTTCTCTTCTCCTCCTTGCTGTTTGCTTCATCTTGTTCAGTCATCTTGACATCGTGCACCTTAGAATTAACCTCACCTGTATTAGCACCTTCACCTAGAAATGCATTTAACGTGGCAACTTCATCTTCAATCCTCCAGTTGACATGTAGCCCGGTGTCAAATTCCTTCATCATATCAGTTCTACATTCCATAAGTGCTTTGCTTGCATCAAATATGAATTTCTCCTTAGCCGCATCGAACTCCTTAACATACTCCTCTTCCAGTATTGACATCTAGATTGTCAGACCCTCAATTTCTTTCTTTAGCTTGGTATTCTCGCTGGCGTAACCTATTGCTTGCTTCTCAGCTTGCGCAACTCTTACACCTTCAGATTTGGCCTTCTGATAAAAAATCTTGATCTTACCATCCCTGATCTCCATTTCCTTGAGCAGGTAGGCCACCAAATCCATTGACTACATGTTAAAAATATCATGTTAATTATGCATACTAATAAGTGAGACTTCTTGAGCAACATGTAAAATATCTAGCCTTCTTGGACAAATCCTCTATGCTGATCAGTGCAGTATCAACTTGCCACTCCTCCTTCATCACTACCTTCACAATTTCCACATCATCAAGTTTTCTCTTCTTCTCAACACCTGTACTCTTTTCTACCTTGCTAGTTGAACTCTTCACCTTGTGGACAGGAGGATTTCCACCATCAATCTTCACTCCTCTCTTAGCTTTGATCCCTGACATCAAGTCCTTCATGTCAAAACCTACTCGGGAACGAGTTAATTTTTTGTTAAAACAACAATTAGTGTATGTTAAATCAAGATGGAGAAAATTGAAGAAATAACGACAAGATGAAAGAAGAAGCATACCAGATGACATCTTGTTCACGCTAGTACTTGCAGATGCCTTGCTCGCTTTCTCTTCTCCTTCCTTTGCACTCTCTCCAGCAAACTCAGCGTAGAACTAAGACAACTACCTTTATGGGCAACATAATTATGGGAAAGATGCAATAGTCTAAGCGTAGAACTAAGACAGCTACCTTTAGGTTTCCAAGTGCTCAGTGAATCTTCGCCACCCACCAAGGTACTCTTCTTCACATAGAAAAACATGTGTTTCCAACCCCTATTAGCAGCATCTATATCCAAAACTAGGGGATCCATACCCGGCTTAACCCTAAAATTTTACCTACCATTCCCATGAGACCTAAGCTCTGAAGTAAAGGCTAATTCCTCAAGACCTACCACTAGGCCAGTTTCGGCAACAATCCTATCCACGGTGAGTAGTATGCGCCAACCTATGGGCATCAATTGGGTATAGGCCAACCCTGTCTCCTTGAAAAAGTTGGTGATTAAAGGTGAAAAGGGGAATTTCAAGCCTACAGTAAAGGGATACTCATAGAATCCTATCCACTCATCTGAAATGCAATCAGCACTAAATTCCTCGGTGGAAATTAGAAACTCCGCACCTTCGGGAAAAGCTTTGTTTTTTCTTAAAGCTTCAATCTGGGACGCGTTAAAGTTACATCGTTCATCATCACGATCTTTTATGAACCCTAAGCATTTAAAACCTTCAGGTTATATAGGGCCTACTGTAGACACCCCATTCTGAACCTATCGTAGCAGAGTTATACCACTCTAAGTCTCGCCTTCGATTTTAGAGTAGAAATCCACCATTTCGTCATGTTTCGTTGAGTTTTGACTAACGAGCGTTAGTTTGGACTAAACTGCATAGGAGATAACAGGGGGAGGACAAATTTGTCCTTTGTGAAGCCTTGTCCCGCGCGGGACATGTCGTGTATCGCGCGATACTACCCCTCTGCATGAGGTGCAGATTCGCTTCCCTTGTCAATTTCGACCTCTTTTCATGGTAAACTCTTATCCAATCCGAGTATCTACTGATTGTAGAGATCTGGAACCTTCTTTGGGAGATATCCTAAATCTCTTAAGTCTCCTAATCTTGGTGACCAAGTAAATCAACCCCTATAAATACTAGATGACTTTCAGTATTTCAGGGGATGGACGGACGGACGAAAAAAGAATCTGAGACGCAACTCACACACAATTTGCTGGTTTCTCTCCTTGAAAGACTCCTGTAAATCACTCTAAAACAACACACAAATTCGTCCATCAACCTTGTTGATCAACGAATATCAAGATTCAAGCCTAGAATCAAGGCGAAACTCTGTCCAAATCACTTCTCGACCTAAAGGTAATCTTCCTTTCTTCTTTATTTATTCTAATTAATTGTTAGAGTGGTATAAGCATATCAAATCTGGGATCGGCCTAGAGCCTCTTCAAATCATGGAGATGGTCTCGAAGAAATCGATCCCATATTCCATTTAATCTAATTAAATGGATGTTTTTCTTCATACCTTGATAAACCCGGGACCCACACTAAGGACGGATGACGGTAATCACCTAATCACCGGTCTCTCCGAAGTTGGATCATCCCACCTCGCGTCTTCAATCAATATAGATTGTCATATCGCGAGGAGCCTAGCCTTAAGCCCTGCATAGCCTCATGCATCATGTAGATTGATTCTTTAGGAGCACTCCGTGACCGGTCGGTTTTTGACTCGGTGATCTTTCTATGTCTTTGACCAAAATAAAGCTAATGTAAAATTGACCATAAAGAAGGATTCGGAAAAGTCCCTTCGAAAAAAATAGTCCCTTCGGAATGACCCTTTCGGAATCGTCCCTTCAAAGAGCATGGTTCCTTTAAAAAGAAAAATCCTTCAAGTCAATTTTACATGGCTTTATTTTACAAAGAACAGATTGATTACTAAGTCGTTAGGTTTGGATAAAGACCTTAGAAACCCCTCAAAACGGATTATCCGTTCTGACCAAAATGTAGGACAAATAAAAATCGACTTCCAGTGTGATTGTCTCGCGCGAGGCTACCTGTTTCGCACGAGACAAAACTTCTGTTTGCTTTGCTGAGCCTGAAACCTTTATGCCTTCTTCCGATCTGTTGGGGCTAGTTTTGATCTTGACACAAGTTCTGCACTTCAATGTCAGTTTTTCAAAGCTACATCAGCCTCAAGACTCTCCCAACATAATGTCCGGCATCGACGACATCCCGGGTGATGAAACCATGTCTGAAAACAATCACAAACTGCTAGAAGAAGCCAATGGCCACTTAGAGGAGCAAGCAGCCTAAATCCATACCCTCATTGAGGAAATCCAAGAGCTTAGGACGGCATTAGCCACAAAAGAAAAGAAAAAGAAAAATGATTATTCCTCCTCGGAAGAAGAATCATACACCAGGAAGACAAAGAATCATCACAAGAGCAAAAGCAAGAAAAAGAAGTATGAGTCTAGCTCATCGTCTTCCTCCTTTGATAATGAGAGTTATACTTCCAAGAAGGAAAGCAAGGGGGAAAGCAAGAAAGTAAATGAACCCCTTACTATGGCAATGCTAGAAAAGAAACTTGCATCCCTCGATGTGAGCAAGGGAGCCTCGCTCTCTATTGACTATCACACTCTTCGTCAATCCATATCAAAGCTTCCTCGAAAATATAAAACACCCGACATTGCGAAGTCTGGAAACCTGCTCTTGGGCCATGCTGCATATGGGTGTTGATGACAACTTGCTAGCTCAATGCTTCCCATAAACTCTTGACGGTGCCGCTAGAGATTGGTACATGACCCTTCCACTCTCCACAAGGCTTGATTGGCCACTTGCCAGTCGTTCCTTCAAAAAGCAATTTGAGGACAACTCTACTTACCTCACTACTAGAAGGGACCTCGAGCAAACCAAGCAACTCTCGAATGAATCATTTACAGACTTCGTCAAAAGATGGAGGACCAAACTGACCGAAATTGTTGATAGGCCAAGCCTAGACGAGCAAATTCACATCCTCATTCAATGTCTCCGAGAAGAGTATCAAGAAAAACTTGCGGGTAACTATTTCCCTAGATTCGCCGAACTCCACAAATCTGGGATACGGGTAGATGACCTCATCAAACAAAAGAAAGAAGCCAAGAAAGAAAGTGGGTTCTGCTACAACAAGAGCTCCTCTTCCTCTTCTAACTCCAATGATGCTTCCGTCAATGCTATAGTCTTCAATCATCCTGGAAATGGTAAATACTCAGCAGTACCTCCACCACAAAAGAAGAAAAATGATAGACATTATGACAAACTCGAAGGCATCACTCAAGAAGAGCTTCTCAATGTGCTTGTCAAGAATGGAAAGGTCAAACCAAGAGAGGGTGGCCCACCAAAGAAAGAACTTCCTGCTAATAATGCTCATCATCTCTTCTGCAAGTATCACAACGCTACTGGCCACGACACCAACTCATGCTTCCAGTTGAAGGATGTGATCCAAGATCTGTTAGATGCTAAAGAAATAGGGCTTCCCAATGTTGTCACGAATCCTCTACCAAACAATGATGTCAATCTAATAGATATAGGAAGTAGCTTCGAGGATCCTACTCGTCTAGCCACAATTGTGGACTAGAGCCCTCTAGAATTTAATAAATTTTCTTTCTGCTGCATGATGTCTTGGGATGAAATCTTAGAACAAAAAGGAAAAGGACCTAAAACAGTTAATCTCCTCACACGATCCGGTCGGGTGATTATCAACAAAGACCCAAGGGAAGAAAATCCTCCTAAACAAACAAAGGCTTCATCGTCAAATGAACCCGACGATCCCCTCTTAGCCCAGCTAAAGAAGACACAAGCAAACATCTCGGTTTGGGACCTTATAGGAGCATCCCATAAGCATCGCGAGATGTTGAAAAAAGCTTTGGCTCAAATGTCCATTTCTTCAGAAGCAACACCTGAAAATCTTACTCAAATGATTGGCCACGTGCAATTTGGCAATGTCATCACTTTCACTGATTTGGACCTCCCATCATATGGGAACGATCATCACGAGGCCCTGTACATAACTGCTAAGGTTAATGGATACCGAATGCCATGCATTTTGGTCGACAATGGGTCCATAATCAACGTCCTTCCGAAGAAAGCCTTATCATCATTGGGTCTCACTCACAAGGTCCTCAAACCATCAGGGCACACTATACGAGGTTATGATTGCACTGCTAGAACTGCTCTAGGCTCAGTTAAAATGCCTATAGAAATGGGATAAGTCACCATGAATGTTGAATTTCAAGTCATTGACATCCTAGCATCCTTCAACTTATTACTTGGCCGCCCTTCGCTGCATGACATAGGGGGTGTACCTTCATCCCTATACCAATGCATCAAAATCAAATACAACAATACGATAGTCACAATACACAGGGAAATGGTTACCGCTAGCCCTATCCTTGAAGTACAACATAACACTTTCGACTACTTGTTCAGTGGTTTCAAAATTGAGAAGGATAGCACCATAAACATCATCCAGACTTGCAACGAGAATGACTACTCCAAAGGGGTACTTTCCTGGTTTGGGACATGGAAAATACTTGCAAGGGATAATAGAGCCACCGCTTGTTCCCCCACCGCACACGAAACAAGGACTAGGATATATCCTTACCATTCATGATGAAAGTGAAGAAGAAGAGTGTACCCCTTCTCAAATCAAGTGGGAAGGAGCTGCATACAGAGGTCACCATAACCCAAGGACCAAGGGCCACAACCTCGAACCATACCAAAAAACGCTCATTGTCTATTTCGTTCGAGAAAGGGAAGACATCCCACACTCCATCTTTCAAGAACCATGGACTGACGATGAAGGAAAGCTCCATCCAGGTTTCGAAATTTTCAACGACTGCAACTCTTCTTCAGATGAAACATAACTCGTCCCACTAATCCTTAAAGATTTGTGGGGTGCGAAAGCTGAAGTGACTAACGAATGGGACATTGTGTTGGGAGAGGACATGCTGCGACAATTCGAGAATCTGTGTCGACTAGAAGATAGCCAGATCCATGCAATATCCAAGGGGGACACTCCAACTATTGATTACATGAAGCTAATCCGGAAATTTGATGAGCCAATTCTAAACTGGCACATCACCGGAGGACCAGTTGTTGATGAAGATTTCATGATCAAAGAGCTTGATTGTACTCCCCATCCCCACAGGAAGATAGGCCCTGTAACTTTCACTTTAGAGTCAGGCTCCGCCTCTGATGAACTCACTCAAGAGGAAATTGAGGCAGTGGCAGAGCATATATTCCCCTACTTCCTTAATGAAAACTTTGATCTTTTCGAGTACCCTGAGATTGCTAACATCGTGAATGATGAATTAACTAATAAAAATAAGTATAACGAACTAGTTAATAACGAATCATATGATGAGATAGATCAAGAAAACGAAAAAATCTTGAAAGAAATAGCTAAGAAAGTAGGTCGTTGTGGAAAGAATGGCCCAACCCCAGAGAAACCAAGATCGCAGCTTCTTCAAGGGGGAAGATCGAGAAATCCTAATAAAGCTCCTCAGAGAATATATCGACGTCTTCGCTTAGTCCTACAAAGATATTCTAGGGTTAAATCAATCGATCGTGGAACACAAAATACCGCTGCTACCTAACGCCAAACTAGTCAAACAGAAACTACGCAAGATTAAGCCCGAATGGTCGATGCAGGTGAAAGAAGAGATAATGAAGCTCCTGAATGTAGGATTTATCAAGGTAATCGAATACCCAGAATGGCTAGCCAATACAGTGTAGGTGGCTAAAGCAAATGGGAAGATACCAGTTTGTGTTGACTTCAGAGACCTGAACAAGGCATTCGTGGATGGTTTCACAGGATACAACCAAATTCTCATGGCAGAAGAAGACTAACACAAAACAGCATTCACCACACCTTGGGGAACCTTTTGTTATACGGTCATGCCGTTTGGTCTAATGAATGCGAGGGCTACTTATCAGAGGGCAGTCACAACACTATTCCATGATATGATCCACAGAGAAATAGAGGTATACGTGGACGACATGATTATTCACTCCAGAGGGACTGATGGTCAACACTTCATAGATCTCAGAAAATTCTTCAATAGACTGAGGCAACACAAGATGAGGCTCAACCCCGCAAAATTCTCATTTGGGGTGGTCAAAGGAAAAGTCTTGGGATACATGGTCATCAAATGTGGCATAGAAGCAGACCCTGCCAAGATAAAGGCTATCATAGACATGCCACTGCCAAGAACACATAAAGAGGTGAAAGGATTCATGGGCATACTCCAATACATCAGTCGATTCATCAGTCAACTGACTAAAATGTGCGATCCTATCTTCAAGCTACTTAAGAAAAATGCACAACAAGAATGGACCGAGGAATGTCAAGAAGCATTCGAGGAAGTAAAGCACTACTTAACTTCCCCACCCATCCTAGTTCCACCACACAAGGAGAAACCCTTGAAACTCTATCTCACGGTTACTGACAATGCACTGGGGCTATGCTTGCTCAAGAACAGCCAGATTCCCACACAGAGAATGCAATTTATTTTGTCAGTCGTCGATTCCAGGCCAGTGAAGTTAACTACTCTACACTCGATATGTCTTGTGCTACGCTCATCTGGGTAACGCAGAGGTTAAAACACTAGTTTGAAGCTTCTCCAGTTCGCCTCATCGCACGAATGGATCCTCTGAAGTACATCCTTGATAAATCCGACATGTCTTCGCGCCTGGCCAAATGGTATTTCATGCTCGCGGGATATGATATCACTTACGTCACTCAGAAATCCGTCAGGGGAAGTGTATTCACAGATCAGTTAGCCGAATTTCCTTGTTACGAAGTAAAGGGGGAAGACCCGCGATTCCCTGATGAAGACATCATGAGTATAGAGGACGAAAATAAGTGGCAACTATTTTTCGATGGTGCAGCCAATAAGAAAGGTTATGGCATCGGAATGTTAATGGTAGATCCCAACGACATCTATACTCCGCTAGCAATACGCCTCGACTTTAATGCCACTAATAACACTGCTGAGTATGAAGCTTGTATAGCAGGACTCGAAGCATCCCTAGAACGCAATGTGACTGAACTCGAGGTGTATGGAGATTCTCAGTTAATCATCAATCAAACATTGAAGAAGTGGAGGATCCAAGATCCGACCCTTCAAATATACAATGCATACCTCCAAGAGTTGGTGCAACAATTCCAAGATGTCTCATTCCACTACCTCCCAGAGATAAAAATCGGTTTGCAGATGCATTGTCTACGCTTGCTTCCTCAGTGAAAATCCCTACAGGAAAAGCAGTAAAAACCCTTCAAAGTAACTCGTCGAGCATCTCCTGCCTACTGCGCCATCATAGACCTCCATGACTACAAGGATGAGTGGTTACCCGAATACGCCACCATCAATGATTCCGATAAGAAACCCTGGTACTATGACATTTGGCATTTCATCCTGGATGGAACCTTCCCGCCTGAGGCCGATAAGAAAACTCAGGTTGCCCTTAAAAGATTAGCAGCTAATTGTGTCATCATTGCTGATCGCTTGTTCAAAAAGTACTCCAAAAGGAACCTCCTCTGGGCCACCGAAGAAGAGGCCCAAGAGATAATGGACCATGTTCATCAAGGAGTGTACGGAACCCACATGAGCAGAAACATGCTCGCCAAGAAGATCATCAGACAAGGATACTTTTGGTTAACCATGGAAGCAGACTGCACCAACATGGTCAAGAAATGCCATAAATGCCAGATACACGCTAACCTTCAGCATGCACCGGCTTCCTTATTGTACCCTATCACATCCCCTTAGCCCTTCTCTACATAGGGCATAGATATGATAGGAAATGTCACACCCGCAGGAACCAACTGGCAGAGTTTCATTCTAGTAGTCATCGAATATTTCACTAAATGGATCGAGGCCACCTCCTACAAAATCTTGAATGCCAAAAAGGTAGCAGAGTTTATCAAACGCAACATCATTTGCCGATATGGGGTGCCGCAAGGGATGATATCTGATAATGGCTACCACTTTGAGAAAGACACCGACCGTCTCTTGACAAAATATAAAATCGTTAGGCACAAGTCCTCTCCTTATAGGCCTCAAACAAATGGAGCAGTTGAAGCCGCAAATAAAATGATCGAAACCATCATCAGGAAAATGGCAGTCACTGAAATGGATTGGCCTGACAAACTACCCTTCGCACTTTGGGGATACCGCACCTCAGTCCGAACAGCCACCAGTAAAACTCCATACGCCCTTGCATACGGAATGGAAGCCGTTCTACCTATAGATATAGAGATACCTTCACTTAGGGTTCTCCTAGAAAATCAAGTAAACGAAGTCGATTGGTTGGAAAACAGATACGAAGAGCTAGCCCTGCTAGACGAAAGGAGACTGAGGGCAACTGAGCACACTCAAGACTACCAAAGAAGAATGGCAAGAGCTTTTAATAAAAAGGTCAAAACAAGGAATATAAGAGTAGGAGACCCAGTTCTCCACGAACACTGCCCTGGACCTTTTAACCCTCTAGGCAAGTGGGGACCAAGATGGATAGGACCCTACATCGTAAAGAAGATATTCTCTGGGGAGCCCTTCAGCTGGTGGATTTAGATGGAGATCAACTACCAAAGCCGATCAACATGGACAAACTCAAGAAGTACTTCGCGTGACTTGGCCTCTAAAAAAAAAGGATCGCTAGGTTGAAAACCCCAAAGGAGGACTGCCTAGGAAAAAATTAGAGCTCGCACAAGAAAAGAAGCCTGCTAGATTGAAAACCTAAAAAGGCGGTCTAGGCAAAAACTAGGGTGTTCACTAAAAAAAAAGAGACCTTGTCTCGCGCGAGACTACCCCTCTGTTAGAAAATGAATTTTTGTCCAATTTCTCTCAAAAATGAACTACGTCGACCTGAGCCTCTTATTTAATTGATGTAAAAGAGGAACGTAGGCAGCCTTCGGGTTCGGTCTAACCAAATAATAAAATCAAATCTTGTCCTTGTATTAATTGAATGCATTTGTTGATAACAAAAGGAAAATTCTAATGACAACGACAAATTTGCTAAGCTAAGAATCTTGAAAAAAAAATACTAATAATTAAACTATTTGATCTATCTAAGCAATCTCTTGGCACTCTCTAGGATCTAGCCTTTCATTGACTTTGTAGACCGGCAGACATGATCGCTACCATCATCTCGATATCTTTTGCCATTCGGGCCCTTCAAGGAAGAACATCCATCAAGGCAAGTGAAAACAGATTTTGAAAGCCTCTTGAAGACATTGGGCCTATCCAAGGTTTGCATCTTTCCAGGGAGACCGTTACCTCTTCTTTCATACCAATCCCCATCAAGGAAATCTTGGGTTGGATCAGTTCTTACATTAGCAAGATCCGATTGAGCCTTGCTCATTTTCAAAACACTGCTCTCCACAAAAGAGTTTCCTAACAATGGACGTCGCATTTCATCAATCTTTTCCGCACCTGGGGTGCCACTATGGAGGAACCAATCCAAGTACTTATCCGATAAGAAGACACTTGCATCAAAGCTTCGAAAGTTCGTCCAACGATCTCGACTAGTCCCTTCACCCAAAGCTTGAGCTAGCACCCTTGCAAACTCTAGACCAATATAGGATACTTCACGAGAGACTCCTTCAGAAATAAAAGTGTCCAGTTGTTGACCGAATTGACGGAGCACCCGCTTGGGAAAATAGAAAGAGGAATCTCGCAAACCCGGAAGCACAACTCTATCAAAACCCCTGGTATTAGCAACATACTTGTTCAATCTCCAAAACGGCGGACACCAAATAATATCCGTGGTAGTGGCCTTTGCAATCAATTTAGCCCACTCATCTTCCGAAAGATCCTTGATCAAAAGCTTCCTCATGTGATACATAAAAGGGGAATACTCCAACGGAGGGGATACCAATTTAAGATATTCTCTAAGGTAAATAGTCAACAAGAGAGGACTCCCTCAAGTCATGGCACCGGTCCTATGCAGCTCATCAAGACCATGAAGGGTCTCATCCAATACTATAGGAAGGATGTTCCTAGAACGTCTCCTAGCTTGCAAGACAATTTCCACCAATTGGGAGTCAACCAAGCCACCCCTACATGTGAACAATACATCTCCAAAAAGAGAAAGGGCCAAGAAGTTCGGTTTATAAATATGGAAAGCCTCATCATTCGAATCTCCACCAAAGCATTCGGGAAAAGAAGAAAAATCCACCCACCGGCGGTGAACCAACTCATAACATATATCAAAGGGAATTCCCAATAATTTGTTCAAAGCCTCTGAATGATTTCTATCATACTTAGGAATCTCAATCTCACCGGTCAAAGGAATATCCAAGATAGTGGCGAATTCCTCTATGGTGGGTACCATCTCATTAAGAGAGAAATTAAAGAGATGAACAGATGGATCCCAAAATCTAGAAGCTCCATGCAAAAGATTCCAATCCGGTTGGAGGTTCTTCAAAGTAAAGAGGATTCTAAATCCAAATTCTTCAATAAACCTAGTGCGAGCATGATTGTGAAATGATCTCACGAAACTCCTTGATGCTTGCTTGAAAGCTTGGATTGCGTCGGGAGGCAATGAAAATTCATCAACAATCATAGACGTTGAAGCAATTTCCTTGGAAGCCATGGATCAAAGGGTTGAAGAAGAAAGCATAATAGAATATCCCCAGAGTTTTAGAGGCTTGAATGTAGTATTGGAACGGACTACATGTGTTAATAAAGGAAAACTTGACAAAATCCTGTTCGAAAAGGAAAAGAACTCTTGCATGGGAAGCATGTATCGCGCGAGACACCTTGTCCTGCGTGAGACAACCCTTCTGTAAATTCTACAGAATTTCTGCACAAAAGATCAATCTAGCCCCGACTTGCCGAAATAAGTCTCAAAACCTGCAAATATATTCCTCATACCCAGTATATGTGCCAAAACCTTCTCAAATACATACCCAAAACTTGACCAGAATTGGCCATTACATTTCTCGTGGATATCACCACGGAAGTCGAGAAAGCTAAAACTAATTAGAACTAGGTTAGTAAATAAGAAGGAAAAATTGTTGTTGTTGTGCAGCTTACATGCTAACAGGTACCAAAGAAAAAAAGATGTTTTGGGCCAACCCGAGCAATATTTACAGATTCCAGACAAATCTCAAAGATATGGGGGAGTAAGGGAGACCTATGCTATCATATCTCCCGAGCTACCAGGTCCGCCATCATCACCATCGCTGGGGCTACCGTCCCTTCTCGATCTCTTGACTCCGCAAGTAGGGGTCACCGCAGAGGCAATCGTCGACGCCGCCAAAGCCACCTTATGAAATAGCTTCTCGGAGAGGTCCGACACCAAGGCCATCAATCCAACCATCCTGCTCGCCCCACGGTTGTAATCTGTCGCGGACATAGTGATCTGTTAACAAAAAGAGATACTCAGAAAGAATCGGACATATACACATATATGGATGATACAAGAAACAATATAAGCAGAAAACAAAAATGTATCAGTCGTACCGAAGAGACATCGGGAGGGAGGCAATAACCCTCAGGAATATGATCCGTGATCATGACGGAGCCCATCATCTGCATGCCTCCCATCATGTATGAGTAGCTCGAATGACCATAATCCAGCACAAAAATCACAGGACCCACATATTGGGAAGAAGAGCCTATGGATGACGAGCCAGAAGCAGAAGTAGAAGCATATGCATGTGGATGCCTACCACCTACCACAATGGGACCTATCAAACGAGGCAGGAATTCCTCATATGAAGCTCCTGGGACCACACAGTCCTCTGCTGCATATCAATTCACATAATTAGCGTTTACCTCAGCAGGAACAGGAAAAGTAGGGTACATCTCTCTGGGCGAATCCTCTGGTACTCTCCTGACAAGTGAACCCCTACCATGCTTAGGGAAGACTCTCTCACCCAAATATATGGTATCTCCCTTCAGCGATACCAAAATCCTCTGTGTATCAGTGGCAGTCCATGCACCATGCACCTCATGCTCCAACAGTGTCCATGGGTACAAGCCCAGCTGCTCAAAGCTGAAACTGTTCAGCAAGACCCATGCCTCCTCGATAGTAAGGGTCCAATCTTCCCCCTCCTCCTCGTCCATGGTAAGGTTGGAGTGGCTCTATCTCTTGATATCCAAAAACTGAGCCCCACGCTCGTTTAGCTCGAACTTGTGCAAAGAAAAGACGGATTATCCCCATATCTGTACAAGAAAATAGAGCAAGATTTCGTACAAAGCGTGGATAAAATGTTCAAATAAATGACAAGACAAAGTCAAAAAATGTACCTCCCAAGCTTAAGAATACCCATGCATGGTATCCTTAGTATGCCTACATGCCTCATCCTTGGCATAGTAACAGAAAGCCAGACCAGCTGAGCCCCAATCATACGTGATCACCAAGTCAATATCCTCCGAAACCCCCAAAAGAGCGGTATGAGCAGTGGAGGAATGGTTGGCAAAAATAGTCTCTGACAGGACGTACATGAGGGCACCTCTCACAACACGATCCGTGACCACATTGGCTCTATCATCATAGGCCTCAATCTGGCCACGAAGGAGAGCAATCTCAATAGCAAATCCCTTAATCTTGATAGGGACAAAACCAATGCGTTGCCTCCACTTTGCTGGGCTCATCGGCTTGTAACCCCCAATCGTCGGAAGAGGATCGCCAGCACACTCCAACCTAGTAATAGCCAAGAAATCGGTCGGAGTCATGTTCGCTTCCCCAAAATATAAGTGAACAGTATGGGTAGTATCCCACCATCTCTCCCTGATAGCCTGGAGACCGGTCGGAGTTTGCCTCATACTGCGGATTGTTAATGTTAAGATCATGTGTTGCTATGAATGTTGTCCCAAGTGTTGCCACTGGTGTTGCCACAAGTGTTGCCATTTGGATTTGGCAACACTGAAATAGTTACTGTATTTTTCACAAATAATAATGTGGAAATTAATGTTTAAATACCAGTAGTTAGTCTGCTTAAAATGAGCTTGAATAGGTCATCAGAAACTGCCTAGGTGTGATGTTCGAAGAAGAGGAGGAAATTAACATATAAACATGTGTTTATATGATAAATTAATGACCAAACAAAAAGAGATAATATCTAGCTATTCAGGGGGAGTACAAGTCAGAGTACAAGGCATCTATAGCTGAGAGGTACAAGCAAGAGAAGCCATAGAAGACTAAGTCTCCTACATTTGAGGCGAGAAGGCTAAAATGGAGGAAACAACTTCAAGGCTGTTGCTGATCATTTTGAGTAGGCTCCAAGTCTTTGTGGCCTATAAATAGTGCAGTGGATCTTCATTGAAGATCATCTAATTCAGAAAATGCAAATCTGCACAAGAAATAGAATTTTGCTCTTATGTGTTGCCATTCAGTGTTTGCAATACTCAGTCCGACACTCGAGAATTTCATATAGATTTTCATATTTTTGTGAGGTTTTGAGTGTTCATTTTTAGAGAGAGTTCTTTATATATTGTTCCTTAAGTTAATGATTGTTTATCATTAAAGGAACTTCTTTGACCTTGTATTGAATTCATATTATTAATAGAAAGGTCTTGCCCTCCTGGCACCCATCAAGTTATATATTTATATAACTTGATAAAAATTATATTCTTGTGTATTGTTTTTATTCTTCCGCTGCAAATTAGATTTATTTCTATTTATTTGTAATTTTCTAGAATTGGTGTGTGTTGTTGTTAGTGTTGCCAACACTAAGGACAACACTTGTGAGTTTCGTCTCACTTAGTGAGTTTCGCCTCACTTGTTCTAAGCCATAGACAATTTCAATTGGTATCAAAGTCTAGCACTTGATATACTAAGTGTTTAGATCCTGTTGTCATGGCTTATGATCCAGCCAACCTTAATCAAAAGAGATTACCGATTTTAGATGGATCAAATTATGCTTATTGGAAGATTCGCCTACGCTCGCATATCAAATCAATTGATCTTCAAGCTTGGCGATCTATTTTAAATGGTTATTCTCTTCCATTACTCCTTTCGGATGAAGATGGTGACGTTCAAGTCAAACCTGACTTCGAATGGACACTTGAAGAAAATAATCTTGCTAGTTTTAATGAAAAGGCACTAAATTCTATCTATGAATGGGTTGACATGCATATGTTTAAACTCATTCAAAATAGTCCCTCTGCAAAAGATGCTTGGGATACTTTATAAAGATTTTGTGAAGGAGATGGCAGTGTCTGAGAAACAAAGATTAGAGGTCTAACTAGTAAATTTGAAAGATTAAGAATGGGTGAAAATGAAGATATTACTTCTTATTTTGAAAAGTTGATTGATATTTCAAATGCTTGTCAAGTATTACGGGAACCTTTTACAAATAAACAACTTGTTTCAAAAGTTATTCGTACTCTTCCCGAACGTTTTAATATTAAAGTTTCAGCTATTGAAGAGGCCCATAATCTTTCAACTATGGACATTAACTCCTTAATGAGCATTTTGAAAAACTTTGAGATGAATCTCAATGAACAAACCGAGGCTTCAAAAGGAAAAAATATTGCCTTAAAAGTCGAATCTTCAGACACATGTGTGGATGATGAAGATGAAGCCTTTGAGGAGTTAGATGAAAATACTAGTGTAGCTTTACTTGCAAAGAAATATAATTCCATGCTTAGAAAATTTAACAGTGCAGGTAAAGGCTAAAGACCTATCGGCCAAAACACCTAGTTTTGTGCCAAGGAGAGGTTCTCCTCCAAATCAAAAGGATACCCCACCTAGGCGTGCATCCTCGGAAAAGATCCGGTCCGATCCTAAATACATTGAATCCATTCAATGTCATGCTTGTTTTGGTTGGGGTCACTATGCCAATGAATGTGTTAATACCTTGAGAAAGGCGGGCAAAAATTTGTGGGTATCTCTTAGTGATGGAGAGGAGGAAGGAACGGAGAAAGATGAAAATACGGAGCAAGTGGTCATGATGGCCACGGTAAAGGAGCTACCTTCGACAGAAAGTGTTACCTCAAGTGTTGTGCCATATTTGACAACACCTGACACAACACTCGTGACTTCTTCAGAAAGTGTTGCCCCAAGTGTTGTCCAGGAAATGGCAACACTTGACACAACACTCAGCAGGTATGATTCTTTAAATGATATTTGCTTGCTTGATTCAGTTGGTTTAAATTCAGAGGAGTCTATAGAGGATGAACTTTGTAAAGATGAGCTCATTCATGAATTAAAAAACCTCTATAAGTCTCTCCTCGTGGAATGGAAAAAGGAGAACAAGATGGTGGTTTTCTTAAAAAAGGAAAATCATGATCTTAAAAACTCCTTGACTCGGTTGGAGGTTCAACTCAGTAAGAGAGATTTGGATCTTGATAAACTCAAGGCCAAACTCAACCTAGCCGAATTCACCTTCAAAAAACTCAACACGAGTTCATCCAAATTGGATGAAATACTCAATTTGAGTAAGCCTCTGAAAGCTGGTCTTGGGTTCCAAGAATCACTAGAAAGTATTACCTCTTCCTTGTTTGATGTTGAAACAAAAAATTGTTTTGTAAAAGAGCGTGTCAAGGAAAAGGGTAGTACTCCTAGTGATACTTCTGATCAATCCAATGAATGTGGATACTATCACAGACCTGGACATATAAAATCAGATTGCTTTATTCTTCAAAAGAAAATGTCCAGTCTTCAAGTGTTGCCTCAAGTGTCACCAAATTTTCAGGGCAACACTCAAGACGACACTGGTGAACAGAAATCCAGATTTTCAAAAAAGGCTTGGTTACCCAAGGAAAAATTGAAATGCTATGTTGTTTACACAGCTTTAAGGACTAACGTTTCAGGAACTTGGTACTTTGATAGTGGTTGTTCACGTCATATGACGGGTACAAAATCATTCCTAACGGAGTACCAACCTATTCAAGGTGGCTCAGTGACATATGGTGGTGGAGGCAAGAGTGAAATAGTTGGAAAAGGAACACTGGATATTGTTGGTTTTCCTTCTTTAAAAAATGTCTTGCATGTAGATGGTCTTCTTGCTAATCTAATTAGCATTAGCCAATTATGTAATGACAATTTCGAGGTAAAAATCAATTAAAATACATGTGAAGTGTTTGATAATACTAACTTTTGTGTCATGACTGGTATAAGATCAAGTGATAATTGCTACCTCGTTGGTAATAAACATGTGTGCAATTTGACTAAACTTGATGATATAAGGTTATGGCATCAAAAGTTAGGTCATTCTCATTATAGGAATCTTAAGAAGATTATCAAACACAATGCCGTCAAAGGTGTTCCTAAACTAAACCTCAAAGACACCATGATGTGTGGTGACTGTCAAAAGGGTAAGCAGACTCGTGTTGCTCACAGTGTTGGACAACACAATGAGCAACACTCAGGAACAACACATTGTTTTCAGCTTCTACATATGGACTTGATGGGTCCTATTGAAGTAGAAAGCTTGGGAGGTAAGAAGTATGTTTATGTGATAGTTGATGATTTTTCTAGGTTTACTTGGGTTTATTTCTTAAGGGAAAAATCTGAAACGTTTGATAAATTTACTCACTTAGTCTCTAAAATCAAAAATATGTTTTGTTCTCCTATTTTTTGAATAATGTCAGATCATGGTAGAGAGTTTGAAAATCTCTCCTTCTCTATATTTTGTAGTAAAAAGGGAATGCACCATGAATTTTCAGCACCTAAAACACCACAACAAAATAGTATTGCTGAAAGGAAAAATAGGACTTTAATGGAGATGGCTCGTGTTATGCTAATTGCTAGAAATATTTCCAAAGGTTTTTGGGTCGAAGCATTAAACACAGCTTGTCACACTACGAATAGAGTTTTTTTAAGACCCGGTACTACTATGACACCCTATGAGATTTTAAACGGAAAGAAACCTACGGTTCACTATTTTCACGTATTCGGGTGTTTGTGCTACATTTTAAATGACCGGGAATACTTAGGAAAACTAGATTCCAAGAGTGACAAAGCCATCTTTCTTGGCTACTCTCAAAATAGTCATGCTTATCGAGTCTATAATTTGAGGTTAAAAGTGATTCAAGAATCGGTAAATATTGAATTTAACGATTACTTGAGTGCTACAGGAGAACCAGCTGATGATATACCTCTGACCTTGCTGGAAGAAGTCGAACAAAGGGCTGGAACAGAACCGATTGGCCAAGATGCCACCAGATTCAAGTGTTACCTCGAGTGTTGCCCCGAAATGGCAACACCCGAGGCAACACAGAGAACAAAACAGTGGCTGGAAATTCGAGAGCAAAGGACTCGAAGAAGAAGATGGATTAGTGTACCATCAAGGCAGGAGAGATCCCCCAGCTCGTATTAGAAATTATCATCCCATTACTCAGATAATTGGTGATGTTAATGAAGGGGTTCGAACAAGAAATAAGGAGCCAGTTGACTACAGAGATATGGTTAGGTATGTGTGTATGTCCTCCACATACTCCAAGGTAAAACACTCCTGTTTCGTTTCCTCTCTTGAACCAAAAAATGTGATTGAGGCTTTAAATGATAATTTCTGGATATAAGCTATGCAAGAAGAGCTTGAACAATTTACCTGTAACGAGGTTTGGTGTTTAGTTCCACATCCTTTACATACAAATATTATTGGAACTAAATGGATTTACAAAAACAAATCAGATGAATTGGGTAATATTGTTCGTAATAAAGCTCGTCTTGTAGCTCAAGGCTATACACAAGTGGAAGGAATCGACTTTGATGAGACCTTTGCACCTGTGGCTAGAATTGAGTCAATAAGACATCTTCTTGCTATAGCCTGCTACCTCAAAATCACATTGCACCAAATGGATATCAAAGCGGCTTTCTTGAATGGGTACTTAGATAAAGAGATCTATGTTGAGCAACCTAAAGGGTTTGAAGACCCATTCTACCCAGACCATGTATACAGACTTAATAAGGCCTTATATGGCTTGAAACAAGCTCCTCGAGCATGGTATGGGCGTCTAACAAGTTTTCTTCTTAAATATGGATTTGTTAGAGGAGAAGCCGATAGGACATTATTTATCCTTAGGGAAAATAAAGAGCTTGTCATTGCTCAGATCTATGTTGATGACATAGTTTATGGCTCCACATCTAAAATATGTTTACAAAATTTTGTGGAAGCTATGACATCAACGTTCGAGATGAGCATGATAGGAGAACTTAATTATTTCCTAGGACTGAAGGTGAAACAGTCAGATGATGGAATCTTTATCTCTCAGAGCAAGTATGCTAAAAGTCTGGTGAAAAGGTTTGGATTGGAGAGTGCAAAGAGCTCAAAAATACCTATGGGATCATCTCTTAAGGTAACCAAAGATCAGGTAGAGGAGGATGTTGACCCAACTCTGTATAGATCCATGATAGGTAGTCTTCTTTATCTTACTGCCAGTCATCCCGATATTATGTTTAGCGTAGGTGTATGTGCTAGATATCAGTCTGCTCCTAAAATTTCTCACCTAAATGCTGTCAAGAAAATCATTAAGTATGTGTCCGGGACAAGTGAATTAGGGATCTGGTTCACCAAAGACACTAATACCAACGTGGTTGGTTTTAGTGACTCTCATTGGGCAGGGGATATAGATGATAAAAAGAGCACTAGGGGGGATTGTTTTTTCTTGGGTAATAATCTTGTGTCATGGTATAGTCGCATGCAAAATTGTGTCTCTCTCTCGACTGCTGAATCTGAGTATGTAGCAGCCGGGAGTTGTTGTTCACAATTGATATGGTTGAAACATATGCTTGACGACAATGGGCCTGATATTAATATCTTGACCATGTATTGTGACAATTTGAGTGCTATTAACATTTCCAAAAACCCTATACAACACTCACGCGCTAAACACATTGATATCCGCCATCACTTTTTGAGAGATTTAGTAGAAAAGGATTTGATCCAAATAGAGCATAATGATACTAAACATCAACTTGCTGATATTTTGACCAAAGCCCTGGACCATGAGATATTTTCAAGTTTGAAAAAATCTCTTGATTTATGTTTTCTATAAATATGCTGTTTCAAGTGTTGCCATCAGTGTTGCCAACACTGACAGCAACACTATGTATTTGTTGTATATTTTTTATTTAAAAAAAAATTATATTTAGTCTAATCCCAAATGAGGGGTATTTACTGACCTTTTTGTTCTAGTATGTGTATATACTTAAGGTTAACATTTTTTATAAATTACACCTTTGTGCTAAAAGTGAAAGTCACTCATGTTGTTGTTGATATTTGAAAAGGCAAAGCTTGTAAAATACTCCCAAAGTAACTCGGGGCACGACGTTCGTTACTGAAATTACCCGGATCCGAGAGGCAGCGCGGTCGCGCCCCGGCATCTGGCATCTTTCGCGTTGGAGCGATGTGTCTCGCCGTTTTTGTTTTTGTAGAGTCGCCACGCCGTTTTTATTAAGCCCAAAACATTGAAAAAGGGCATCAGTTTAAAGATAATTTTAAACTGTTTTTGTGTGATGAGATTTTGAGTTCGGAGGTCAGATGACTCCCCGGGAAGAGAATATTAGAATATTAGAGCTCACCCGAGTAGCCTCGTAAAACGAGTCTTTCGGATACCCCTAATATCCTTTAAATGTTGTGTGTGTGTGTGTGTGCTTTTAAAAATGCATGCTGTATCGGATGTCTATATTGTATGTTATGTATGGAAATGTATTGAAATAGTAATGGAAGGAAGCCTTACCAATGTTGGTTCGTGTCTGTCTTCCGCTGGGGAATGGTGTTTGAGGTCGGAGTAGCGTTCCGGTATGGATCGGGATTGCTTCGGGAGGGACCGGTTGTTTGCGACGCAGTTTCGGCGTGAGTTGAGGTTGTCGGCCTGCGTTCGGTCGGCAGAGGTTCGGCGTGCGTGGGGATCGTCGGGATCACTCGGGCGCAGGTTCGGCGTGCGTTGTGGTGGCAGGAGTCACTCGGGCAGAGTTTCGGCGTGGTTTGGGATCGTCGGTTTGACTCGGAAAGAGCCGGACACCGTGGAAAGACTGTGCAAGGCCTCGGAGTACCACGAGGGGCTTCAGAGTACCTCGAGAGTGCCTCGGGCAGCGCGGAGCGTCTCGAGCGCTCGGGAGACTTCGAGCACCACAAGGGAGCTCGGAAGGCCTCGGAAGGATCCGAAAGGGGTCGGGAGTGCCTCGAGAGGACTTAGAGGGGAGCCAGAAGGCTAAGGGAGGAAGAGAGAAGAGGGAGGTGTGTGAAAATGAGGAGGGGGAGCCCTCTATTTATAGTAAAAATTTCGGAGCAAAGAGGTCCGTACGGACCTTCTTGGTTATCCAGAATTTTGGATTTCCTCGATTTGAGGGAATCTGCAATGATGGTGAATATTTTGGCATGATGATGTCCCCCATGCAAGAAGGTCCGTACGGACCAACTCAACATGCAAAGAGATCCGTACGGACCAACCATGCATTTGGGTAATCATTTCTTCCGGGATTTGAGGGAATATTGTGGACTTTAAGGGGATTCAGTAATTATGATAGCAAAGAGGTCCGTACGGATCAATATTGCTTTCTCAATTTCCTGAAAATTCCCAAAAGGTCCTTTTATCCCTTTTTATCCCAGGAAGGCTCCTCCCTTGGTTTGGTTGGGGGTTTGAGAGGGTTTTGAGAGGGTTTTGAGAAGGTTTTGAGTGCCGAGAGGTCTCCGAGACTGCGTTGATGAGTCCGCGGTGTTTCCCGTGTTTTTGAAAGGGGGTGATCCAGATTGGGGTACTTACAGAGGCCCCTCGACGACGTCACTTATGAAAGAAGTGGGGTCGCCGATAAGATAAGGGTCCTAACTGGATCGCGTGCCGGGAGAGGAAGTGACCGTGAGGGTCAATGTGAGGACGTGGTGGTGTCCTTTTGTGTGACCGTTTAGGTCAATAGGCCGGACCCCGTGATAGGATTCCTACGTATCCCCGGCGGGAATCAATCCCGGTCGTAGTTCGGTTGTGGGGTGAGTGTTTTGTGAATGCGGGCGTGGTGGTGCCCCGAAGTGTCGTGGTGACCGCCGAGGTCGGTGGTGAGGACGTGGTGGTGTCCCGGTGACCGCATAGGTCGATGGGAAGGACGTGGTGGTGTCCTAGGTGACCATATAGGTCGATGGCCGGACCCCCGTGATAGGATTCCTACGTATCCCCGGCGGGAATCAAGCCCGGTCGTAGTTCGAGGTCGTGAATTTGTGAGTGCGGGCGTGGTGGTGCCCCTGAAGTGTTGTGTGACCGCCGAGGTCAGTGGTAAGGATGTGGTGGTCTCCTAAGATGTGGTGACCGCTGAGGTCAATTGTGAGGACATGGTGGCGTCCTGGGATGGAAATTTTACGATTTTCCTAATCGGGTGGTTTAAGGCCTTCCGGGTCGGGAGATAGAGTGAGGACTTGAATCGTCTTCGATTGCGGTTGGTGCCACGCCGGAGGACTTTGAATCGTCTTCGGCGGCGACTGGTGCCACGCCGGAGGACTTTGAATCGTCTTACGGCGGTTGGTGCCACGCCGGAGGACTTTGAATCGTCTTCTCGCGGCGGCTGGTGCCACGCCGGAGGACTTTGAATCGTCTTCGCGGCGGCTGGTGCCACGCCGGAGGACTTTGAATCGTCATCGCGGCGGTTGATGTTACGCCGGAGGACTTTGAATCGTCTTCTGCGGCGGTTGGTGCCACGCCGGAGGACTTTGAATCGTCTTCGGCGGCGGTTGGTGCCACGCCGAGGACTTTGAATCGTCTTCGCGGCGGTTGATGTTATGCGCGAGGACTTTGAATCGTCTTTCTAGCCGCAGCTTGATGTAATGCGCGAGGACTTTGAATCGTCTTCTAGCCGCAGCCAGGAGGCATGGCTACCTTGTGCTTCGAGAGACGTAGATGCCTTTGTGTTTTTGCATGTTGAGTAGAAGGTTGGACTTACGATGACTGCCGGTGCTTGCGTTGCCGTTGAAGTGGGCAAGGATGACGGCCGGTGATTGCTTCCCCATTTGGCATTTTGGAGGCGCTTCGTGCCTTGGGACTTGTACTCGGAGGTGTTGGCTCCTTCTTGTGCTTGTTTTGCCGTTGAGTGGGCAAGGATGATGATCGGTGCTGGGGATATGCAGTCTTGTATGACTTCCCTTTGACTTGTTGGGGAGGAGCTCGGGCTTACTTTGATGGCCGGTGCTTGCGTTGCCGTTGAAGTGGGCGAAGTTCGGGCTTACACCGACCGCCTGCTTGAATTGCTGGGGATGCATGACCCTGTAGGGGCCCTTTTCTGTTGGGAAGATGACTTCGGACCTCTTTTGAGGGCCAGTGGTTGAGTTGTCGTTGAGCGTTTGGAGGCGTCTTGTGCCTTGGGATTCGTGCTGGGAGGTGTTGGCTCCTTCTCGAATTGCCGTTGAGCGGGCGGTGGTTGAATTGCCGTTGAAGTGGGCGAGGACCGGTCTTACGTTGATGGCCGGTGGTTGAATTGCCGTTGGAGTGGGCGAGGACCGGTCTTACGTTGATGGCCGGTGGTTGAATTGCCGTTGAAGTGGGCGAGGACCGGTCTTACGCTGACGGCCGGTGGTTGAATTGCCGTTGGAGTGGGCGAGGACCGGTCTTACGCTGACGGCCGGGGATTGAATTGCCGTTGAAGTGGGCGAGGACCGGTCTTACGCTGACGGCCGGTGGTTGAATTGCCGTTGAAGTGGGCGAGGACCGGTCTTACGCTGACGGCCGGTGGTTGAATTGCCGTTGGAGTGGGCGAGGACCGGTCTTACGCTGACGGCCGGTGGTTGAATTGAAGGGTTAGGGACCATTCTGCACTTGGATTTGCTGGAAAAGGCCTTAGGACAGCCAGGGGCAAAGATTATAAGGGCAGGAAAGTAATTTGGCCACCCCTTGCAAAGAGGTCCGTACGGACCAACCTGGTTGCAAAGAGGTCCGTACGGACCACCTTGGTTTTTTACAGCTCCTGATTTTGACCAGGTTTAAATGCCGAGCCCTTCCCCATTCCTTCTTCTTCCAGGCGTAAACCAGTGAGAGAGAAAAAGAGAAAATCCTCCATTGTTAACCAAAATCAACAATTTTTTGCTTGAATTGCTTGCCATGGCTGAAGGATCTCGAAGGAGTCGTCGTCAACGCAGTCAAGAGGTGGTCGAGCAACGGATGGAGCTTCAAAGAAATTGGATTTCGTTCGTTCCATCTTCGAAGAACCCAGATGTCTTGTATCCGAATCCGGAGGTGCACAATCGTCGCTCTATGAACGTTGGGGAGGTAAGAAATCCGTTCCGTTTTGATTCCCTGCTCGACTTTTTGAATGCTAGAACTAGGTTTTAGTTTTTCGCATATTTGGGTTTTGTGATTTTTCATGCCTTTTTGTGAAATTCTTTATGAATTGTTGAAAATGGATATGTAAAAATTGTGGGTATATGTATTTTGTGCAGAAATGTGTAGATTAGCTCTTATTTGTGAAAATAAAGTGCCTATCTAGTGAATTGCATGCTTTGGTGTTTTGTACCGTATGCTATTTATGTATGTACATTATGAGAAAAATTATCGTGTAGTGATAATTTTTGTGAAAAAATGTGACATGTGCCGTGTTTTGTGACGGGTTTTGTCTGAAAGTGTGTGCCGTGTAGGGACGGATTTTTTGAAAAATGTGTTATGCATATGTGTCGTGCCGTGTGTGCCATGTTTTTGGGTGACGGACTTTGTGGGGAAAATATGTGCAATATGTGCCGTGTTTTTGTGACGGGTTATTTTCATGGCTTTCCATGTTGGGACGGATCTTTTTTTTTTTTTTTTCCGAAAATGTGTCGTGTAGGGTTTAATCCCCCTTTTTCTTTTGAGAAAATGTGTACAAAGGTGTGCCGTGTTTTGTGACGGATCGCATGGGAAAAATTATATGTATAATGTATGTGAAAATTATGTGCAATATATGTGCCGTGTTTTGTGACTAAGTTATATGTGCCTTTATATTAAGTAATCGTGATTGACGTACCTTTCTTGTGTTTACCTGCAGGATGCGGGGCTTATGGCCGGGAAGGCCAAGAGGATGAAGACTCGGGGATCGCTTGAGGCCGTTGTTGAGCCGTGGCAATGGATGCCCGATATTTCCGTGGACGGTAGGCCGAGTCCCCCTGAGGCGGTTTATGCTTCGGCCTGGTGTGTTCGTTGAGAACCCGGGCCGGAGTGTCGACACGAGGAAGAACAAGAGTGTCTTCCTTGGCCTTTCCGAGTACCGTGGGATACCACTCACACCTTCCATCCGAGCCGGGAGAGGTGATGGTGACGCCACCGACTTTTGCCGCGATTACACGGCTTTCCTTCAAAGGAGGGCCAGACGGCGGAGAGATATGATCTCGATGTGGTGTCGACCGAGCCGGGCTTTCGAGCCTCTTCCTCGCAGGGGCCCGGGCATGTCAGATAGTGACGTGGAGCTGAAGATTACGGCCAGTATTGGGGCCTACATCCGGGTACCGGCCGTGTGACACTGAGCGCCAAGGCTCCTTTGTGGTACGCACCGTCCGAGACTTTGTTCTCGAACCACGCGACCGCGGCTCCCTTTGCTTTGTTGGAGAGCTTGATTGACCTGGATAGGTCCGTGATATTTCTTGGGGCGAGGTGTGCTTGGCCGAGCTCTACTTCTCCTTGGACCGGTTTAGCCGTGGTGGCCGCTTCGTCGTCCTGCTTTTGACTTTGCTCTGGAGGTATGAGTTTATTGTCGTTTTTTTTTGATTTAGCGATCATTATTTCTCCATTGTCTTTTGCACCGAGCCTTCGTTTTTGTCACAGGTGTGGTTTTATGAGATTTTCCAAGGCTTCCCGTGGGATAGAGATCCGGGCCGTTGCCGCGCACTCGCTATGCCGGGCCGGGCTCGCACGGCGAGGAAAAGGAGGACCAAGCAGGGGGAAGCTCACCATCGCCACTGGGATGTGCAGGAGCTGCCTGGAGAGGGGTAGCCCTGGAGGGGTTCATTTTGTTCCCTTGGGCTCGGTGATGAGGGGGATGAGTTTGAGGGGGCTCCCGAGGTGACAAATACAAGGCGTAAGATGCCGCGGGCTTAACTTGTGATGTCATGTATCCGGGAGAACGGGTCTTCCGGGCAAAGATGGCCCCTGTGCTTCCCGTGGCTCCGAGGGACCCTCCCTTTGGGATGCTTGATTCCCGGGACATGGACGTGCTCGATTTCGAGAGGTACCTTGGCGGTGTGTCGGCGCCGAGGAGTTCATTTTGTATGGAGAGGAGTACGGGGCCTTCGTGAGGAGGAAGCCGAGGACGCCGCAGTATCGGCGCGGAGAGAGAGGCCGGCCCGCAGTGCTCCCCTGCAGGTTCCGATGCGGGACCGGATTTCACGTATGTCCGGGGGACGGATCGAGGAGGAGGGTGTCTCGTACCTGCCTCGAGCAGCTCCTCGCTTCATACAGAGTGGACCCCGATAGATCGGTGAGTGCGACTCTTTTCCATCTTGGCATCTTTTCGTATTTTTCTTTTGTTGTCGAGTGTAACCGTATTGCCGAGCGTTTCCTTCGTCGCTTGTTGGTGCAGTCCCGGGAGAGCCTATGATATGTTGACTCGCTGCTACGTGGCGATGCGTTCCTTCGCTAAGAAGATGGCGTCGAAGATGTCCCGCCGGTCGTCGCGCCGTGCCGCCGCACGAGCCTATGCCTTCGAGGCATTCTCGTGGACGTTCCTCCGCCTAGAGCCGAGCCTGAGCCGCAGCCAGAGAGGGGCCTTCGAGGGGGCGGCATAGCATGGATGCCGGACGTCTTCGGGAGCCGCAGGCCTTCGAGGAGCAGCCCTTTTTATCGCTCATGCCTCCGCATGGCGCACTGTGGTGAGGGTTCCGGTGAGCCTTCTTTCTTTGATCCTTTCGCCGGATTTGATCCTTCCGAGTATTTTTCGTGGGAGCCTCCTGGGCGGGTGCTCATTCCGACGACGAGGATGTGACGGCGAGTTCGCCGGGATGCCCGACTTCTCTCTCGGGAGGACCTCGCGAGGATGATGATGATGCCGAGGAGTCCGATTAGTGTTCATTTGCTTTCCCTCTTTTCATATCCCTCTTTCTTTTTTTTTGTTTAGCAAATGCATACATTCATGGGTACTGTAATAAAACACACGTATTTGCATGGCAAACAGCATTTTATTTTAAGATGTAATGTCATTTTTGTGATTCCCGGGAATTGTCCTAGAAATTGTTGCTATTATTATTTTTTTATTTTGTGCATGCCACGTGAGCTGAGAGTGTGTTTGTGGGTGTGATGATGAGAGTGACGTCTCTTGGGATGTATTTGCCTTGTGCGTGATGGCGACGCTTTTCCAGTCGGCCGCCTCTTTGGCATTTGTGATGGCGCTTGCTAGATGTGGTAGGGCACCGCAGAGCCGGAGAGGATATTGTCCCGTTGGTGCCGGGGGAGACTCTTCATGGTATCGACCGTCCGGCGACCGGGGATCGTTTTATGAGAGGGGGAAGCCCCGCTTTGCTCACCTTGTGGCCGCGAGAGAGACTTCAGCCATGTCCGAGGCTCCGACGTCGTTTAGCCCGTGGTCATTTTCTCGCCGACCTCTTGTGTTGGATATGGATCACCCGCCTCGGGAGATGGATGGCATGTGCCTTGGTACGCATCGATCCGCCGGTGGGTTCCAGATCGGGAGGATTGAGACCAGGAGGGTCTTGGCAGAAGGGTCCTACGTTGTCGAGTTCCAGTTTGTCTTGGTCCTCCTTCTATATTCCGTCGCTTGTTTCCTGCTAGCTTGGGATGAAGCAGAGCCTTTGTTGGCCGGGATGACCTTGCTATCATGCGGAGGTAGTTCCTCTTTGTATGGCGCCTTCAGTGCCTTCTTGTATTTTCGAGGGTATGGAAGTATTCCGCTTCCCTCCCGTGGTACTCCTTAGACGCCGGGGAGCGTTGTATTGACGACTCAAGCATCCGGCCCGGTATGAGCAAGCAGCCGTGTTGGGCAGTCCCCAAGTGGTCTTGAGAGCGTGCGTGTAGCGATTCTGGGACCCGTTGCTGCCGTAGCTATTGCCTTAGGAGTTCAAGCCCGGGTCTCGACCCTTTGATGTGACGGGAGACACTTTGTTTGACTACGAGACTAGAGTTGACCGACCGACGTGGGAGAGGTCCTCTGGCTTTACTCGCAGGGAGGAGATCCGAGCCGAAGCACGGCGAATGAAGCCCCGAGAGCTACCGGATTATTTGACTCTACGGGAGGACCCCGCATCTCTGACCGAGAGACGCAGAGTTGGTTCACGTGAAGCGAAAGAAGACTCTGTCGGGGACGAGGGAAGAAAGGAAAGAATGGCAAGGGGACAAGCGCAGATGGCGCGGAATGACCTCCTAGGTATCCATTCATTGCATTGCAAACACATTATTAGTTAAATGTATTAAGCCGTCTTTTAGCATGTTGTGAACTTGAGAGTAGACCGTGCTTGAACTCATCAAGAAATGTTGTAACCGTTAGTGATTTGTGATTTACTTTTAAAGCTTTGTCGAGACGCAAAATCTCTTGTTTGCCTTTGCTTCGTTGTGCACTTTGTCGGCGTCCGTTCTTGAACTTTTCTCGTTGCATTTCATGACCGAAGGGCCTGGGCCATGACGGCAATCTCCTTTGTCGAGGCTTTCAGTGCTTGGCCGAGAGGTTGAATGCTCCCCGACAAGTCGTTCGACGGTCTTTTTCGTAGCTTCCTTGCCGCTTGTTGGCGCTCTGACCTCGACCTCTTTTTTGCCCTTCCGCTTGAGCTTCTTTTATTTATTGTTTTTTTGTGAGCCCTTGCTCGAGCTCTCTTTTTTTTTTTTGAAGCGCATGAGGGCGAAGACAAGCCTCTGGCTTGGAAGCGCATACACGAGCCGGGCCGCTTGACGCCGAGTGACCCTGATGTCCTTTGATGTTGCCGCCGTCGTTTGACTTGGTCAAGGTGACCGCCGGGGCGTGTTTCTTGAAAAGTACGTAGCTTGATGGAGGTCTTGATTGACATTCAAACTTTTGACTTTTTGTGTATTTTTAGACCGGACCAATTAAGGTTGCCTACGCTCCCCGGACTAGAGGGCTCAGTCTCCGCGTAGTTCGACACTACATGGAGTGCCAAGAGATGCACAGCTTGTTCTTCTTCGTGCGAAGTATCCGCGAAGTTTGCTTCCGTTGACCGGATTCATGAAGGGATTGCCGTCTAGGTCTCGTTAGCTTCATGGCGCCTCCGGAGAAGATCTTTTGTACCATGAAAGGGCCGATCCATGTGGGTTCTCATTTTCCCAGCTGGTTAGTTCGAGTGGGAGGCTTTTCTTTGAGTACAAGGTCACCTTCCCGATGTCTCTGGATTTGACTTTCTTGTCGAAAGCTCTAGCCATCCCGCTGATAGGCTCCTGACGTGTTCCATGGCCTTTAGTCGTCGCCTTCATCTAGCGAGCCAATTCGTCATGTCGGCTTCGGAGCCATTCGACTTCGTTGATGTCATTTTCCAAAGAAAGACTCTGAGTGAGGGAATTTCCACTGATGGGAAGGATCGCTTCCATCCCGTAGGTCGTGGCAAATGGGGTTTCTCCCGTGGTCGTTTCCGACCGATGTGCGGTAGCCCCAAAGTGCAAGGTGCAGCTTCTCGGGCCAATCTCGTCCTCGGGTGGTCATTTTTCGGATGATCCGTTCGAGGGTTTTGTTTGCCGCTTCCACGGCGCCGTTTGTTTGTGGCCGGTAGGGAGAAGATTTGTGACGTGTGATCTTGAATTCAGCCACAGCCTCTGTCGAATTCCCTTCGAAGTGTGAGCCGTTGTCTGATATGACCTCATTTGGGAT
This sequence comes from Adenophora triphylla var. japonica, assembly GCA_022495995.1. Taxonomy (NCBI): domain Eukaryota; kingdom Viridiplantae; phylum Streptophyta; class Magnoliopsida; order Asterales; family Campanulaceae; genus Adenophora; species Adenophora triphylla. The sequence continues at coordinate 188,884 of JAFEMH010002148.1, read as the reverse complement.
GCCGTATCGGCATATGATGTTTTCCTTGAGGAAATGCGCGACCTTCTTGGAGGTGAGTACCTTGTAGGACTTGGCTTCGACCCATTTGGTGAAGTAGTCGATGGCTACTAAGATGAACTCGTGACCGTTGCCGCTCGGCGGAGCGATTTTCCCGATGACGTCAATTCCCAAGTGGCAAAGGGCCAAGGTGTAGTCATGCAATAGAGATCGTGGGGTGGTAGATGATTGAGGTTGGAGAACCGTTGGCACTTGTCGCAGCTCTTCGGACAAAGTGGATGCAATCCGCCTCCATGGAGATCCAAGAGTAGCCCATCCCGAGAATGATTTGCATCGTGGCTCGCATTCATGTGGGGACCGCAAGCCCCATTGTGGACTTCGTTCATGAACTTGTCTGCTTCTTCTTGGCTGACGCAGCGTAGGAGTGGCCCGTGGTAGCGTTTCTTGTATAGCATGTCCCCGAGGATGACGAAGTGAGAGGCGAGGCGTTTTAGGGCCATGATGCTCTTTGTTTTGACCCCTTCTGTGTGTGGGTCTTCCTTGTTCATGAAGGTGGTTTCCTTGTTCTTGAGGTATTGGAAAATCTGGTTTGTGCTGGAAATGGCGGCGGACTTGCGTCTCTTTGGCTCTTCAGCAATCTTGCAAATCGTTGTGATTAAAACCTTCTCGGCAGCTTGGGCCCGGTTTTTCTCTCGTTTGACAACATGCTTAAATGTTTGCTTGATGCATTTATTTAATTAATGTGTTTGTCTTTTGTATAGATGAATTGTTATTAACTTGTTTTGATTAGTTAATATCATCATTTGTTAAAGATGCAATGAAATGATTTTTTTTTTTTAGGAAGGTCGGACCTTTTATTGAAAGCGTGAAGACTGTACATTGTTGATCAAAGATTCACAATCGTCGGGCGTAAAGCCGTCAAAAGACTCAAAAGATGTGAATACACAGACAAACAAGACTCGAAGCTAGACTATAGGCGACGAGGGATTGGACCAGGCTTCATTACTCTCGGATGGCTGTAGCTCTAGAGGGAGTGGTGCTGGTTCGGGTGGCCAATCTTCCCTTGGCATGAGTCCCGGAAAGTAGCTTGCATGCGGTTCGATTTCAAACCAGATCGCGGAGGTTTTTGGCTGCTCCCCTGATGATGTCCCTCCATTAGTGTTGCCACCAGTCCTTGGGGGTTTTTGATGATAGAAGTCGCTGAGGGCCACTTCTAGGAGGGCGAAGCATTCGCTGATTCGGAGTGGATTCTTGCTGATGTTGATCACTTTCATAGAATCGCTTCTTTATCCGGGGATCTTTGCTTGGACGACGTTTACAATGTCCGATTCGAGCGGGCATGCTATATCTCCTTCCCCGATTAAGCCTTGGAGGAGGTTACGCCACTGTTCGTCCAGGTCGGACACCGAAATGTCAATTGAACTAAGCCGTGATGGCTGCTCTCCATAAGATCCGAGAGTGTCGGTTAGAGGGTTGTCTTGTACCGGGGATCGGTGATGAGCCGGTTGCAAGGGGGTTTTCGGCGAAGTAAGGGTCTACTCCTCGATCAATCTCCATTAGGGCATCCATCTCTTGATCCTCTCTCAAGCATTCTTCATAGTCGCATATGTCGAGTTGTCATCCCGACCCATGAGTTCTTCGATTTCCAGCTCGTCGCGGCTTATAGCGTGGATGTAAGGCTCCACTTCGTAGCGGGACAGGGTAGGAGAATCATCCGGGGAAGAGTATTCGGTCATGTCGGGACCTTCTTCCGGGTCATAGCTTGCGCCAAGCACTTGCCATTGGGATCGCTTCCGCGGATCACTTCAATCGCTCCATTGGCATTGATGAATTTCACGCATTGGTGAAGAGTAGATGATACCGCTTTCATCCGATGTATCCAAGGCCGTCCCAACAAAGCAGAAGGTTGGTTTGATTTCCACGACTTGGAACTCTACCGACTCCGGCTTGTACGTCGAATTGGATCCTCGTGATTGATGACTCCTACGATTGGTCGTGCGGCTGGAGTCGTAGGCTCGGATTACCCGAGGTGAAGGCCTTATCGCAGAACGGTCGATGCGGAGTCGTTTCGGTGTGCTTAAAGCGATGATGTTGACTGCGGAGCCGTTATCAATCAAGACGTTCGGGAGGAAGAACATCTCTATTTTTATGAGGATGAGGAGGGCTTCGTTGTGCCGATTCTCACATATTGGCAAGTCATCGCTGCGTGAAGGCTAAACCGCTTCCCGTGCTACCGTTGGACTCGGTCTCTGCCTGGAACGTTCGATCCATCCATTTGTATGCCTTGGTTGGGGCAAAGATCGTAGGGAGACAAAGTGGCCCTCGGGCGTTCTTGTCGGAATTCCCGGTCACGAGATCTCTTGACTCTGGTTTCACGCTCCCGGCCGTAGCGGGACGGACATCGACGGTTTCGGAAATTGCAGGGGGTCCGCTCTCGCTTGGAGTTTCGTCAAGGGCTATTGAGTTTACCCTGTCGTTCGGGGAATAGATTTCCGATGGTATTGGGACCACGAGGGCGTTCCAATTTTCCCTCCTCAATGAGCCTGGACCACCCGCTGAGTACGAAGCTAAATTGTCGGTGGTGTGGCCGGGATAGTTGTGGAAGGCGCAAAGGTTTGCTCATATCCATGTTGGGTTTGAGGGTCTTCGGTTGGAAATTCTCGAGTGGTTTGAGAAGATTTCGCTTCACCAAAGCTTCAAATACTTGACCCAAGGGCATTTCCAGTTATCTAAATGCCGGAACCGCGGGAAGCGAGGGGGTTGCTATTCTTTGGGGGCCGCTTGATCGCGGTTTACTTGAGCTCCGTTCGAATGTAGTGCCTCGTTCCTTTGCTTCCTTTCCTTTGGTCGGGCGGGAGTTGAAGTTGCCGTGTTTGTTCGATAGCGGTAAGATGAGGCGGGGGTTCTTTGTTGCCTTTTCAAGACTCGTAGTCTTTTCAAACTTTGTCCCAAATAAGGACCATGGCACGGAGATCCCGGTAGAAATGGTGGCCGATCAAGGTTCTCAAAGATGGCTTGAGGCAGAATGGAAGATGTCCATCTCGTTTCTTCCTTGGAAAGCGGATCCATTATCTCGCTTAGCTTCCAGTTCCATCTTTTGTAGAATTCGCCCCGGTTCGTCATCCTTTTGTTCGGTGGCTTGCAGGTCATGGCGGTTTGTTTCCCATTCAAGATTGGCGCGGTACTTCTCCAAAAAGATTTCACCGATCCGATCCCACGTGGAGCGGTTTTCGCCTTCACATTGAGGAACCACCTTAGTGCCGTGAATTTGAGGGAATGCTGAAAATGATCCGCCATCCATTGAGGGGTTGCCCCTTTGGCTCTCATACCCGGGACGTAGGTGTCGATGTGGGTTTTGGGCATTGTTCCGTCAAACTTTTCCATTTCCGGCATCCCGAACTTTGGAGGGAGAGGGACCACTTTGTTCGGATCGCAGGCGGGAGGGAGTCCTTCCGAGAACTAGCTAGCTTGCCTTGCATGTCTTTCATTTGTTCAATCGCCCGGGCCATGTGGGGATCACCGTCTGCGAGGTGGGTTACCGTTTTCGGGGACGGACACCGAAGATGGGGGTGGATCGGGCGATGGGATCGCCATTCGGGAGTCTTGGGGAGGTAGTTGAGTGTATACCAACCCATACCCCGGGGTGTTGAAGTTGAGGGCGTAATTGCCGTGTCCGCTAAGGGTTGTGTTTGGGAACCTGGGGAAACGATTCGTTAGCCCCAATCGCGTACTACAGTGGCAAACTTGAGATGTCGGGATATCCGCTCGGGATGCCTGTCCTCGGTAAGAATGGGGACTTTTGATTGTGGTTGCGAGGCTCGTATAGAGGCAAAGGATTGAATCGGGGGATACCGAGATGCATTGGGATCTCGTGAGCAGCACGCATGCGTGTGCTGTAATGAGCTTGATGTGCAGAGCCGGAAACCGACCGATCCGAGGCGGGCATGCCTGAGCCGCTTCACCGATGCCGGAGGGGAGCTTTGAGCGAGAGCCGCTTGCGTTGTCGGGATCTCGTAGCTTGGCGGAGGCGGGACCCGCCGATAGCTTTGAGAAACCGGAGGAGCCGGTATGTCTTCGTCTCTATGAGAACAAAGGTTCCATCGTGCTGGGGAACCGCGACTGTTCCTCGAAGACGCAGGTGTCTAGGATCCAGTGCTTCTTTGTTCCTCTTGGCGCTTCTTGATGGTTTCGAAGGCTCGCAAAGACCTCCTCCATTGTCCGGAGGTTCCTTAGTGGCGGGGTTCCGTTTCCTCACCGTTATCCGTTGATCCCGTCATGGGGAGTATCGGACGGTGCGGACCGTTGAACTGGAAGGGCTATCGGACCTTGTGACCTCGATACTGAAAAGGCGGCTTCCAGGTATTCTCAACCACTCTCGGTTCGCTGGAGGGGGTGACGGGCAAGGTTTAGACACAGGAGTGGCCTAACGGGATAAAAGGGGAAAAGCTCACGTGGCATGCGGTTTCCATGTCTTTTATTTTTTTTTTGTGGTGTTAATTTTACTTAAAACATGTTTTCTCAGAATCCTAGGTAGGTTGGAAAAGATTGCTCTTCTTTTTCGCAACTATGCTAGATCCCGGGTCAGCTGGAGACCATCCGTGCGGCTATAAGCCCCTCGTTTTGCACCTCGTATTTCGACATCCCAGGTGGACACCCTCGGGCGAGGTCCTATAGGGCAAGCGGTTTCCACCGGCCTAAAAGAAAAATCGAACCTAAGGACCGAGCCTGTCATGTTCGTTTTGATGCGTTAGCCATGTGAATAGTGAACCGAGCCGCCACCGAGTCAAGATCGTGTCAAGAGTTCGGCATGACCTCTCTTTGCTTGCTTGCGCAAGGGATCTCGTGACGTTGGGCGTTGGGCCGGGTCATATCGTCATGGCCGACGTATCAAAGGCGTGATGATATGGTGTCATGCGAGCATGGATGTATATCTCGGGACGGAACATCGTTCTGGTGTAGCTTCGAAATCAAGATCGTGTCAAGATTTTAGCATGACCTTTCATCGCTTTGCTTGCGCAAGGGATCTTGAGTTCCGAGCCTTGACTCGAAAAATGGCCGGCATGGTATATGTATCCAGGCCGTATGACACCTGGACCGGGTAAAACCAACCGAGTCCGGACAGAGTGTGACTCAAGACTCAAACGTGTGGGGTTGACGCTTGGCTAGGATGGGATGTTTGGAATGATCCCGCGCGCGTCCAAGAGGCCTAGGAAGACCTAACGGATCGCAACCGAGACCACTCCGGTTGAGGGTTGTAGAAATGGGCGATGTATCCGAGGCAAAGAAGGCGCGTAGCGGCGGTGTAACCGAGGCAAAGAAGGTGTGAGTAGAGTGCGGTGTAACCGAGGCAAAGAAGTGCGCGTAGTGTGCGGTCTCTAAAATTCTTTTTCTCGAGTAAAATAGAAGTTTTTGAAGAATTTTAAATGTATGCACGTATGTATATTGATGCATTTTTTTTTTTGTATTTTTATTTTTTTGTAAAATAAAAACGAAGCACGTGCACACACACACAACAGTTAAAGGAAGGGGTAAAATGAAAGTTTGACTCTCATCGTCGTTTTAAAAATCTTTTGTTTTGTTTAAAAGTTTTTAAAACAAAAATATTCCCCAGCGGAGTCGCCAACTGAAATTACCCGGATCCGAGAGGCAGCGCGGTCGCGCCCCGGCATCTGGCATCTTTCGCGTTGGAGCGATGTGTCTCGCCGTTTTTGTTTTTGTAGAGTCGCCACGCCGTTTTTATTAAGCCCAAAACATTGAAAAAGGGCATCGCTTTAAAGATAATTTTAAACTGTTTTTGTGTGATGAGATTTTGAGTTCGGAGGTCAGATGACTCCCCGGGAAGAGAATATTAGAATATTAGAGCTCACCCGAGTAGCCTCGTAAAACGAGTCTTTCGGATACCCCTAATATCCTTTAAATGTTGTGTGTGTGTGTGTGTGCTTTTAAAAATGCATGCTGTATCGGATGTCTACATTGTATGTTATGTATGGAAATGTATTGAAATAGTAATGGAAGGAAGCCTTACCAATGTTGGTTCGTGTCCTGTCTTCCGTGGGAATGGTGTTTGAGGTCGGAGTAGCGTTCGGTATGGATCGGGATTGCTTCGGGAGGGACCGGTTGTACGCGGACGAGTTTCGGCGTGAGATGAGGTTGTCGGGCTGCGTTCGGGCAGAGGTTCGGCGTGCGTGGGGATCGTCGGGATCACTCGGGCGAGAGGTTCGGCGTGCGTTGTGGTGGCGGGAGTCACTCGGGCAGGTTCGGCGTGCGTTGTGGTGGCGGGAGTCACTCGGACAGAGTTTCGGTGTGGTTTGGGATCGTCGGTTTGACTCGGAAAGAGCCGGGACACCGTGGAAAGACTGTGCAAGGCCTCGGAGTACCACGAGGGGCCTCCGAGTACCTCGAGAGTGCCTCGGGGCAGCGCGGGAGCGTCTCGGGAGCGCTCGGGGAGACTTCGGAGCACCACAAGGGAGCTCGGAAGGCCTTGGAAGGATCCGAAAGGGGCCGGGAGTGCCTCGAGAGGACTTAGAGGGGAGCCGAAGGCTAAGGGAGGAAGAGAGAAGATGGAGGTGTGTGAAAATGAGGAGGGGGAGCCCTCTATTTATAGTAAAAATTTCGGAGCAAAGAGGTCCGTACGGACCTCCTTGGTTATCCAGAATTTTGGATTTCCTCGATTTGAGGGAATGCGCAATGATGGTGAATATTCGGAATGATGATGTCCCCCATGCAAGAAGGTCCGTACGGACCAACTCAGCATGCAAAGAGGTCCGTACGGACCAACCATGCATTTGGGTAATCATTTCTTCCGGGATTTGAGGGAATATTGTGGACTTTAAGGAGATTCAGTAATTATGACAGCAAAGAGGTCCGTACGGATCAATATTGCTTCCCCAATTTCCTGAAAATTCCCAAAAGGTCCTTTTGTCCCTTTTATCCTGTGAAGGCTCCTCCCTTGGTTTGGTTGGGGGTTTGAGAGGGTTTTGAGAGGGTTTTGAGAGGGTTTTGAGTGCCAGAGGTCTCCGAGACTGCGTTGATGAGTCTGCGGTGTTTCCCGTGTGTTTGAAAGGGGGTGATCCAGATTGGGGTTCTTACAGTTACGACGATATTTCCTTGCCAAAACGGGAGTATAATGTAGTTGTTTTATACTAAGTATTAGTGACATGGATCTCGCTACTACATTGTACCCTACTTGAAAGGTATAAAACTGACTCTATATATCTTTACACTTTAATAAAAAAACTCGGGGCACGGAGCTCGCTACTACGATGCTTTCTTGTAAATAAAGAAAGTGTAAAGTTTGCTTAAAATTGCCTAAGAAATGATAAGTTATATATGTTGAAAAAATATCAAGAGGATTTTATTTAAGATGTTGCCTTTTGTGTCACATAACATTGCTAGTAACACATTAGTAGATGCTACATTATTTTTTATTTCTTATTTTTGTTTTTGTTAATTAAATTTTGAATTTTCAAAAGTCTATTTTCTTATATTTAGAGTTTGTGAAATTTAAAAGGTTTTTAGCAAAAATATTTATTTTTTGTCTAACTAATTGTAATTTAGAAATATCTATTTTTTAAAAAATCATTATTTGAATTTTGAAAAACACAATTTTATGGATATTGCTAAAATTATTTTTAGTTATTATATTTAAAAAATGAAAAAAAAATCAGTTTTTTTAAAATGGCGGATAACAGTGTTGGGTTGTTGGGTTTGTTAGGGATAAAAGGGATTTAATTTGATTTGAACTTGTCAAATCAAATTAAAAACCCTCCTTCTATTCACTCATTAAACCCTCCTCCTCACTAAACCCTCTCTCTCTCTTCTTGTTTCTCTCTCTAGGCGAAATCAAAACCCTTCCCCTATTCCCCTTTCTTCTTCGTCTTCCTTCGATCCTCCATGGCTAGTCCCAAAAATTCTTCCCAAATTTCTTCACCCATGGAAATTTCTCCACTCGCCCCTTCGAGTGTCGCCTCCAATATTGTCGTCCCTACGGAGACATCCCCTGCTGAATGTGCGCTCGCCCCGCGAAATTTTGGTTTTTCCAATTTATATAAAAAAAGAAAAGGAAAAGGAGTCGCCACACCATGCTTTAGAGGTGCACTTTGAAAAACCTTTTAAGAGAGAAAATGGGTCCGGGGGTCAGATTACGTGTTGGGAAGAACCGAGAGTTCACCCAACACTCCTCGTCCGTAGACGAGTCTTTCTAATTAAACATCCAATTAAAACATAAGTGTGTGCAAGCATCGATAATGAACAAATGGAGTAAATGTGCATTTTATTGATATGAACTTGGAAATTACAACTTGTGAGCCAATTTATTCAGGGAGACCACATCCCTTATACAACAGATTCAAACTGATTACAGAAGGAAATGGTATCTGCAAATGGTCACATAGTGTCGCATGACACAGGACATGAGTGACCAAAGGTGTCGCGTGACACAGGATCCCACATGCACAATGTGTCGCGTGACACACAGTGTCCATCTGCAGATACCTACATATTTGATTTCAGCAACACCAATAACCAATACAGATCCAATTGATTAACCAGATAAGCTTCGAAATACACAAACGACAACAATTCAAACCAGGGAGTGTGGATATGGATAGATCCACACCCCCTTGGGGTCTAAAACACCAAATCCCACAATGATCAAGCAATAAAGAAACAATTATCCAACACAAACAAGTTAATCAGAGAGATTGCGATTGGGATTCAGTAATCTAGATGGATAGAGTCTGATTACTGAATCCAAGGGAGGGAAAACAATAGAATTATAGAAGAGCAATGTAGAAGAGAGAGAGAAAAGGGGATTAAGGATGTTACCCTTATTGCTTCCACGAATTTTGTATCAATATACAGAATCCTTCTACAACAGCTTCTGGTCTTGGAGGGCTTGGTAGGATCAGTTGAGAGTATATCTAGGAGAAGGTGAGAGAATTGGGTTAGATTGGAAGGGATTAGAGAGGAATTAGGAGGAGAGAGAGAGAGGTAAGTGTTTCTGGTGTGTTTGTTACGTTGCAATTTCTGCAGAGTAACAGTATGTCAGGTCCGGGATCTATTTATAAGAGGGGAAGGGTCTTATTTATAGGCTGCAGTTGGTGGTCACCTTGTGTCGCACGACCTTATGTAACCACTTTCCAGGCCTCGACTTGTCGCGTGACACAAGGTGTCACAACCGCTTTTGGCGCCAAAACCAGTTTCTGGAACATTCAGGCATAAATACCTAAAAAGTCCAAAAGGGTTTATTCCCAGCAGGTCCTTTGGCATGAGCAAGGTACCAAAAGGTACTTCCTTCGTGGGAAACTTATGAGATGTTTCCGGAAGTCTCGAGATAGGCCGGGAATTTACCAAAATGCCCCTCAATGCAATTTTATTACATTAAAATGCGTCTAAAAGGGTCGCGAATTGGATTGGCGTACTTACAGAGCCCCTCGGCAACATCACTTTTGGAAGAAGTGAGGTTGTCGATAAAATAAGACCCAATCCCAATTAGCGGCAAGGGATGAGGCGAAGGGCTAGATGGTGATCTGGGGAAATCGAATGGCTGGACCTTTGGAGAAAGGATTCCTACGTATCCCTTAAAAAGGGAATCAAGCCAAATCGTAGTTCAGAAACAACACTGACACTAAGCAAGAAAGGGTAGAGATGTGTCTTCATACCTTTGTTGTGCTTACCCGTGGCTACTTGAGGGGTTGGTGCTACTGCGGGTGGCTAGTAGCTGCCGTTGGTGCAAGGTTGTAGCTGCCGGAGGGTCTCATGCTATCGCCGTTGACGGGTTATAGCTGCTGGAGGGTCTCATGCTACAACTGGTCTTTGTGGAAGCCGGAGGGACTCATACCACTTGGTGTGGTGCAGGGTAGCTGCCAGAGGGACTCACACTACTACTGCTGGTCTTCGTGGATACCGGAGGGACTCATACCACTGGGTGTTGGTGCAGGGTAGCTGTCGGATGGTCTCACGCTACTGTTGCTTCTCTTTGTGGATACCAGAGGGACTCATACCACTAGGTGTTGGTGCAGGGTAGCTGTCAGAGGGTCTCACACTACTGTTGCTTCTCTTCGTGGATGCCGGAGGGACTCATACCACTAGGTGTTGGTGCAGGGTAGCTGCCGGAAAGTCTCACGCTACTGCTGCTTCTGCTGGGGATAAGTGTAGCTGTCGGGGGACTCATGCTACTTGTTTTTGTTGGTAGTTCACTGGTGTTGCCGAATGCTGGACGATCCTTGTTGACGGTTGCTTTTGTGTCCTGGGCTTTGCTTGATAAGCTGGGGACTTTGCTTGCTGGGGAGCGGGCTTTTGCTGGTGCTTTGGGACCACTGTTCTGGTAGGACGGGAACTCTACTTGCTAGGGAGCAGGTTCTTTTTGGTGCTTTGGGACCACTGATCTTTGTATAACGGGAACTCTGCTTGCTAGGGAGCGGATTCTTGTTGGTGCTTTGGGGCCACTGATCTGGTAGGACGGGAACTCTGCTTGCTAGGGAGCGGGTTCTTGTTGGTGCTTTGGGGCCACTGATCTGGTTGGACGGGAACTTTGCTTGCTAGGGAGCAGGTTCTCGTTGGTGCTTTGGGGCCACTGATCTTGGTAGGATGGGAACTTTGCTTGCTAGGGAGCAGGTTCTTGTTGGTGCTTTAGGGCCACTGATCTGGTTGGACGGGAACTCTGCTTGCTAGGGAGCGGGTTCTTGTTGGTGCTTTGGGGCCACTGATCTGGCGCGCACTGCTGGGGAGACTAAAATAGATACGGATTCTTGGTCTCAGTTTTGGTTGAGGGCCAGTCTTCGAGGGTTGATGAGGCTCAGTTGATCATTGTACCTGCGGGGGAAAACTGTGAAGCATGCCTCAGGGTTTAAAGTGTAAAGTATCAGATCACAGGGGGTTTTTTGGAAAATCTGGCCATGGAGTCACGTTGTGTCGCACGACCACATAAAGCTCATGGCCAGACCCTTATAACGCTGAACAGTCTCTATTTTGAAAACATATTTTCAGAGGGAGACGAGCGGTTTTGAGAGGAGAGGCTATCCCTTTGCACGATTTCGATTGAAATCAATAGGAACCAAGGTATTTATTTTGTTTTCGGCTTGCAATCATGCCTCCAAGACCTCGTCTCACGAAGAAGGGATCTCAACAAGCTCAATTGGCTGCTCGACGAAAGAATGCTCAACGGAATCAACGGCCGTCCATCCCTCAGACAGTGAGAGGAGATTTCTACCCACAACTCAAAGAACACACCTCTGCACCTGGGAAGAAGGATACGATATTTTAGTAACTTTGCCCTTCATTGCTTTGAACAATTGATTTTGTACCTGACTGTTCGAGCCTTTTTTTTACCTGTGAAATTATGAATTTGTTGCATGGTTTTGAGTTATCAGAAATCATGGATGCATGCTAAATTTTTCAACCCTGATTTTATTTGGAAAAAACGGGATATGCAATTATACTTGATTGACATGCTTTTTTTCTTTGCAAAAACATGGGATATTCATACCTGTGTTGTGTTTACCTGCAGGAGTTACATACCCGAGGCTCATCGAAGGTTATAGGTCAGCTGTGGGATCTCTTTCCCGGCAGCCAGGAGCTAGAGCACTCGCCGAAGGGCTTAGTGTACGGACTTGGCCAGTTCTTTGAGATGGCCAAGACCATTGGGGACACTCAACGGAGCGCGGGGTTGGTGAAGGCGTTCCGAGAGTTCTGGTGGGAGACCACCCATTCTTTCCATTTTTCTTGGGGAGAGGCGACGGTTACGCCGTACGACTTTGCTGCTATCACGGGCCTCCCTTTCACTGCTGAGCCATTATACTTGGAGGAGTCGGCCCTTGAGGATGATCCTCAGCCTCCCACCGAGGCATACTTCATGGAGCTGATTGGTTTTGTTCCCAAGGGCAAGAAGGGGAATGGGTACGAGCTTGGGGAGCTTCACGGTCAGATGGTTGTGCATAGTAGGGATTATCCAGCTGAGGTGGCGGACACTGAGGAGGATAGGCTGAGGGCTTTGAGATTGGCTAGGGCTTTTGTGTGGATTGGCTTCTCGGACATGCTTTTTATCAACGGCACGTCTTCTGCTTTGATTTCTTTGTTGGAGATTTTGAGAGACTGAGGTGATGTTGGGACTTTGTCCTGGGGAGAGGCAGGATTGGTTGAGCTGTACATGGCTCTGGATGATGTCCGCAGGGGGGAGGCTAAGTCCTTCAACTGTTGCCACTTAGCCTTTGAGGTATTTCCCAATCCGACTCCATTCTATGAATATCATTTTATTTCTGTCATTTCTTGCTATCAATCAGACTTGCTTTGCTCCTTCTTTTCTCAGGTTTGGGCTTCTGAGGTCATCGGCTGCTATGCTTGGCGGGTTCAGGAGGCGTACTCGGCCACTATGTTTCCTGCCATGAGGCGCTGGGTGAAAAATGTGCGGCAGAAGGTCCGGACAGCGGACACCAGGGGACGTGTGACGGCTTCTTACCCTGACACCTCGATCTGCTTGCGAGGGACTCCCGAGAGTCTGAATTTATTTCCCTGGGTTGACCGATACGCTGGGCTTGAGTTGGGGCATGCTTTACATTTGACTGAGTGCCGTAAGCTCTTGGTAGGTCTATCTGGGGATGCTTTGTATCTGGGAGAGCGGGTCTACAGGCAGCACGGCCCTGGTAGCGTTGCTAGAGTCCCGGTTGATCCTCCTGCTAATATATGGTTTCCTCGGAAACTAGAGGATGTAGAGTCTTTGATCCAGGGGGAGGCTGCGTTCAATTACACTAAGGAGGATGGAGATTATGGAGTTTACGTGATGACGAGGTTGAGGTCTCCGTAGGTGGCTCCGAGACGTGATGCTCAGGGTGCAGGTCCCTCTACAGGATATGTGGTGGATGCTCCCTTACCTCCTCCCTTTGTTGACTTTCAGGATGGGGACCATATGAGGCGGGCCACTCTCGATACCAGCCGGATTTACCCATATTTTCAGCTTCCTGAGGGCACTCGATCTGTAAGTAATTGTCTTTTCTTCCCTTATTGCTTTGAACTGTTTGCATCCCTTGTCTTTTATCATGACTGGTTTCTGATTCTTCCTTTGCTTGGTTGTACCAGGTCTCGACCGATATTTATTGGAGCTTTGCTCGTCATTATACTGGAGCCATGGATATGATTGAGCAATTAGATAGGAGTGCACGCTACTGGAAGGAGCGGTGCTTGGCTCGGAGTTCTGATGATGATTCCACGCCCAGCTTGCCTGACAGGAAGAGGGCTCGTACTGATATGTCTGCCAAAGATACACATAGGCCCCGGGCCAAGACTGCTCCTCGTCGTCCCCCTAGCCCTGAGTACGAGAGTGATGTTTCTGGAGATCCGCACGAGCTTGAGACTATGTCCATTCCTGCTGTGCATGAGCTTTTCCAAGATGATCATGTTATTTATCACAATCCTGCTATCGATCCAGATCATGCACATGCGGAGGGTAACGATGCGGATGGGGAGGAGAGCGAGGGGGATGATGATTATGATCCTGATGATGACGGAGATGCCTATGTCTCTGAGGGTGATGGCTCGAAGTAGTCTTTTGGATCAAAACACAGCTTTTTGATTATTGTACCCCCTCTTGGAAAGAAACGGACAAACACTCTTTCTTATTTTTTTGTAAAAACTTATTTGCATTGCACTTTCTTAGTTCTAGCACATTATTACTAGTTATTTGTTGTTTGAGCGAGTCCACTTTTTGGGAAGAATGGGGATGAATGGTTTTTGAATGGCTATGGCATAAGTATGAATGGTTTATATGATTTGGCTTGTATATGAATGGTGAATGTGTATGCTAGTTGAATGAATTCCTCTCCCATGATGTTTGCAGGGTGTCTTTGCTGTTTTGCAGTTTGAAACAAGTCGGGGCGTGCCCTGGTACAGATCAGATTGCAGCTTGCTGATATCTGGTGTTGGACTTATTGTGTCGCATGACTCAAAACAGCTGGGGCACATTCTGCCGCGTGACACAACAAGTCATGCTGACAGGCCTTCCAAACTAGGCTTCCACACTATCTCAAAACTTCTCTCTTTTGCCTAGGGTATGAAACTCAGTAGCCCCAGCATGAAGTATGCCTTTGGTAGCAAATCCATTCCCAAGGATCGAAGTTATAGAACTAACCCCAGGAACTGCACAAGTGCACAAATCATTCTCTTCCTCTGGCCAAGCCTCAGTCTGACACCTAGTCTTACTGTAGTCAACACAATCATGCAACTCAGGAGGAGGTTGTTCTTCAAGTTTCAGCCAGTCAGTCGGCGGACAAGACTTAGGAACGTTTATGTGCAGGGGCATATTTTTTGAAGGTGAAATGAATCTTTTGTGTATGACATTCTCGCTTTAGGTTTGTCTCTTTTGGGAGAGTATAAGCGTTACAAGGTGTGGAAAGTGTATGGAAGCCCCTGCTTGACAGAAATACAGTGTTTAGCTCTATATCCCATAAATGTAGAGAAGAAGACTTGCCGAGACATTTGAAAACCTGTCTTATTCACGATAATCACAAGGCTGCTTAAAACCCTTTATTGATGTTCGGGTTAGTCAAACACCAATGTTGACATGAGCAAATGTTTTAGTTAATCATGAGGAGAAAGCTTACTGTTATCGAGAATCTAACTCAGACGGCTGGAACGTGTATGGGCATGGTCCTTGAGGAGACCGGTTTTCTGAGATCTGTTTGTGATTTCGACCGAACCAGTTATGGTTGCCTACGTTCCCCTCCTTGGGAGGAGCTCAGGTCGCCGTAGTTCGGGCTTATCCCGAATGAAGAGAATGAACCGTGAAATTCGGGGATGCTGAGGACTTTTGAGGATTTTGAGAATTGAAAGAACGTGTCCTCTTGGAGTGTCAATGGGAGACACGGATGTGAGGCCCCGGTGGGACGTCCACGACAAGTGTTTGCGGAGGAGAAACAAAATATGCTCACATGAAACATCGAATGAACTGATGGCATTTGCACAATCTTTGCTTGATGATCTGAGACTATTATCCGGTAGGAACTGCGGATGGGTCTCGGGGTTTCAATAGGCCCTCGGGTGATTTGGGATATCATGACATCTTAAGATGAGAGGTCGGCTGGGCTTTTGCTGACTGGACCTCTAAAGACGAGAGGTTGGCTTGCAGGGAAGTGTTTGGGATTTCTAAGGTGAGGGAAATCTGTGATTGCACCTTTAATGCCTTTAATGATGAGAGGTCAATCTTGGCTTTGGCCAAAGGCAAGGGTAATGGCAATGGGAATATCCTCTAAAATCGAGAGGACGGCTTGGAATTGGTTAAGGCAGTGGGAATATCCTCTAAAATCGAGAGGATGGCCGGAATTGGTTAGAGGTAATGGTGAGGGACATCCGTGCTGTCTCTTTATTCACTCTGAGACTTCTCTTAAATAACGACCTAGTCCTTTGACTTTTGCTTTTGAGAGAATCGCTGGGGACTAGGCTCTCTTTCTTTTCTTTTTTTTATTCTCTCTTTTTTTTTGTATATTTTTTTTGTATTTTTGTCTCTCTCTCTTTTTTCAATTTTGTTTTTTGAGAGGAGGATTTCAGCTAGTCC
Organism: Adenophora triphylla var. japonica; assembly: GCA_022495995.1. NCBI lineage: Eukaryota > Viridiplantae > Streptophyta > Magnoliopsida > Asterales > Campanulaceae > Adenophora > Adenophora triphylla. The sequence goes on along the minus strand of JAFEMH010002148.1, from coordinate 173,343 downwards.
CCAGGATGGATCATTGCCTTCTGCCATTCTTGAGCTTGGAGACGGTCAATCATCTTGTAAATCACAAGAGTCTCAAGGATAGTCCCTCTTCTTCTTAAGATGGTTAAACGGGTTTCAAATATGCTGATCTTGAAATGAAGGGGTATTGTTTAGTGAGGGTGAGGTAATGGCTTTCCTATGGGTGAAAGGTTTCAACCGCAGTCCCTACCGGATGATCCGAACGAAATTAAGTCTTCATTGCTTTGCTTAAGTTTACTCTGAGAAAGATCTGTGCAAATTCATCAAGCAACGAGATGGGGAGGATGAAGGAAGATATGTGAACACAGGAGCCGCGAGGTGGGGAGTTGATAAGCCCCACTCTGGGAAGGATATCAGTCGATTTTCTCACTCCGATCAATTTAAACATTAGCCATTTCAAAGCGTTGGTCAGTGAGCAGCACAAGTGATCATTTGGAATAAGACCATTTCAATTAAATATAACATAGGCGTGCAAGTAATGTCTCGAGTCTAGCAAGTATAGAAACAAATATTTTATTATTGAAATAAAAGACTCATAACATGGATGCAATAGATTCAAATCATAGAAACATTTGCTAGCAAAACAAAATAAAATAAAATAAAACAATCTAGGATCCTACGATGCCTGACTGACTAACTTCTTCACATGGTGCACCCTTGGAATTGTGGGAGAGGATTATCGACCACCTTAGGAGGAGCTTTCTCAATTCTACCCTCGTCAACCATCCTTTGAATCAACAACTTCAGGAGAACGCAGTCGTTTGTGGCATGACCGGGGTATTGATGATAGTAACAATACTTGCCACGATCCAAATTCGGTTTGGTGGCATGACCGGGGTATTGATGATAGTAACAATACTTGCCACGATCCAAATTCGGTTTGGGTTTGGTAGGTTGATAGTTATCGAGCGGCTTTATCATTCCTCTTCGCATCAGCCCATTGAAAGCTTCCTCAGTTGTTATCCCCAAGTCATCAAATTCCCGCTTCTTGCGCGGTGGAAACATACTGAGATTCCGGATGTTACTTCCTTCATAGGAGCCCATTTCGATCTTCCCTTCATCAATGAGTTCCTGGATAATCACTCTCAACTGCCTGCATTCAGAGGTTATGTGGCCGGGATATTGGTGATAGTAGCAATATTTGCTTGGATCCAGCTTTATGTTGTTATGAGGAGGGACATAATTGACTATCGGTTGAACCAACCCTCCACTCACCAAAACCTTGAGGAACTGATTCATAGGCATCCCTAACTCTCCCCAATACTGCTTCTTCCTTTCCGTCTGAATTATCTTTGGAGGGGGTCCAGGTGCTGGTGTTCCTTGTTGGATAGGATTCGCGGCCGGAATGAAGGACATTTGATTCACAGTCACGTATGTGGCTGGTCCTGAGCGCTGATCCTGAGGAGGTGTTAAGTTAAAACCAAATGAACTCTTCGATGGTTGCGAAGCACTTCCTTGCAGGGGAGCTTGGTCAGGGTGGAATAGCAGTGATCCTTTATGGGTGAAATAATGACATGACCCTTGTGAATCTGGCTGGTACTGACTTTGCAACCCAATTTGATTAAAAGGATCAACAATCTCAGGAATCGTTTGTCTATCCGGAATTTGAGTTTGAACCGCCTGAGGTGTCGGGGAAAGGATCTTATCTTGCTCATCTTCATCTATCTTTTTCATTACATTCCCAATTCCACGCTCAACTTTACTAGCATCGATGATTTCTTCGTACGACCCATCTTCATGACGGATTACCGTGACCCCTCGGGCGCGCATCGCTTCTACAAATCTAGCGTGCGTCTCCTCTTCTCGGGCTTTAGCAACTTGGGCTAGCAATTGGGCCTTACATTCACGAACCATGGTAGCCTTAAGAGCAGCTCGCAACTCCGTCACTGACAAATCATTCATGTCTAGCTTTCCCGAAGTGAGAGGAATTCCAGACTGAGCAGACGGTATAACTTTTGCACCAGACATCTTGAACAGTAGAACAGATGGGGGCTTCGAAAAAACTGCAAATACTTCGGAGATTCGGACTAGTTGATCACTCCTTGCAATAGAGCACGCACCAAACTTGTCACCTACTACAAAAGGGTAGATTTGGGTTCATAAGGTAGTGAAGGGGGATTTTGAGGAAAGGGAGAAGGAAAGGAACAAGGGACAGACTCGCGCAAACAATCTTATTTATCTTCAAGTATAAAGCAGTGTCTTAAGTCCTATGTACGGTTGGGAAAGGAGAAGCCTTTATTTATACTAACTACACCTTGGGGAAGCCTAGGGACGCAACATTCAAATCACATTAAATGCCTTGTATTGAAATCTATAATTGGTAGTGACACCTAACCAAATCCTAACATCGTATGGGACGGAGAGGTTATCCAAATTTCTGGAGAAATTTGGGCAGCATAACGGGTATTCTCGAAGAATTTCGAAAAAAATCTGGCATGACCTCTCGTCGGTGCATGTTGACAATGCGGCATGATCTCTCGTTAGAACACGCCACGGGAGTGACATGTCCCCACGTGAAATCATGTTGCGTTGGCAACATGCCCACAAGATGCGAGGTTTTGGGGAAGGTATAAGGACCTATGACATGTTTCAAAATAATTCATTTTGGTGTGATAAAAATGTTGTATCAAAAACCAACCGTGGGTAAGGTTTAAGTGTGGTGCCACCTATAACGCACTAGAGGGATAGGTTTGATTTCAGGCGCTCAAGCGTAGGCGAATTTCATGGCCGTCCGCGATGCCGTCAATCGCACCCGAGGGTTCTAGATCAATGTGGTGTAGTGTGCAGATGACTAATTCTTTTATTTATGAAAAACAAAATTTTATTATTATTATTTTTTATTTATTTTTGAAAGAAAGAAGAAAACACACACACTCTCACAGGGAAGAAGGGGGAACAATAATCAACTGAGCCACATTCGATTCAAGGGACTGCCCTCAAACCAGCTTCCTGAATACCTGTCCAGTGGCCACTCCTGTCGCGTGACACAGGACATCAGGGGACAGGGATGACGCACGACCAGGGTGGTCACTGAACCAGGACCCTGCAAACAATCAAATCAGCCCCTGCCTCTCCATGGCAAGGGACAAACAAAATAACCAAAGCACAACAGAATGGCCACAAAACCCACAAGGCTCACAAGTCTCATAATCAATAAAATGCATGAACTACAAAAGATTATCAAGAATGCACACAAAGATGGGTATATTGGATGTTTAATCAAATGAAAGCTTGACCCTCTAAACTTTTGAAAAAATAGGTTTTCAAAGTACACTTATCCCCAGCAGAGTCGCCACTGAATATGCGCTCGCCCCGTGAAATTTTGGTTTTTCCAATTTATATAAAAAAGGAAAAGGAAAAGGAGTCGCCACGCCATGCTTTAGAGGTGCACTTTGAAAAACCTTTTAAGAGAGAAAATGGGTCCGGGGGTCAGATTACGTATTGGGAAGAACCGAGAGTTCACCCAACACGCCTCGTCCGTAGACGAGTCTTTCTAATTAAACATTCAATTAAAACATAAGTGTGTGCAAGCATCGATAATGAACAAATGGAGTAAATGTTCATTTTATTGATATGAACTTGGAAATTACAACTTGTGAGCCAATTTATTTAGGGAGACCACATCCCTTATACAACAGATTCAAACAGATTACAGAAGGAAATGGTATATGCAAATGGTCACATAGTGTCGCGTGACAGAGGACATGAGTGACCAAAGGTGTCGCGTGACACAGGATCCCACATGCACAATGTGTCGCGTGACATATAGTGTCCATCTGCAGATACCTACAGATTTGATTTCAGCAACACCAATAACCAATACAGATACAATTGATTAACCAGATAAGCTTCGAAATACACAAACGACAACAATTCAAACCATGGAGTGTGGATATGGATAGATCCACACCCCTTGGGGTCTAAAACACCAAATCCCACAATGATCAAGCAATAAACAAACAATTATCCAACACAAACAAGTTAAACAGAGAGATTGTGATTGGGATTCAGTAATCTAGACGGATAGAGTCTGATTACTGAATCCAAGGGAGGGAAAAACAATAGAATTATAGAAGAGCAAGGTAGAAGAGAGAGAGAAAAGGGGATTAAGGATGTTACCCTTGTTGCTTCTACGAATTCTGTATCAAGTTAGATGCAGAATCCTTCTACAACAGCTTCTGGTCTTGGAGGGCTTGGTAGGATCTGTTGAGAGTAGATCTAGGAGAAGGTGAGAGAATTGGGTTAGATTGGAAGGGATTAGAGAGGAATTGGGAGGAGAGAGAGAGAGGTATATGTTTCTAGTGTGTGTGTTACGTTGCAATTTTTGCAGTGTAACAGTATGTCCGGTCGGGGATCCATTTATAAGAGGGGAAGGGTCTTATTTATAGGCTACAGTTGGTGGTCACCTTGTGTCGCACGACCTTACGTAACCACTTTCCAGGCCTCGACTTGTCGCGTGACACAAGGTGTCACAATCGCTTTTGGCGCCAAAACCAGTTTATGGAACATTTAGGCATAAATACCTAAAAAGTCCAAAAGGGTTTATTCCCAGCAGGTCCTTTGGCATGAGCAAGGTACCAAAAGGTACTTCCTTCGCGGGAAACTTATGAGATGTTTCCGGAAGTTTCGGGATAGGCCGAGAATTTACCAAAAGGCCCCTCAATGCAATTTTATTACATTAAAATGCATCTATAAGGGTCGTAAATTGGATTGGCGTACTTACACCTGTGACACTTTCGGCCACACCCACAACCTCACCATATTTAGACATTATTGTCTACAATCCACCTCAAATTCCCATTCCTATAAGCCTTCCGGAAGCTACCCCTTCCATAAAGCTCACATTTGCACCTCAAAAGAAAACCAAGAAACGAAAAGCCTTAGATGCTTCTTCGTCATTTCGAGGTGGAGTTCGTCGACAATCCGAAAGGATTAAGACATTGTTCAGGTCCAAAATCCCTTCCAACACTGCTGATGATCCTGTCAATGTGGAGGATAGCTCAAGCTCTTCGCTCAACATTTCGTCCGAGGAAGGATCAGACCCAATCTTCAAAGAGACCAAGGAGCCCTCATCAACTTCTGATGAGGATGAGGAAGCATGGATGGATGATGAATAAACTCTAGCTCAAGCCTAGTCCCGAATTGTCAAGAAACAAAAAATTCAGTCCAGTGTTGCCCCAAGTATTGCCAATCCAATGGCAACACCTGAGACAACACCTGCTGCCAAGACCAAAGCCCAGTCAAGTTCACCCTCATATTCTCCCATTTTCTGGCCAGAGGTAACCACTCCTACTCCCTCTCAAGATTCAAAATTTGATTACGAGTCTTTTGGATATTATGAACGCCCATTCCTTTCCGAAGAATTTTATAGTAAATCCAACTTAGATAAGTGGGTTCAAGATTCTGAGAAAAAGATTCTGAATGAAAGGAACATGTTTGTGACTCAATTCAAGGAGTTAGGAGTGTATCAATTATTGGAGGACAGAAATTTTTTACCTACAGTTGTTAATGTGTCCGTTTATGTCGAAAGTGTAGTTAGAAATTTCTTTGCTCATCTTAGGGAGGACATTGATGATAAAAACACCCCTCATTATGGAAAGATTTTTGTTAGGGGCAAAATATATGACTTTAATCCTTCTATCATCAACAAGTCTTTCGGCCTTCTTAATGTTGAAGATGAGTTCTTGGACATTGAACCGAATAATCTAGCTAGCTTTCTGACTGGAGGGAGAATATCAGTTTGGGGTGACCATTTTAAGTCTACCCACCTTACTTCTCTGTTTAGTGTACTTCACAAAATTTGTATAACAAATTGGCTACCTACGGCCAATGAAAACACGGTGACATTTGAGCAAGCCACTTTGTTGTACAAATTAGGTAAGAAACAGAGAGTCAATTTTGGAAGGTTGGTATTTGTTCACCTAGCTGTATGGGCCAAGAAAAGAAAAACTCTTCCTTCATTTTTCCTTCCCTCATTTACAATGTTCTCTTGTACCAAAACCTCAAGCCTTGGAATGCCGATAATATCTCTAAGAAGCCTGTCTAATACAGAATTAGCAAACATTTTACAGAAGGTGATAGGCACAAAGATTTGCCATGGGTTTTGGTTACAGATGGTCCTCCATTGGCTGCCCCTGCTTCAAGTGTCGCCCCAAGTGTCGCCCCTGAAATTGGCAACACTTCAGGCAACACTGCACCTATGATGATTGATGCTGCTATGGTTCTTAATTTTTTCAATAGTCAGGTGAAGCACATCGACTCAGTGATACAGGGGTGGCTGGACATGCGTACATATATGATGAATATGGTGGAATTGATTTCTTCCAAAATAGGGGGAGATCAATCAAGGCCAAGGCGTGATGATGGAGCAGATGGAGCTGGAGCTGGACCAAGTGGCACAGCTGAGGGAGGTGAAGGAGCTGGAAATGCAGAAGGTTGAAAGTGGTTCGCTTGGTTACTTGATTTGGTGGTTTGGTAACAAAACAATTTTATTTTATTTTATTTGGTTTGTAATGCTTAAAAAATTTAAATTTCTATTTTTTTTCTTTGTTTCGGCTAGAATTTTCTTCAAACTTTGGTGGATGGTTTTTGCTAAATGGTTAGATGGTTGTTTTTAAGATTTTAATAATTATTTTGGGTAGTTATTAATTTCATGTTAAGGGGGAGATAAATTTGGTATTATGTGACTTTATTTGTCTGAAGGTTGATGTTGCCACTATTTGGAGTGTGATACTTTGATTGAAAAATATTTTCAAACATTGCCTGAAGGTTGATGTTGCCACTATTAATCACGTTGCATTTTTTGATTTGTTTTGTTAAGTTTGACTAACTGTTTTGTAATGATCATCACATTGGTATTTTCTGAAGAAATCAGTAACTAAGGGGGAGATTGTTAATGTTAAGATCATGTGTTGCCATGAATGTTGTCCCAAGTGTTGCAAACCAGTATTGCCACTGGTGTTGTCACAAGTGTTGCCATTTGGATTTGGCAACACTTAAATAGTTACTGTATTTTTCACAAATAATAATGTGGAAATTAATGTTTAAATAACAGTAGTTAGTCTGCTTAAAATGAGCTTGAATAGGTCATCAGAAACTGCCCAGGCGTGATGTTCGAAGAAGAGGAGGAAATTAACATATAAACATGTGTTTATATGATTAATTAATGACCAAGAAAAAAGAGATAATATCTAGCTATTCAGGGGGAGAACAAGTCAGTGTACAAGGCATCTATAGCTGAGAGGTACAAGCAAGAGAAGCCATACAAGACTAAGTCTACTACATTTGAGGCGAGAAGGATAAAATGGAGGAAACAACTTCAAGGCTGTTGCTGATCATTTTGAGTAGGCTCCAAGTCTTTGTGGCCTATAAATAGTGCAGTGGATCTTCATTGAAGATCATCCAATTCAGAAAACGCAAATCTGCACAAGAAATAGAATTCTGCTCTTAAGTGTTGCCATTCAGTGTTGGCAACACTCAGTCCGACACTCGAGAATTTCATACAGATTTTCATATTTTTGTGAGGTTTTGAGTGTTCATTTTCAGAGAGAGTTCTTTATATATTGTTCCTTAAGTTAATGATTGTTTATCATTAAAGGAACTTCTTTGACCTTGTATTGAATTCATATTATTAATAGAAAGGTCTTGCCCTCCTGGCACCCATCAAGTTATATATTTATATAACTTGATAAAAATTATATTCTTGTGTATTGTTTTTATTCTTCCGCTGCAAATTAGATTTATTTCTATTTATTTGTGTTTTTCTAGAACTGGTGTGTGTTGTTGTTAGTGTTGCCAACACTAAGGACAACACTTGTGAGTTTCGTCTCACTTAGTGAGTTTCGCCTCACTTGTTCTAAGCCATAGAAAATTTCACGGATGTTATCTACAAAAGTATGAAGCCCCGTCTGCTCCACTCTAGCTCGGACCCCATTCAGGACTTTGACTTTGTCCCAGACAGCCTTGGCAAATTTGAAACTGCCCCGGCAATTCTTGTTTGGCCTTTACGACTACAAAATAAAGAAAGACAATGAAACATTGTCAGAGATCATTCATGGCAAAAATTCCAAGAAGGTAGATGAAATTTTTCATTGGAGCATTTCATCGAATACTTGGCATGCATACTAGAGAATTATGCACAAACTCGCGTTTGGCTACCCAAATCAATCCCTCCTACAATCCAAATCAGGTAGGTCACTCATATATACACAAATGCATCATCAAAATTCAACAAAGGCCTGGAGAATTTATTATGCATTGACATTGAACCTAGTTCTTGATAAAGGGAGGGAAATGTCCAATTTTGATAAATTGATGGATTAAAAAAACATGGAATTGATACAATGCAATCATGGAAAGGAGTTTGAAGATGAAATTCATACCAAACCCTCGCGAATGGCATGCGAAATGTGCCTAGGACTATCAAAGGTGAGGTCGTCACGAGGATAATCTTTCGACACAAGTAGCTATCCAATGTCTGATTCCTTTGTTCTTGAGCCATTGATTATGTGTTTGGGGAAGGATTATAGTCAACAAGAAATTGAAGAAATATTAGAGAAAAAAAACACCCTAGGCTCGAACATGAGAGAGAGTTTGAACCCTAAGCATCTAAAACCTTCAGGTAAATTGGGGCCTACTGTAGACACCCCATTCTGAACCTATCGTAGCAGAGTTATGCCACTCTAAGTCTCGCCTTCGATTTTAGAGTAGAAATCCACCATTTCGTCATGTTTCGTTGAGTTTTGACTAACAAGCGTTAGTTTGGACTAAACTGCATACGAGATAATAGGGGGAAGACAAATCTGTCCTTTGTGAAGCCTTGTCCCGCGCGGGATACGGCGTGTCTCTCGCGATACTACCCCTCTGTAGGAGGGGCAAATTCGCTTCCCTTGTCAATTTTGACCTCTTTTCCTGATAAACTCTTATCCAATCCGGGTATCTACAGATTGTAGAGATCTGAAACCTTCTTTGGGAGATATCCTAAATCTCTTGAGTCTCCTAATCTTGGTGACCAAGTAAATCAACCCCTATAAATACTAGATGACTTTCAGTATTTCAGGGGACGACGAACGGATGAAAAAAGAATCTGAGACACAACTCACACACAATTTGCTGGTTTTTAAAGACTCCTGCAAATCACTCTAAAACAACACACAAATTCGTCCATCAACCTAGTTGATCGACGAACATCAAGATTCAAGCCTAGAATCAAGGAGAAACTATGTCCAAATCACTTCTTGACCTAAAGGTAATCTTCCTTTCTTCTTTATTTATTCTAATTGATTGTTAGAGTGGTATAAACATATCAAATCTGGGATCGGCCTAGAGCCTGTTCAAATCATGAAGATGGTCTCGAAGCAATCGATCCCATATTCCAGTTAATCTAATTAAATGGCTGTTTTTATTCATTTCTTTTAAAAAGAACTAATTATTTAAAAACCCCTTAAGCAAGACCGATCTTCGGATTTGGTGAATGATGTGCTCCCTGACCTTCCAAATCCATCACTTAAGCCCCGAAGCCCGAAGCTAAATCTCTTTAAAATGGTTTTTCTATGTTTTCCTCATAATAATATAGGTGGCGACTCATATAAATTAATGAAAAAGAGGAGAAACTCCGCATCGCTACACCTACGTCTACAACTTTCTTCTTACCTTTAGCCATTACTACGCCTAGATTTGAGGAAGAAGTTAAATAGAAAGAAAAGAAGAACTCATCGAAAAAATATGAAGACTTGGCGTCGGACTTCAGAGGGTTTGTAGAAATTAACTTTTTAACCGCCCAAGAGAATATTTATAGGGGAGTGTAAGTACCCCAATCTGGGTCATTAGTGTTCCGTCAACCCGATTTAATGATTTATAATCATTTAGGGGCATTTCGGGCATTATTTAGTCAAATTGAATGAGGAAGGATCTCTTAGGAATAAAAAAATGGGCAATGGTCTCGTTGGAATGCATCATTTCCAAGTAAAAAAGCCTTTTTGACCAAATAAGAAGCAGCCAAAACGCCTTTCTGCAAAACCAGGCACGCTGACGATCTGATCAACGCGGATGAATTCAACATGCTAAACTCATCCACGCGGATGATTTTGTACCCTGGCCAACCTAAAAATTGAGCCCTTCTCCTTCATTTTCAAAAAGCAACAAATACATTTCCCTACTGTTACTCTGCCAAAATCAACCCTCAAAACAGCCTTAAACACTCACATTCCACAAATCCAACACCAAAACCAACCACAAATCCACTACAAAATCCTACCTAAGCCTTGAACTCCTCAAGCCCTAAACTCTCATCCAAGAAATAGGGTGTAACCATTGGTAAACCCTCATTCTCCCTACTTAAACATTTTTTATTCATGCATCCATTTCATGTCTAAATGATGTAATCTTGTTTACCTACTTGTTGTTCATCCCCCTTCCTCCTTGTCCTAGGATCCAAGAGGATCTCCGTGGAGTTCATCTCCATGGATGATTCTCTACAAGAGATCCACATTTTATTATGTTATCTCCCATGTCCCCCTTTACCTTACCAGTCTTTATTTTCTCATTTGACCTAAAATGTGGTCATCTTGGAACCAATTTCCATAGATGATCATATTAAATGGTCTAAATTGTTTAATTTCTCGCAAATGTCCCTTCCTAGTCTAAGATGCTCACCTTGAAAATCTTTCCATGGATGAATATCATCTAGACTTACATATTTAGGTCATACAAAGATGTAAGAGATACACTTGAGCCTAGATCTCAAGAATGGTCCTTCTTGTGACCACTTTCGATATCTTACTCTAAAGTTGATACATCTTGACCTAATCTCTCATTCTAAGTATTTTCTACCACCTTTGCTTGTTAACTTACTTTCATGTTAAATCTCCCTCCCCCCTTTGCAAATGAAATCCTTTCAAAGTCCTAATGTACCCCCGGGATGGCTTGATATAGTTGATTCATCACTAATGATAACTATTCAAAGTCTAGGGAAAGAGAGGACAATCATGTATGCCAAAATCCAAACATTCCTTACTTTTCTGTTTTTCCAGTTACAATTCCCGTTAACTCTGTAAATCCAGTTAAATTTCTGGAAATTACAGAGGCGGACTGGAAAACTGTAGAAAAGTCAAACTGCAGGCTTGTGCGCGCGGATGATATTGCACTACAAAATCATCCACGTGGATGAAATTGTCATCTGCATACATTTTCAGTTTCTGTTGTTTTCTCAGTTTCAGCACTATTTTAAAACCGTTTTTCAGTCCAGTCCAGCAGTTTTATTTTATCTACAGCAAGTCCTTTTTAAGTCAAACCTTTTTCAAAACAGACACACACACACATTGTTTCAAGTTTGGAAGACTCGTCTTACGAGGCATTCCGGGTGAACGTCAAATGTTCTTCCCAGAGTGTAACGTGACCTCCGAACTCATTTCTCTACTTTCGAGCATTTTTCAAAGTTTCGGCCCTAAACTAAAATGGCGCGGCGACTCCGTTTATTTTTAAGTCCGCTAAGATAGACCCAAATCCAAAAATCTTTTCAAACTCCAAGTCGTCGGGCGCCAAATCGGATTGGGGGTATATCACAGGGAGTAATGATAGTAATAGAGCCCTATTGTCACTCTACCACTCTTATTAACCACATATCTCAACCGCCTCGGTAACTCCTTAGAAGTGGGTGGCAGTTGGAAAAATACTTGGCTCTCCGTATCCCAATAGGAGATTCAAATATTTTGGGGGCAATTGTTTGGAATAGAAAAATCATGTCAGCATGTTCAGCATCTTGGTAATATGTCTTGGACTTACATCTTGATATTACGCCTTGAAATAACGTCTTGCAACTGTTTGTTATTTTCTTCCTACTTTTCAGGAATGGGTTATGCATAAAAGAGACCTAGACTACGATGACTCCACTTGACCACGACTTCAAAAGAAGACCCAATCCAATCCCGTTAACTCCACAATAGTCATGATCTACAAGAAACCTCCGAGATTCGAGGATGAATAGGCGTGCTAGGTTATTTGTAGATGAGTATATAAGAGAGTTAGGGACATCACTGTAAACACATGCACTCTTAGTTACTCTCATAATATGCCATAGCTCTGTACTCGAATACTCAATATTAGTAAAATCATTTTTGGTTGAGGTAGGATTTTCCTAAAACCTCCCGAGGTTTTGTGCCGGAGAACCATTGTTCAAGGGCTTTCCTTGTTACATAAACATGTTCATCTTGATAGGGGAACTTGTTGGGTTTTGGGGTTACATACGCAGCGGAAGATTTAACATATAACACAAAACCCTAGCCATGAATCCATCTAAACATGAATAGATTAAAACTATGAAATAGATTTATATACCTTAATAGCGATTTTATTGTTCGAAAACGAATCTGAGATTCAAACTTTGAATCGTTGATGAACCTTTGATCTTCTCCTTGTTCTTCCTTGTGATGAATTGATCTTCAAGCTTTAGGTGATAACGAAATTACCCTCTATCAGTAATCCACAAGCGAACGAACCAAGATCTTGTATCTTGTAGGATTCTAGATGATCCCGATTGTTGAATCGTTATTCAACAATCAATGGCTGTTTATGGAATTGGTTTAGGGTGTTTTGTTCTTTGATTCTCAATCAAAATCAATGTTTTAGTGTTTCCAAAACCCTAAAATTGTCTGTATTGGCTGAGGTAAAAAGGAGCTATTTATACTTTATAAAAATCCCTAACCCTTAGGGAGAAAAAGCCCTAAACCTAGCCAAAATCGGACTTGTCCAGAAGCTTTGTCCCGCGCAGGATATGGTGTGTCTCGCGCGATATAACCACTACGTACTATAAGGGATGAGTCATCCCCTGTTTTTAGCATCCTGATACACTCGTCCCCTTTATAGGGAATAGTTGGTGCATTTGGGGATGAGTCATCTCGTGACCCCAGATTTCACATTTGAACCATTTTTCAATCCGTTCTTTGTGTGTGACCCTTTAGGAATTATATTTTATGTTGGTAGTGAGTTGAAACATCAACCTCACTGGACATAAGTGATCTCTAGCAAGTCATTATGTCCACCCAATTAAATATAACATCAACGTTTGATTCCTTGATAGATCAATGTCACAATCCCTTTGTCACACGATGTCATATTGAACATAAGTCATGGTCCACGTCAACTTATATTGTTCAATGCTTTTTCATCTCTGAATATGTTGATAATCCAAGTGCATTTGATCTTTATCAAATCTCTTTAGGGTGGCCACACATTTCATCAACACTATTCATCGAGGGGCCCAAGCAGACATCTCTATCAACGAGAGGGACAAATCCCATCTTGACTTATCATTCTTCCCTACAAGAATCCAATCGTGCCGACATAGCCCTTATTGCTATCCTATTAAAGATAGTGTTAGAATATATCAAACATAACGTTCATCATGTGGAAGACGATGATAATCTCAGGTACAAAGGATTCCAATGACACGACTATCATGAGATTTAATCATGACATATATGACCATAGACCATGTTATAAATCTCATAGGTAGGTCATGTCTAGTACCTTGTTCTCTAACAAGTACCCATAAGTGTAATGTGCATCCCCATGCATATAATCATCTCCATGATTATCCATTACAAACTTATACTAGTTATTCACAATAACTAGGGCATAACACCAACAATCTCCCACATGCACTAGGCTCCATCTATATGTATCGTATACCCATGGACCTAACATGACCATCATGCTTTGCTTGTGCGAGGGGCTTTCTAAGCGAATTCCTTATGTTATCATTGGTTGATACTTTGCATATCTTAACATCTCCTCTTTCTATAAATTCTCAAATGAGGTGGAAACGCCTAAGTATGTGTTTGGATCGCTGATGTGACCTTGGTTCCTTTGCTTGCGCAATGGCACCATTATTGTCACAATAAAGTTCCACCAAATTAGTGATACTTGGAATGACTTCCAAGTCCCTAATGAACTTCTTGATCCAAACGGCCTCCTTAGCTGCATCGGATGCCACTATATATTCGGCCTCAGTTGTAGAATTGACTATGGTACTCTGCTTGGAACTCTTCCAACATATCGCACCTCCGTTAAGCATAAACACAAATCCCGAATGCGATTGGAAATCATCTTTGTCGGTTTGGAAGCTTGCGTCTGTGTAACCCTTTACAACAAGATCATCTTCCATCCCTCCAAAGACCAAGAATGCATCCTTAGTCCTTCTTAAGTACTTAAGGATTGTCTTAACTACCATCCAATAGTTTTCACCAGGATAAAATTGGTATCGACTCATCATGCTTAGAGCATACGAGACGTCGGGTCTAGTACAAATCATGGCATACATGATAGTTCAAATAGCCGAAGCATACGGAATCTCATTCATTCTCTTTTGCTCACCAGTTGTCTTAGGACACTGAGTCTTCTTAAGAGTAATACCATAACCCATTGGCAAGTTACCTCTCTTAGAATTTTCCATCTTGAATCTTCTAAGAACTTTGTCAATGTAAGTACTTTGACTTAAACCAATTATCCTTTTAGATCTATCTCTATAGAATCTTAATGCCAAGGATGTACGCGGCTTCACCCATATCTTTCATTGAGAAACACTTCCATAACCAAGACTTAACAGTCTGAAGTGCAGGAACATCATTTCCAATGAGTAATATATCATCGACAAACAATAATAGAAATAATACTACGCTCCCACTAAATTTCATGTATACACAAGGTTCATCTTCGTTCTTGAAAAAACCAAACTCTTTGATCTTTTCGTCAAAATGAAGATTCCAACTCCTAGAAGCTTGCTTCAACCCATATATGGATCTTTACAACTTGCATACTTTGTCAGAATTTCTCGGATCGACAACCCTTCAGGCTGTGTCATATACACATCCTCAAGTAGCTTCCCGTTAAGGAAATCTGTTTTGACATCCATTTGCCATATTTCATAGTCGTAATACGCAGCTATGTCAATTAAAATTCTAATACACTTAAGCATTGCAATAGGCGAAAAGGTTTCATCATAGTCTAAACCATGAATCTGCCTATATCCCTTTGCTACGAGCCTAGCCTTGTAAGTATGCACCTTCCCATCCATGTCGGTCTTATTCTTGAAGACCCACTTGCAACCTATAGTTTTAACACCTTCTAGTGGCTCAATCAAGTTCCAAACTTGATTATCAGACATGGATTGTAATTCGAATTCCATGGCTCTAGCCATTTATCCGAATCAGGAGTGGACATCGCCTCTTGATAGGAAGTAGGTTCGTCATTCTCAATGACTTCCACTTCAATACTTTCCGAAATAAGAAATCCATATCTCTCAGGTTCGGATCGTAACCTATCCGATCTACGATGGACTTGTGCAACTTGAACCGGTTCCACAACTCCTTGTGAACTTGGTTCCGTCTCTACTAATGGTTCCATGTTATTTTCATGTTCTTGAATTTCTTCAAGATTAATTTTACTCCCACTAGATGCTTTATTGAGAAACTGTTTCTCAAGAAAAGTACCATATTGAGCAAAAAACACTTTGTTCTCATTACGGTTGTAAAAGTAATATCCTTTTGTTTCTTTAGGATAACCTACGAAAATAACTTTGTCTGATTTAGGTGCTAACTTATAAGAGATAAGTCTCTTCACATAAGCTTCGCAACCCCAAATATTTATAAAAGACAAACTAGGTTTTCTTCCATGCCACATCTCATGTGGGGTCTTAGGAGCCGATTTAGTAGGGACTCGATTCAATGTAAACGCAACAGTTTCTAATGCATGTCCCCAAAAGGAAATAGGAAGGTCAACTTGACTCATCATCAAACGAACCATGTCCAACAAGGTTCTATTCCTTCTCTCAGACACACCATTCCATTGTGGTGTTCCGGGTGGAGTCAACTCTGAAAAAATTCCACAGTTTTTGAGATGATTGTCAAACTCTTGGCTTAAATATTCACCACCTCGATCGGATCGAAGTACTTTAATAGTTTTGCCAAGTTGATTTTGTACTTCATTTTGAAATGTTCTAAACATCTCAAACGATTCACTTTTGGACTTCATCAGATAGACATAGTCATATCTAGATAAGTCATCAGTGAATATAATGAAATACCGAAATCCTCCCCTAGCAATGCTACTTAATGGTCCACATACATCAGTATGTACTAGGGCCAATAAGTCACTAGCCCTTTCACTTCTCTTAGTATAGGATGGTTTGGTCATTTTTTCCAATAAACAAGATTCACATATCTCGTATGATTCATAATTATGTGAGTCTAAAAGTCCATCCTTTTGGAGTTTAGAAATGAATTTCTCATTTATATGACCAAGCCGGCAATGCTACATGAACGTGTTGTTCACATCATTCGGTTTAGATTTCTTATTAACTTGATAAATATCTTCAACATCATTTTGTTTCTCAAGATCAAGGATATAAAGGCCATTAAATGAATTTGCAATACAATAAAGCATATCATTTAAATAAATAGAAAACTTCTTATTATCAATAAGAAAACTATATCCTTCATTATCCAAACAAGAAACTAAAATAATATTCCTACTCAAATCCGAAACGTAATAACAATTGTTCAAAACAAGTACTAGTCCACTAAGTAAAGTAACATCATATATTCCTACGGCTAATGCAGCAACTCTTTCTATATTCCCCACACATAGGTCAACTTCACCTTCTTTGAGTAGCTTTCTATTCTTTAGTCCCTGCACATTTAAACAAATGTGAGATCCGCATCCGGTATCCAATACCCATGAACTAGAAATAGAAATGAAAATATCTATCACATAGATACCTGAATCAGTAGCAATCATATTGCCCTTCTTCGCTTTTAGGCCTTCCTTATAAGCCTTGCAGTTTCGCTTCCAATGACCAACCTCTTGGCAATGGTAGCAAATTGCATCCTTTTGAGACACTTTGGGTTTTGCCACTTCGGCGTTGGCAACTTTTGCCTTAGGTTTAGCAACCTTTGCTTTACCTTCCTTCTTGAACCCCTTTCCTTTGTTAACCATTAACACATTAGCAGTACTAGACTTCTTGATATTCTTCTCTGCAGTCTTAAGCATCGCATGCAATTCTGACAAAGTCTTATCCATGCCACTCATGTTATAGTGCATAATGAAATGACCATAACTTTCAGGCAATGAATGCAATATCGTATCCATTGCGAGTTTCAAACTCATAGGATACCCAAGCCTATCAAGGTGCTCAATATGTCCTTTAATCTTAAGGACATGAGGACCTACATCTTGCCCCTCTTGTATCTTACATGAATTTAGGGCCTTACCACATCATACCTCTCTTGCCTAGATTGCACTTGGAACATTACCTTTAAGCGCTGTGCTAGGTCAAAAGCAGCTTCCATATGTTCAAGGTCATTCTGAAGAGCCTTACACATGGTGGCAAGCATAAGGCAAGCAACATCATTAGAATCATCAACATCTTTCTTATGTACATTCTTATCTGCCCTTACAGCATTGGCAGTGGGTTGAGGTAGAATGGGTTCGTCAAGAACGTACAGTTTCTTCTCTTACCTTAGAACAATTCTTAGGATTCTGATCCAATCAGAATAGTTTGTACCGTTTTCTTTGAGCTTGTCTTTCTCAAGGACTGATCGCAGTGACAGGGGTTGATTATTGTGAGTTGTCATTCTACAATAAAATATGCAAACAATATGAGCACATATAAGTATCAAAACATTTACCATCTAAGAGACAAATAATGTATTTCACAAATATTCCCACTAATTATACACCTTCAAATACAAGCATGTATCATATAAATATAATTGGCTAAGATCCATATTTCACTTAATTTTGGTTTAACTGAGTCAATGCCCGAAATCAAGCTATTTAGGCAGATAACATCAATCATATCATATATGACTCTTAGATATTTTATGAGATTTCTAGACATCTAATGTCAATACATGTTTTAATCTCATCTATGTCTTGGGTCAAATCTCATTTGAAAGCATCAAATAAATAAATTTAACCTTTTTCAAACATATGAGATACAGAACGATGCACCTAACTGAGTCAAAACTACATCAATCGTAATCTCATCTTGATCACAAAATAAGATATAATGATGCACCCAACTGAGTTGAAACTACATCAAAATACCCTAAAATTTCACAAGTGTTCTAATCAAGCCAAAATCTGCTGAGAAACGCGTTTCTCCATAATTATGGAGAAACGTGTTTTTCATTAAATCAGTTCCTCGTTGAGCTCTTCCTCAAAAAAACCAGTTCACCGGCGTCCCTTTCCACCGTCCTCCCTCTCCGGCCAAAACTCATCACCAAGCTCTCCCTCTCCGGCCAAATCACCAAACCCAATTCCTTTCCTCACCGGTTCTCTTCCATTAAATCAGCCATCGCCGTTCTTCTCAACCCTCACCGATCTAATCTCAATCACTACTCCGGCCAAACAGCGACCAATCCTCCCCCTCTAAACCCATTCACCGTTCTACCTCCAACAACATCGTCCTCTGTTTCTCAAAATGACCTTCAACACCGATCCTCTCTCTGTACCCAAACCGGTGTTCACCGGTGGCCTCCTTCGTCGTTCTCTCCCTCTACTCCGGTTGAATAGAAACCTAATCCAATCCCCTCTCAATTGCTTCCCTGTTACAGACCCTGAGCCATTCACCACCTCCGTCTCCCTTTGAAGCCTTTTTTTTCTGGATATCCATCCCAAGGCTTCTGGATATCAATATTCAATGGTCTGGATATCCAGAACTTTATGAAAGTGATATCCAGAACCAGAAATTTAGAATTTGCCTTGGTCTTGGCCCCAAATCTTTTTTTCTGGATATCCGTCCCAAGGCTTCTGGATATCAATATTCAATGTTCTGGATATCCAGAACTTTATGAAAGTGATATCCAGAACCAGAAATTTAGAATTTGCCTTGGTCTTGGCCCCAAATCTTTTTTTCTGGATATCCGTCCCAAGGCTTCTGGATATCAATATTCAATGTTCTGGATATCCAGAACTTTATAAAAGTGATATCCAGAACCAGAAATTTAGAATTTGCATTGGTCTTGGCCCCAAATCTTTTTTTCTGGATATCACTTTCATAAAGTTCTGGATATCCAGAACTTTATGAAAGTGATATCCAGAACCAGAAATTTAGAATTTGCCTTGGTCTTGGCCCCAAATCTTTTTTTCTGGATATCCGTCCCAAGGCTTCTGGATATCAATATTCAATGTTCTGGATATCCAGAACTTTATGAAAGTGATATCCAGAACCAGAAATTTAGAATTTGCCTTGGTCTTGGCCCCAAATCTTTTTTTCTGGATATCCGTCCCAAGGCTTCTGGATATCAATATTCAATGTTCTGGATATCCAGAACCCTTGAGACTGATATCCAGAAAAAAAAAATTATTGAATGAAAAAAAAATTTTTTTTTTTTTGGAAAAACACGTTTCTCCATAAATTATGGAGAAACGCATTTCTCCAGAGACCTACTCTCTAATCAAGGGGTGGCATAAAATTTAAATATTTAGAAGGTTTTCACATAGTAACAAACATCGCATGGTTGTATATGAAACTTATGTGTACATAACCATGAACATGGGATTTCACATAATATCCTACTATAGGATCGTCCAAATAATCATGTAACTAATAACAATTATAAATTACATAATTATTCAAATCTCAAAATTTATGGATTCGAATAATCATGTTAATCATATTAAATATGAACATCAAATCCTGAACAAATAATTTGTTTCAATATGAGAATATACTAATCTAATTGATCAAATTAAAGAGATCAATAACCCATGTACAAGATTAATTACATCAATCAACTATTAATCATAATCATGTTATATCACATATAATTGTTTTCACAAAACAATACACATAAAATCATCAATCTATATCACATAGCATGTTAAGCATATAATCCAATTATATCTAGCATACCAATTTTAACCTAATCATGATTAAACGCGGCTCTGATATCACTGTTGGGTTTTGGGGTTACATAAAACCCTAGCCATGAATCCGTCTAACATGAATAGATTAAAACTATGAAATAGATTTACATACCTTAACAGCGATTTTGTTGTTAAAATGAATCTGAGATTCAAACTTTGAATCGTTGATGAACCTTTGATATTCTCCTTGTTCTTCCTTGTGATGAATTGATCTTCAAGCTTTAGGTGATAACGAAATCACCCTCTATCGGTAATCCACACGCGAACGAACCAATATCTTGTATCTTGTAGGATTGCTAGATGATCAAAATTGTTGAATCGTTATTCAACAATAAATGGTTGTTTATGGAATTGGTTTGGGATGTTTTGATCTTTGATTCTCAATCAAAATCAATGTTTTAGTGTTTTCAAAACCCTAAAATTGTCTGTATTGGCTGAGGTAAAAAGGGGCTATTTATACTTTATAAATATCCATAACACTTAGGGAGAAAAAGCCCTAAACCTAGCCAAAACCGGACTTGTCCAGAAGCTTTGTCCCGCGCGGGACATGGCGTGTCTCGCGATACAACCCCTACGTCCCGTAAGGGATGATTCATCCCCTGTTTCTAGCATCCTGATACACTCGTCCCCATTATAGGGAATAGTTAGTGCATTTGGGGACAAGTTGTCAAGTGACCCCTGCGTTCACATTTGAGCCATTTTTCAATCCGTTCTTTGTGTGTGACCCTTTAGGAATTATATTTTAAGTCATGGTCCACGTCAACTTATATTGTTCAATGCTTTCTTGACTCCGAATATGTTGATAATCCAAGTGCATTTGATTTTTATCAAATCTCTTGAGTGTGGCCACACATTTCATTAACACTATTCATCGAGGGCCCAAGCAAACATCTCTCTCAACGAGAGGGACAAATCTCATCTTGACTTATCATTCTTCCCTACAAGAATCCAATCGTGCCAATATAGCCGTTATTGCTATCCTATTAAAGATAGTGTTAGACTATATCAAACACAATGTTCATCATGTGGAAGATAATGATAATCTCAGGTACAAATGATTTCAATGACATGACTATCATGAGATTTAATCATGACATATATGACTATAGACCATGTCATAAATCTCATAGGTAGGTCATGTCTAGTACCTTGTTCTCTAACAAGTACCCATAAGTGTAATGTGCAT
Source organism: Adenophora triphylla var. japonica (assembly GCA_022495995.1). Classification (NCBI taxonomy): domain Eukaryota; kingdom Viridiplantae; phylum Streptophyta; class Magnoliopsida; order Asterales; family Campanulaceae; genus Adenophora; species Adenophora triphylla. The sequence goes on along the minus strand of JAFEMH010002148.1, from coordinate 152,213 downwards.
CCCCATGCATATAATCATCTCCATGATTATCCATTACCATCTTATACTAGTTATTCACAATAACTAGGGACACAGAATATTATAATAAACATGTAAAGCATATAATGATTCTAATAAACATTCTCTGTAATAAATGGTAAAGACGATTACATAACGATTTTTAGTTTTAAGTCAAAATAACTATGCGCCTAAAGCATAACACCAGCAAAACTATATTCCATTTGTGCCCAAAGTTCATCATTACAAGTTTGCTTGTTGAAATTTCTCCAAAACAGTTCTATGTAAATTTCCTTTTCTAAATCTACATTTCGAAAGGTTATTTACATCCATTTGATGTATTTCAAATTTTGCTATGCAACAATTGCAAATATAAATTTGTATTCTCGTGATGAGAGAATAAGTATAAAAGTAATCAAGGTCTTCATTTTTCTTGTAACCATCAATTACAAGATTAGCCTTGTACTCATTGATTGTTCTATCAGTCTTCATTTACTTTTTGAAAATTCACTTATATGCTTGTGGTTATCACCCGGAGGTACTTCCACTAATTCCCAAGTGTAATTTTCTTGGATGGAACAAATCTCAATTTTAGTGACCCTTTTCCACAAAGTTTATACTGAAGCGCTAAAAGCTTTTATAACTTTGTGATTCACTTTCTAGCATGGAGGTTAGAAAATCTGGGTCATAGAATTTTCTTATATTACCTCATTTGCTATGTCGAGGTCCTACCTCTTCTTCATCATTTTCTCATGATAAGTCTCTTCTTCTTCTATTGAATCATGAATCCGTTTAAATGAGTTTGCCTCATCTCTTAATTTATACGGAATCATATTCTTAAAGAAAGAAACGCTTCATGATTCCATTATAGTATCACTACAAGAAAGTTGGTTATTTACGGCACTCATTTACGGCGGGTAATACGCGACCGCCGTATATAACTAATATATACGGCGATATACACAACCGCCGTATATATTTGTTATATATGGCGGTTCGAACCGCCATAAATACTTTATATACGTACATTTTCCATATACGTATATGAGATTTAAGTTATATACGGCGGTATATAAGTAGCCGCCGTAAATAGTTAATTATATTCGGCGGTTGACACGCGTCCGCCGTAAATAGTGCAAAATATTTACGGCGGCATATAATATCCGCCGTATATAGTAATAAATACCGGGAACCCAAATTTCCAACTCTCAGTTTCATGCAAAAACCATTTCTCTCTCTCTCTCTCTCTCTCTCTCTCTCCTCTAGGGCAATCCAAAGAACAATCCCCTTCCTAGCTCCATTCACTCTCTCTTCTCTCCCCAAATCGGCGTTCCCTCTCTCTCCGTTCATCGCCACCAACAACGCCCAACTAGGAAATCACCTTGCCGGAATTCCTTCTCCTTCGATTTCTCCGGTCTTCCTCTCTCTCTAATCGCCTCAGCTCCAAAACCTAGCGACGTGTTTTCTTCGATCAACAACGAATTAGCAGGTATACATTTCTTTCCCCTTTTCTGATTTACTTTTAATTTTTGGGTTTTGTTGTTCTTGGTGGTGTGATCTGTTGTTGCTGTTGCTGTTGGTGTTGTTCCTGTTACTGTTGTTGTTGTTGTTGTTGATGTTGTTGTTGTTGCTGTCACTGGTACTATTGTTGTTGTTGTTGACTGTAATTGAAGCGAACTGCTAGTTTACATAGTTATAATTTTGATTTCAATTTCAGTATTCTGTACCTTCGATGGGGACGAGATTGCTTTTTGTGCCACTGAACTTATTGTTTTTGTTAAGTAGAACTGGTTAAAATGTTTGATGTTATTCGTGTTTGAATGTTCTTACTTCTAACTTGTTTCCATAGTCTGTTTGTGCTTCACTCACTTTCCGGTTCAGGTTTCATGTCTAGGAAACATTTGATGTGATTAGTTCCTGCATTTCCTATTTCATTTTGGGTTTGTTATATACTCACCCTTGTTAACTTTAAATAGTCCATGTCTGAAAGTCAACCTTTTAAATTTTAATACCTTCATGCCTATGTATTGCTTAGGATTTATATTAAAGTTATGCATTTCCTAATAGGCAAATCATGAACCATCATACTTTGCTCAAACTTCAGTTTTACCATCCATTTTATTTTTCGCAGTTTTAACCCCCGTACTCAAAATACGTATGCTCAAACCCCTAATGCTATCCAATGTCGTTTATCAAAACCTAACAAAATTTACCAAAAGTTAATGATTTTGTTTACTCTCTGTCCACTGTTGTAATAGATATTTTTGTTGGTGTGCATGTGTGTCTAGGTGGTAGTGGGAGTTAGGATTGGTAACTAGATTTATTGAGAAGAAAAGCTTACAAAAGTGGTCCACTAGAATACCCTTAAATCAAATATTCCAAAATGTCTCTCAAAATAAAAAAGATCGACGCTCATTTAGCTAGTCATTAGATTTGAAATCATCCCTTAATGCTACTACATGAATCATTTATATCACGTTACATATTATTAGCTTCTCAATTTGAGGGGGGGGGCTTGTGAGAGAGAACGAATGAATGTTGTCATGGGGTTATACTATATCATGGGCCCAAGATCGACTAATAGGCTAGGCTCCAACAATGTATATTATCTATATCGAGCCAAAAGTTGTACATATTTAGACTATGTTTGTTTATGAGTTTATTTTTATTCTAAAATTTGTGTCTCTCGGTCTTATATATAGGTTGTATTTTAATGTTTAAAATATCAAGTTATATATGGACAAAAGTTGGATTGATTTGGGTAACCGGATTTCAAATGAGTATATGTCTGGGATTGACAACTTTCTCGATTTTGCATTCTCAAAAAAGTTTGTTGGTGTTAAAGAAATATATTGTCCTTGTAAAAAATGCGCAAATCTTTACCAAAAAGACCGTGCAATCGTGAAATCACATAGTATTGAAATGGAATTTCAAAAAGATTACAAGAATTGGACTATGCACGGAGAAGAGTACATTTCGGCGTTTAAGAATGATAATAATGATAGGACAACTGAAGATGGCATTGAAATTGAATTGGGCATGCAAGATTGTATGAGGCGAATGGTACATGAAGGGATGGGTATGCCGGATAGTAACCAGCCAGTAATTGAAGAAATCGTACAATCAGATGCAGCCACCGCAAAGTTTCTTAGACTTTTGAGAGATGCTGATCACGCCTTGTGGGAAGGGTGTGATAAGTTTACAGTACTCTCATTTATTGTAAAACTTATGCACTGGAAGGCTAATTATCGAGTGGTCGATAAGGGATTTACTTCTTTATTAAAAAAATTTATTAGGGCATTGCCTCATTCAGCAAAAGTGCCAAGTTCCTATCATGAGGCGTACAAGATGACTGCAGATTTGGGTTTCAGTTATAAAACATGGGACGCGTGCATTAATCATTGTATGTTGTTTCGAAATGAAACTGAAAAACTTACTAAATGTGAAATTTGTGGAGCCTCTAGATATAAGCAACAAGAAGAAGGGGGTAGCGGTGAAGGTGCGGAAACAAGTGGCAAGAATAAACTTCCCAAGCAGGTAGCGATGAAGAAATTATGGTATTTTCCCTTAAAGCCAAGGTTGCAAAGGTTGTATTGGTCATCTAAGACCGCGACACTCATGAGATGGCATGCCGAGAAAAGAATAGACGATGGTGTGCTGAGGCATCCTGCAGACTCTCGTGCGTGGAAGGGATTCGATGAACGTTATCCATTATTTTCAAGTGAAATTCAGAATGTTAGATTGGGATTAGCATCTGACGGATTTAATCCTTTCAGAACAATGACTATATCTCACAGTACTTGGACGGTTGTGCTTATGCCATACAATCTTCCACCTTGGTTATGCATGAAACAGCCATATTTCTTCTTGTCGGTGCTTAATCAAGGCCCAAAAGGGCCGGGCAACAAGATAGATGTGTATCTCCAACCGTTAATTGATGAGTTGAAGGAATTGTGGGAAGATGGTATATCAACTTATGATGCATCAAGGAATGAGTTGTTTACTTTACGAGCTTCACTATTATGGATAATAAATGACTTTCCTGCATATGCAATGTTGTCTGGATGGAGCAGTAAAGGTGAATATGCTTGCCCTTGTTGCAATATGAGACCTCAAGCACGATGGTTGGATCATAGTGGCAAGTATTGTTATATTAGTCATCGACGCTTCTTGCCTAGGAGTCATGCTTTTCGTAATGATAAAAGCTCTTTTGATGGTACTCATGTAGTGAGAGATAAGCCCAAGTTATTGTTTGAAACAAAATTGCTTAAACAAGTTGAAAATATGGAAACAGAGTATAAAATAGAAGATGTTATTAAAAAGAGGAAAAGAGAAGAGGGTGAGAAGCAACAAGCCAAGTTGGAGAAGAGAAAGGTTCCTAAGTTGTGTCACAATTGGAAAAAGAGGAGTATCTTCTTTGAGTTGCCATATTGGGCAAATAATCATGTTCGTCATAATCTTGATGTTATGCACATTGAAAAAAATGTGTGTGATAATATGCTACATACTCTGCTAGGTACTGCGGGGAAATCAAAAGATAATGAGAGAGCAAGAAGAGACCTAAAAGAGATGAACATTCGGAAACCATAGCATCTACAAATGCTTCCATCTCGCAAAGAAATTATGCCTCCGGCTCAGTTCACAATGAGTAAGAAGCATAAAGACACATTCTTGAAAGTTCTAAAGGGAGTCAAAGTCCCTGATGGCTACTCGTCAAACATATCTCATTGTGTGCATTTAGAGGAAAGAACTATTTGGGGTCATAAGAGCCATGATAGCCATATTTTTCTCCAACAACTATTCCCTTTAGCTGTTCGAAAAGCATTGCCTACTTCTGTTGTAAAAGCCATCATTGAGTTGGTAAATTTCTTTAGGCAATTATCCTCAAAGGTGAATACACTTGCTGATCTCGAAAAGATACAAGATCGGATGGCTTTCACACTATGCACTCTCGAGAAAATATTCCCACCAGCTTTGTTTGATGTTATGGAGCACTTGCCGATACATTTATCCGAGGAGGCCTTGCTAGCAGGCCCAATACAATTTCGTTGGATGTATCCGGTAGAGAGGTACATCCATATTAAATTTACTTTGAAAAAAGTTAAATTCCTTTTTACATCTGGTTTAGCATAAGTAAATATTTTTGTAGGTTTCTACTTACATTAAAATTATATGTTCGAAATCGAGCCCACCCCGAGGCCTCCATAGCTAAGGCAATTGTGGCTGAAGAATGCATGACTTTTTGTACGCAATATTTGTATGACATTGAGACAAAGTCCAATTGTCCTAGAAGAAATGATGATGAAGGTGATGAGTTAGGCCGCTTTGTAGGAAAAGAAGAGGTAATTACCCTTGATTACATCACACGAGTACAATCGCATAGATATGTGCTTTTCAATACTGAAGATGTTGAACAATACCTAGAGTAAGTGATTCCTTACATGAGGCTTACATTTCTTATATCTTTTATATTTTAAATTAATACTTAATTCATATTTCCAATATGCTCAGAATGCATCGTGCACATTTGAGGGAGAAACTACCTCGTAATCAACGACATCTTATAGAGAAAGAACATAATGATAAGTTTGTTAGCTGGTTTAAGGATTATGTAAGTATGAAACCACTTTCATATGATACTTTCAATTTATCATTTTAATATTTTCTTATTAAATTTTGTTTTTTATAAAAGGTATACACAACGAAAGATGTAGTGCCCGAAAGAATTAAAAGTCTTGCATTGGGTCCTCGTATGGATGCGAGGCGGTTTAAGTCTTACATAATATATGGTTTTCGATTTCGAGTGAAGGATGTCGATAGACGGAGGAAAACTCAAAATAGTGGAGTCATGCTAAATGCAAGTGTGACAAGTTTTGCAAGACGAAAGGATAATAATCCCATTGTAGGGGATGTTAACTTCTATGGGGAGTTGATTGAGATCCTTCAAATTCGTTATAGCAACTCAATAAGATTTGTATTGTTTAAATATGATTGGGTTGATAATCGGACATGTAAGATGGAAGATGAGCAAAAATTTACTCTTGTAAACTTCAATCACAAGTTGTATAAGGATAATCGAGTTGGTGATGAACCATTCATATTAGCATCTCAAGCTGAGCAAGTTTGGTATGTTAAAGATCCTATAGAAAGTGATTGGAAAGTTGTGATGAGGATTACACCAAGAGATAGTTTTGACATATATTCAAATGATGATAAACAAGTTTCAGATTCGATTCCACAATTGGTACCATTTTGCTCACAAGATCTGGATGAAAATGTTGCTAACGGAGAAGCGTCGTGGGTGCGAGAGGGAGTTGATGGGGTCGAAATTGAAACTACTAATATCAATGATGTTGATGTTGATATGGCCGATAATGATGATGTTGATATGGTCGATAATGATGATGATTAGTTTGAGTAGTATTTGTTTAGATCTTATTTGCTTACTATTACTAAGACAATGTTATTACTTATGTTTCATATTTCAATCAAACTTGTTATTTTTGTATGGTTGAATATTACTATTGCTACTTGTAATATGTATTTGTTTAGATCTTATTTGCTTACTATTTACTAAGACAATGTTATTACTAAAATTTGTCTCTCTGTCTTATATATAGGTGGGTTGTGCTGAAACTGTAGTGTGGTGGTTCGGTTAGGAATTGGAAGGAGAATTTGATTGTGGGGGTGTGTTTATTGTTGCACTTTCTTTGTGATTTTTGTGTGGAGTTTTTGTAGTTGGTTTTTGTGTTGAAAATATGCCTCCTAAGGAGAGAGACGTTAGAGGGGGTAGCAATAAGAGGGGTAGACAAAACCTGCCACCCGTAGTCCCAAATGATCCCACTCCCCCTAATGCATCATTACCTTATATGGGTTTGGCCAAGTTAACCTCTGCTCAAAAGAAAAAATTGCAAAATTTGGAGTGTAGGAAATTCCAAGTCACCACTTTCCTTCACATGTCGGTTTTGCAGGATTTGGGTTTGGACACATTAGTAACGGAGTTGATAACACAGGCCGGGTTAGGTAACTTCCTGGGGAAGAGGGCCGATACTTATTTAAGATACTCCCTAGAGTTCCTGTCAACTTTGGAGAGAGGTAAGGGGTCACAAGCAAATTCAATTCAATTTAATTTGGATAATGAAACATATAGAGTGACCTATGATGAGTTGAGGGAAGTCTTTGGTGTGGATCAGCCGAGGGGAAATTGGTTAGAAGTTGATGGGGCGGGGTGCTTTTTCTTTTCGGAGCTCACCGGATTGCCTTGTAATAAGAAACACCTTAGGGCTTCCTCTCTTTCTCACCCGGCTTGGAAGTTATTTTACAGAGGGCTATCTATGTTATGGTTGGCAAATGGAGAGCTAACCCAACTGAATGTGGCTATGGTGAATCTTTTGAGAACGGGGTTGAGGAGTTTTCAGGTGATCCCGAATTGGGTTGAGATTTTTTTTTAGTAGATGTGAGGGATTTGCTTTGAGCAAAAAGGGAAACATCTCAATAGGGGGGATGATCACGTTGCTTGCGAAAGCTTGTTTGGGGGAACTAAAACCCGAGGCGGTGAAATTGAGGGGGGGCACGAGTTTTTATTCTAGAGACTGGCTAGTACAATATGACAAGTTTGTGAGGGACCTGAGGGCGGCAGACATCAGGTCTTTATTGTTTGAATATGGTACTCCCAGGAGAACGGTCTCTTGCTCGGTAGGGGACACGTTTCTGAGTGGTGCGCAGGCCAGGTATTGGCGTATGCCGGTGTAGATCATGAAATGGATCCGGTTGATGAGGAGGATGATGAGGAGCAGGATCAGGATCAGGAGAGGTAGGGAGGTCAAGGTGGAGAGCAGAATCAGAGCCAGCAGGGCTCTTTGGATCAGTGGGCTCTGATGAAAGCATATTTGGATAAGCAGGAACGATCAAGGATAGCTCGGGAGCAGAGCCGACATGCTTTGGAGGATGTTAGATGAGAGGAAGTTCAGGATCATTTTGAGGGGCTGGAGGATGATACTGCCATTTTGGGAGCCCGGTCTAGGCAGTTGGAGGCATGGGCGATGCAGACCGAGACCCGGAGTTACGAGCCACTTTCTGAGGATTATTTGGCTATGATGCAGTTGAGAGCCACTGCTCGTGCTCAGAGGCGTTCTTCCCGTCAGACCTACTATCAGGGACAAGGCTCCGGCTCTCATTAGTGATGTTATTACTTATGTTTCATGTTTTAATCAAACTTGTTATTTTGTATGGTTTAATATTAATATTGTTAATTGTAATATGTATTTGTTTAGATCTTATTTGCTTACTATTACTAAGACAATGTTATTACTTATGTTTCATGTTTCAATCAAACTTGTTATTTTGTATGGTTGAATATTAATATTTTTAATTGTAATATGTATTTGTTCTGCTTCTTTTGATTAAACTCTTAATTTTTATCAATCATTTTATATCTTATTTCCTACAGGATCTTGTTGCAGCAGCTCTCTCAAGTTACTTTCCACCACTGTCATCAGCTTCTCTAGGTACTCCTTTGATGTCTGTACAAATTTGAATATATTAAATGAATATCCAATTTTCACTTTGGGTGTCCCCGCCCCGCTTCCCCACCTATTTGGTACCCGCGGGAGCCCCAGCCCCTCCCCGCGTACTATTTTATACTTTTTCTGTATCAAGCAAGGCTTGCCCTATAGTGTCTCTGTGGACTAATGTACTGTAATGTGCCCAATGTAAGCTGTTGGAGTTTGTGATTGCATCATGTTCCTTGATAATAGCCCCACGAAGCATGTTCCTTGTTGTTGTTGTTGTTGACTCTCAGTATTATTATTACCAATTGCTTAATACTCCGTATTTAGTTCACATGATGCCTTAGTATTCTTGCAATAAACTGATATCTACAAATCAAGAGGTGGTTATGTAAATAATTACTTTTACATCACTCATCTACTTGGTTGTGGGATTCAGTCTGTTTTAAGGATTGATTGATTTTGTAGAATTAAGTTCTTCTGTTACATTAGTCTGTTGTTGTTGTTGTTGTTGTTGTTGTTGTTGTTGTTGTTCTTTGTTCTTTATTCTTTATTCTTCTTTATTCTTTATTCTTTGTTGTTGTTGTTGTTGTTATTCTTGTTCTTGCCTCTAGATGTGAATTTTTCACTGCCAAGTTTTTCGTTGCATTCTTTTTACAAAAAGGTTCAGTGCTCTTGCCTTTGGATAATGCATGAAGTGGTAACCTGTTGATGTCAGGATATCACTTATGCATTATTCACCTTTGGTGTACATCATGCTATGGTTGCTTGATATGATTAGGTTTAGAATGGGTTGCTTATGGTAGGGAAGTCAAGGGTTAATCACTGTTCAGTTTTCTCCTCTCTTTTTTTTTTCTGATTCAGTTAGAGGGTTTGATCAGTACGACGACTCTACTTTGTTTTCTTGGCTGCCTTGTTCAAACTTCTTGCCCTTCTTTTTTTGAGCTGCTGTCTTTTTGTCATTATAATGTAACAAAGTTCTACAGTGGCTGTCTTTTTGAGACAATCTTCAATTTGAAAGGCTAGAGTTCCTTCTACCCAGGTGCACATCCTAAGCTTTGTTAATGCTATTTTCATATTGTATTGGTAAGAAGTCACGGTTCATGTGTTTCATCTTTTTGTTGATATGACTGGGACTGCTTGTATGGTAGGTTAATAAATTTAGTCATCAACACACCGTCTCATCATTTCGCAGTAAGATAAGTTCTAGAATCCATAAGGTGTTCCCAAAGAACCTGAAAGTAAAAAATAAATATAAGGAAACTGGAAACCCTTCTGTCAAGTTTAATATCCCATTGAATTTCTACGTTCAAGTAGATCACAGGTTCAGAAATGCAATGCTCTTTTTTAACTTCTAGTCAAAGGTAATTCTATGCTGCCGCTTTGAGTGGAAAGTAGCACCTATGTGCCTTTACATCTTCTAAAATGATAGAAATGCTATTCTTATTGCTAATGCTATTCTTTTGGCACCAGCTTTGCTTGACACATATGTTTTTATTTCATGTCCTCTATTCTTATTGCCTTTACATCCCTCATGTTGCACTTTTACATTATTGTTTGTGAAAGGTGTGAAATTATCGGAAGTTGAATTTAGATTATATTGCATCAAGGTAGGTTTTGATTTTTGATGCATAAATTTCAAATGATCCACAGTCATCAATATGTGGAATGTCTTTCTCATTATAGGATAATACCGATGCGCCTCCAGAGTATGAGCCAGTTATGATTCAAGCTCTCAATAAATAATGGCGAGACTGGAAATATCAGGTGAGACAAGCATATAATAAGTATGCAACAGATGACTTTATTTACTTGTAATATGTATTTGTTTAGATCTCATTTGCTTAATATGCAATTTTACTCACATTTATGATTATGACTTTGTAATATGGAAATGTCAGGTGAAATGTATGTATTATTTGTATGAAAACGACGAGGAGCGATTGGCTCACCCACCCCATGCGTGTGTTGCGAATCAATGAGCTGAACTTGTTGCAATGTGGAGTACAAAAAAGGCTCGGGTATATTTCAAATTAATCTCAATCTATTATCGTGAATGTCTTATATAATTAGTCAAATTAATACTAATATTATCTTTTTTTTCAGGAATTATCACTAATAAATCAAGGGAATCGAGCAAAGCAAGAGTGCCTAAACAGGACTGGAAAAAAGTCGCATCCCTCTATCATAAAAGAGGTTTGTCATCGTTCAATTTAGTTCTCAGTTGTCAATTAATGCTTCTTTTTGTATCGTATATAAATATATTTTTTTTGGTCAATTGATTCTATTATAAATGGTAGAGAGGAGACGAGGGATTACCAACTGATCGCGTAAGCATGTTCATAGCTACGCGCACGGACAAAAGTGGTCAGGCTGTAGACAAAACCACCTCTCGTATGATCGTAAGTTAAAGTTTCAATCTTTCCTGTTTCAGTTTTGTTCTTGTATAGAATACTTTTTCCATTTCTAACTTCATTTTCATAATATTAATTAAAGTTAAAACAATTATATTGATCATGTTGTTTTTTGTTACAGTTAACGTTAAATGATTCAATTGAAGAGCTACCAGAGGAGGAACAAAACTCTCCCAGCAAGCGAGAACATATATTCACAAATCTTATGTGAAATGATGACCATGGGAGAGTACGCTGTATGGGACAAGGTCTTACCAAAACTAGGGTGTTTGGTAAAGCCTCAACTTCTCAAAGCGCTTCTGCAGCCCGTATTGCTGAACTTGAGGAGACGGTGTCATCCCTCAAAATAAATTTACAAAAGCAACTTGAGGATCAACGCCAACAGATCCAATCAGATTTTCAAAAGCAACTAGAAGATTTTAAACGTTGTTTTATGCAACAACGTGGAAATGGCAGTAATGAATAGGCGGTGGTATGTTTTCTCAAAGTTGTGGATTGTAAACATTGATATTGTGTTGTATATATTGAGTTTTGGATACATGCAACTATCTTTTTTGTGTTAATGGTTATTATGTTGATATTGTGTTGTATATAAATTTATGAAGCCTAGTTATTTTATATACAGGTTGAATTTGGTTTCTGTGGGTGTATTTTTGGTTATATACAGGTTGCATTTGTGTGTGTACAGGTTGAATTTGGTTTTTGCGGGTGTATTTTTGGGGAAAGCAAATTATATAGAGCTGGTAGGAAAAAAAATATATAGTTAATTACGGCGGATTTTTGAAAACCGTCGTAAATAGGTCATTGGACGACTCGTCCCCAAAGGGGGACGAGGGAATCTGGGTGGGGTGCAAATGGGACGACTCGTGCTCTAATGGACGACTCGTCTCATAACTAGTTATTTACGGCGGATCCCTACATCTGCCGTATATAAGTATCATGGACGACTCGTCCCCAAAGGGAGACGAGGGAATCTGGGTGGGGTGAAAATTGGACGATTCGTGCTCTCTTGGACTACTCGTCTATTATATACGGCGGATCTATGCCGCCGTATATAAATTTTTATTATATATGGCGGTTATTTACCGTCGTAAAATGAATCCTCAAATACGCCTGTTATACATACGGTGTATTTGTATTTCATTATATACGGCGGTTTATAAACCGCCGTATTTGTACTCTTTTATTTACGGCGGTTGTATTTCCGCCGTAAAAACTATATATGGCGGGACATCCTCCGTATATATTATATACGGCGATTGTTTATACGGTGGACTATATACGGCGGATTGTCCGCCGTATATGATATATACGGCAGCTCGCGTTCTATATATGGCGGTTAAAATCCGCCGTATATAAGCCTGTTTCTTGTAGTGTATTCTTGTATATACATTGAATCTTGGATTTATAAACAAGAATTCTATAATCACAACTATTGTAAGCATACCCAACACATATGCAATCAATAGTATTTAGTATAACATATACACAAACTACACTTAGTTGTGTTTTATCACTACCTCTTATTAAGTTGATTTCCAACTTTTCCTTTAAAGAGATAAGATTCTAACATTTTGCTTTTTAGCAAACAACGTTAAAGGTAAAAACTTACATTTTACCATCATCCATGTGAATAATATTCACATCTCAATATTGATCACTTGATTATAACTTCAAGCACATATTTGATAAGTCTTGTTTGTATCTATTTTGACCAGATAACGAGGTTCAATCTCATTATTGATCACTTGAACACCGTTCCATTTCATTCATTTAAACATCATGAATAACATTCTTGATGACATCACAGTTGTCTCTCAAGACACAAGGTATATGTTCAACTTTTTCAAACAAGTTTGGATTTTTAAACAAGTTTGACTTTTCAAACGATTTTGACTTTTCACACAAGTTTGAGATTTCAAACAAGTTTGACCAAATTTGTCTTTATATTAAGCATTTCGGCATGCTTCATCACATTTGCTTTCAACACAAGAAATGTTAGACAATTCTTCTCCAAAGTTCTATTCTCTTTCCAACACAAAGACGAATAGCACATACACCTCAACATTCATTTCAATTCATTTATGTTTGAGGTGATTTTAAAATATTTTCAAGTGGGAAGCAATTTCTCAATTATTGTCATCACTTGAGAATTTCACTCAACACCATCCATTCAACATGGTTTTAATGAAAGACTATTTTCAATTCTTTCTTATGATTTTTTACGATTTATAGAGTCCACTATTTTAAAATCAAGGAAGCGTCTTACGATGATTTTCATTGCACCCGCATTCTCGATTTTATATTTATAGTCCAACGACTCCCACAAATCTTTTGCCATTTTCTTGGGACCATATACGTTTTATAATGAATTTGACAATTCGTTAAATATATAATTTCGATAAAGAAAATTCGCATGCTTCAACCGTACTCACGGCTTGAACATCCATCACATTTTCACCCAACTTTGTAGGATATTCCATAAGAAACCTCTCTAAGTTCAAGGTGGTCAAGTAGAACATCTTTTGTTGCCATCACTTAAAGTCGAGGCCAACAAAATTTTTTAACTTCTCACTATGGTGATTCGGAATACTTGGAACAACCACATTCCATTAGAAATTTGTCTCCACACAAACCAAACATTGGTTTTAATTTTCAACAATTATAACATTATTGTTACAAATATAACTCTCTAACTTAATTAGAGAATTAACTCCAAGAATAAATTGCTAATTCAATAGGAGAATTAACACAATTTATTTCTTATAACCACTTATATTTATAAACCTCTAAATTCCTTAATGGAATTATAGTTGGAGGTTAATTATTCCAAAACAATAAATGTCTCATCTTGAAGTACCTCTAAATTAGAGAAAGTCACATTCTCATTTACATAATACACAATTTCTTTTAGAAGCCATCCTCTAAATATTGTGTCATTTGTCATCATTGATAACAATAGGATTTAACAACTTCCTTCAAGAAGTCCTATTGTTTTCATATTTATAACATTAGTCACATATTCCCCTAATAGGTTTTAACAACTTCTTCCAAAAAGCCCTATGGTTTTAGTTCTTGTAACATTTGTCAATGTTCTCAACAATAGAATTCAACAACATCTTTCAAGAAGCTCTATTGTTTTTATCTTTGTGACTTTGTCACTATTGACAATAATAGGATTTAACAACTCCTTTCAAGAAGCTCTATCATATTTTTCAATACATCATTTATAAAATTCAACGTTAAAGACTACATCTTTTAACGTTCATCTTCTCGACTTAGTTTTAACGAACTATTCAATTTTTCTCATTATGATTCTTGTGAACTATAAGAACGTTAAAGACTACATCTTTCAACGTTCAATTTCTCAACTTAGTTCCTACAAACTTTTTGATTTTTCTCACTATGATTCTCATGAACTGTTTGGGGTAGAAAAATCCACTCATCATGTTTTACATCTTAATCATACGCCTTGAGGTAATGTCTTGAAACTACACCTTGAACTAATGCCTTGTTGAATTGTATGTTGTATATTTTTCTTACTTTTCAGGAATAAAGTCATGCATAAAAAGAATTGGTTAAATAGTAAACTCTATACCCTCATGACTGCCTGAAGACCTAGTCAAAAGATGGCATGATCCTTGTAACGGCCATGGTTCGAGCAAAGGCGTAACGGTTGCAATCATCAACAAAAGGCGTGATTATAGGCGAAGAAATAGGGATGTCAATTATGTTGTTATTTCCGTTACATCTCAAGTATATAAGCAAAAAACACATGTAGACACATGACACCAATCTCTCTGCACTTTGTACTCGAAAATACCAAGATCAATAAAAATACATTTTGGTTTTAGGTAGGCTTTTCCTAAAGCCTCCCGAGGTTTTGTGTCGGGGAACTATTGTTCAAGGGCTTTCCTCGTTACATCTTTGCGTCCATCTTGATAGTGAATTATATTCCATTTTTACCCAAAGTTTCTTCAATACAAATTCACCTTGTTGAAAATTGTCCAAAACAATTTGGCGCCGTCTGTGGGAACTTTAGTTTTTTAGATTCCGATCAAGATGAGCAATCCTACTTCTGCAATGTCTACACCCAGTGTAACAACTGGGGTAAGGACCAGCACGTCAAGCTTACCCATGACGTCTGGTATTCATTCGACTATTGGGTTCAGTGCTGTGACGCCTCAAAGCCAACGACTCAACTTGGGAGATTCTTCATCCATGACACTGCCTGGAATCTCACTGGAAATTGTGACCAACATGACAACCATGATGCAACAGTTGAAGAATCAGATGGATGTCCAACAGTTTACCAATCAAATGATATTCAATTCAATCGACAGGATGCAACATGAAATATCAGCCTCAAGGCGCAGTGGTCCAATAGTCAGCATGCCTGGGACTTCACCTCAGCAGCCTAGAACTCTTTTCTCGGACGTCGAACCAAATACAAGAAATGATCAAGGCAATATCTCAATGGCCAGCAATGTTCAGACTGAAAGCACCACTGTTGCGTCCAGCCTAATTCCGCTATCAACATGTTTTACCTTTGCAACCCCACCTCCTATGGGGAAAATAGGGAGTTTTAATACGTTTGGTACTCCTCTAAATCAATTTGTTGCCACTAACCCTGTTGCAGATAATCCCCTTGCAAGAGAAGGGCAGCAGATCAAAGATATTCTCATTAAGGTCCCAGGAATCACCTTGCACTTCAATTAAGCATCTCCAACCAGTCATCATGATTCACGTTTCGACCCTGCCATAGCTAGTGTGGAGATCCCCAAAATATTTCAAGTCCCTCCAATTAAGCAATATGATGGCACGACGGATCCCACAGAACATATAGCCCTATACCAAGAGAAGATGGACATCATTAGCATCCCCCACCATCTTAAAGAAGTTTGTTTGTGTAAAGGCTTTGGATAAACCTTATCTGGTCCCGCCTTGATGTGGCTAACCAATTAGCCTATGAATTCTATCTCCTCTTACTCTCAATTACTTAACATGGTTCTTAATCAATTTTCTTGTAATCGTGTGTTTGAAAAACTAACGAGTGACCTCTACAGGGTGGTACAACATCCTGACAAAATGCTGAAAGACTACGTATTTAGATTCAACAAGGAAGCCATAAGCATCCTTCATATTGATGTATCAACAGCAACGGAAGCCTTCATGATGGGCCTGAAGAGAGAGTCATTATTCTACCAATATTTAGTCATGTATCCGTCTAAGAGCTTGGAGGAAATTAGAACGAGGTCTGTTCATTTCATCAGGCTGGAAGAAGACGAAATGGTTCACGGCAAGGCGTCAAAGAAGACATCTACATATGAACATCCTAACAAAAAGGCGTATTATTCCCATCATCGATCTAATAGGGGAAAACCCTACTCCAAAGCCGACTCCTCTAAAATTAATATTGTAGATGAGGATGACGAGGAAGATGATGCAACTTACCCTAAAATTAGTGACTATTGCTTTTTTGTTGATGTTTCAGGACTTTTATATGCAATGGACAACTTGGGTAGCAAGGCAAGATGGCCAAAAGCAACTGACATGCCCTCACCTTGGAAGGACAAGTATAAGTGGTGTGCTTACCATGAAGATTTTGGCCACACTACCGATAATTGCATCGCTTTGAGGAAAGAGATCAGCTACCTACTTTCAAAAGGGTTCCTTAAGGATTTCTTGGAAAAAGGAAAGGATGTGCCGAGACAAAAGAAGCCATAGCTGAGGCTCCATCTGCACCTCCTCCTGCAACCAAGGTGATCAATTATATCACGGGTGGCTCAGACATTTGTGGCACTATGTACTCTGTGGCAAAGCATCATGCTAAGGACTCCAAAGAAGATAAATCGGAACTACCAATTAGACGTCCAAACAAGTCTCTGTTTCAACAAATCATTTTTGACGATGATGATAAGGAAGACATCCTGGATCCACATCATGATGGACTAGTCGTTACCCTGTAAATCGCCAACTACAAGGTGAAATGTATCTTAATCAACAATGGGAGTTCAGTCAATCTGATCATGAAGAGCACCTTAGAAGAAATGATGATTACTCTGACAGAAGTCGTGAGAAACTCTTCCGTTCTAGAAGGATTTAGTGGGGAAACCAAGCAGACAATTGGAAAAATCAAGTTGCCCGTCTACGTTGAAGGAATAAACTCCATGAAATGATTTTGTGTGATCGATTACCCATCATCATATAATGTCATCCTGGGAAGATCCTAGATCCATAATATGAAAGCAATTCCATCAATGTATCATCAATGTGTCAAGATGCCAATGCTTTGGGGCGTGATCAGAGTGAAGGGAGATCAACAAGCTGCCAAGGAATGTTACAAAAATGATATGAAAGCATGTTCCACTTCTCTCCAAGCGTAGCTATTAAAGAAGAGCTTCAGGGATGACTTGGAAGCTATAGAACACGACTTGTTAGGAGTCCCTGTAGACATTTCCAACCCTGAAACTAAAGTTCTGAATATCGACCCTATTGTCAAATCGGAACCAGGACTGTCATGAGAAACCCTGAAATGTCAGGAAGAATGGAAAAATGGTCGGCCACGTTAAGCACTTATGAAATCTCCTATGAATCAAGAAGTGCAGTCAAGTCGCAAGAATTTGCAGACTTTGTAGCTGATTTCAGTACCACGTTACAACCTGAGATGGAACTAGAGCGTGTGGAGCTATGATGAGTGCCAATATTTTGATCATCTACGACCAATATCCAGCCATTGACCAAACCGAAGAGTGTGCATCCCTAGCAGTCAGACACACCTATTCCAAGCCAAGATGCAGACCCAACATGGATCCAACCGATCGTGAAATACTCACAATTAGAGCCAAAGATCATTGAGGATGAAGGTATCCAAATTCATTTTAATTAATATTGTTTTGTTCAAAAAATGTGCAACAGGTCTATACATGAGGTGCTTAGGGCCGAAGGAAGTCAAGGAGGTGCTAAGAGATCTACATGCTGGTGAATGTGGAAACTATTCTGGGGGCAATTTGTTATCCTCCAAGGCACTCAAGACGAGATACTATTGGCCTACAATGAGGCAGGATGCAATGGATTGCGCCTTGAAGGGTGAGGCATGCTAAAGACATAGCAACATCCTGTATCAGCCTGCAGAACCTCTACATCCTGTACTTTCTTCTTGGCCGTTCATGTAATGGGGCATGGACATAGTTGGTCAACTACTAAAAACCCTAAGAGGGAAAATCATTATGTTAGCTACTATGGATTACTTTTCTAAATGGGTAGAAGCTGGAATGCTATACATCTTAACACTACTACATGTAAATTAAAATTTACTAAAACTTTAATGCCAAGGTATGAATCTCTTCTTAACATTTTTTCAAATTTTTGTTATTTTTATTCAAATAAAACCCTTACTTACATAAGCATCGGAGGGGTGTTAGCTATGCTGACACCCAACCATAACGTGTTTTTGTGTTGAAAGATGTAAACCCCTCAACATGTTGAAAAAAGAGCAATAGAGGCAACGTGTTAAATGCCTTGAAGGGTTAAGCTTTTCTTGATAATATAAAGTACGCAATATATTCGTACACGAAAGCATTATAAAGCATACTTATAGAACTATGATTATTTTATCGCCTGGGTGCACGATTTTTGCACTTGATTTAAAAAGCAGACATAATTCATCTTATTATATGAATTATGTTTTCTATTTTAATTAAAGTTATGAACAAAGGGTTGTAACATTGAACATGTTACCTAAAGGACACATAAAAGTGACATTTCTACATACCATCATCAATTGGTTATAACATTGTTGCATATTATCTTTACAAATTGATTATAATATCGTTGCATGTTATCTTTACAAACTGGTAATAACATCGTTGCATGTTATATTTACATCCTGGTAATAACACCGTTACGTGTTATCTTTAAACATTGGTTGCAACATTGTTACATGTTGTCTTTTCTAATTGGTTATAACATTGGCCTGTTATCACAAACCTTATGGTTACAGCACTATTACGTGTTGTCTTTTGTTCATAACATATAGATAGTCCTTTGAATAAAAGCGTTGATAATCCCGTCATAAAAAAAAAAACCTGAGATTATCTTAAAAGTTTATAATGCACCTAGGATTAACCTACCAAAAGCCTAAGATGTTGAACCAACCCAACATCTTCAAAAGAAATGTATAGACTCTTATGAGCCTGTTACAAACCAAAAGTGAAAGATGTCATAGGGACGCACCCCTATTTAAACCAAGTTTGCATGCCAACAAAGGCATGACGAATAAAAACAAAAACATAAAAATTATTCAAAATTTAAAAATAAATTATTTTTAGATTTCTGCTGCAGGAACAACTTCACCCTCCTTACCATCCCTACCTTCACCTTGTTCTAGCACCTTGGTCTCCTGCGAATTAACTTCACCAACATCCACACTTTCACCCTAAAAAGCGTTCAACATGGCCACTTCATCTTCAATCTTCCATCCAACATGCTTCCCCATCTCGAATTCCTTTATCATGTTGAACCTGCTCTCCGTCACCGATTTGGTGGCATCCATCTTGAATTTTTCTTTTGCTCCATCCAGCTCCTTAATGTGTTCTTCTTCAACCACCAGCATCCTGGTTGTAAGATTCCCTAACTCCTTCTTCATCTTGTCAACCTCACTAGCAGCTTGGTTAGCCCTCAAACTTTCTGCCTTAGCTTTTTGATCCAAAATTTTGTTCTTATCCTTTCCGATCTCAATCTCCTTCAACAAAAAATCAACAACCTTCATTGACTGAGTAAAACATGTTATCATGTTAATAATTCACGAATAAAAAATCTCAAGTACCAAATACTCAGTGAGATGATGTTTACCTTCTTAGAAAAACCTTCCATACTGGCCCCTGCAGTCTCTACCTTCAGATCATCCATCTCCATGACCTCTACATCTTCAAACTTTTTCTTCTTTTCCATCTTGCTGCTTAAACTATCTCCCTTGGGAATAGGTGGTCTGCCACCTTCAACCTTCACTCCCACCTTAGCTCTAAGGCCTGACATTATGTCGTTCACATCAAATTCGGCTTTGGAACGAGACACTGCATGATGAAAAAGAAAAAAGTTATAAAGTAAACAAAGATCCAAGGAGTCATCAAACGTGGGAAAATATTTTACCTGAAGACATGTTGGTTGGGCTTGTACTGACAGAATCTTTACTGGCCCTCTCCTCCTCCTTCGAACTTTCCCCAACAAATTCAGCAATTGTAGGCTGATATTTACGGAGAGATTCAGGAAACATATACAAAATCCAATCTACGTTCGCAGCGGTATTATCCAAAGGAGGGAATAAATCCTCCAACTTGTTAACTACAAAAGGAAGAAGTGAAGGAAAGTAACCTATCAAGATGAGATTAGACAAGATGGAAAAGTGTAAACAAAGGACTAACAACTACTACCTTTGTGATTCCAGTTGGACACCAACTCCTCGCCACCCTCTAGGCTACTTTTCTTCACATAGAAATACTTACGTTTCCAACCCCTATCAGCCGCATCCAAATCCAAAACTAAAGGATCCTTACCCGCCTTGATCATAAAAATTATACCTACCGTTACCTTGAGCCCTAATTTCAAAAACGAAAGCTAACTCCTCCAAACCGGCTACTACGCCATGTTAAACAGCAATTTTATCTAAGGTGAGCATAATACGCCAACCGACGGGCATTAACTGACAATAAGACAATTGGGTTGCCTTAAAGAAACGAGTGATCGATGGGGAGAAAGGGAATTTCAAGCCTACACTAAATGGATACTCGTAGAAACCTACCCACTCATCAGAAACACAATCAGCACTACATGACTCACCGAGAACTAAGAATTCTGCATTGGGAGGAAAAGCATTGTTTCTCCTCAAGGCGTCAACATGGGACGCATTGAAGTCATCGTTCATCCTCTCTGTTACAAATAAACCCTAGACATTTGAAACCTTTGGGAAGAGAAACATCTACATCTATTACTTTCTTCTTGCTTTTCCCCATTGTGACGATCAAAAGTGACAGAAAAGCAAGAGCAAAGAAAGAGAAACTCATCGGAGAGACAAACGGGGACCTAGCACCGGACTTGGAAAATTTTGAAAAAGGATTCAGTTTACCTTTTAAAAAAAAACCGTGCAAATAGGTATTTCTGGGTGAATGACGGTTATAGGTGCCTAAAGAGCCCATCATTACCCTAACTTCCTATTAACCACACAAACCTACCACTTCAATAAACTCCTTGGAAGTCGGAAAGGCACGTGGAAAAATATTAAGACTCTCCGTGTTCCACTTGGAGAATCAAAATATTTTGGGGGCAATCGTTTGGGGTTGAAAAATCCACTCAACATGTTTTACATCTTGATCATAAGCCTTGAGGTAACGTCTTGAAACTACACCTTGAACTAACGCCTTGTGGAATTGTTTGTTGTATATTTTCCCTACTTTTCAGGAATAAAGTCATGCATAAAAAGAATTGGTTAAATAGTAAACTCTATACCCTCATGACTGCCTGAAGACCCAGTCAAAAGATGGCATGATCCTTGTAACGGCCATGGTTCCAGCAAAGGCGTAACGGTTGCAAAACAAAAGGCGTGATTCTAGGCGAGGAAATAGGGATGTCATTATGTTGTTATTTCCGTTACATCCCAAGTATATAAGCAAAAAACACATGTACACACATGACACCACTCTCTCTGCACTTTGTACTCGAAAATACCAAGATCAATAAAAATACATTTTGGTTAAGGTAGGTTTTTCCTAAAGCCTCCCGAGATTTTGTGCCGGAGAACTATTGTTCAAGGGCTTTCCTCGTTACATCTTTGCGTCCATCTTGATAGTGAATTATATTTCATTTGTACCCAAAGTTTCTTCAATACAAATTCACCTTGTTAATTGTCCAAAACATGAACCATAAGAGATTTATCACCCATTGTATAAACACTGTAACGACCCCAATTTTCATCAATGAAATATCATTAACAATCAAATATAAAATTCCCAAAATCAGGTATCCCAACGGCTAGTAAATCCTAACCATAATTCAAATGCGGAAATAACTGTCTTTAAACCTTAATGGCTAGTACAACCCACTAGCTCGCTAAGTCCGAAATGATTAATGCTAACCCTAACCCTAATTCCAGCCGCCATCCCTGCGACCCATCAACTTCTCCTATCGCTTACCTGGGAGAAAAATTAGAAAAAGGGGTGAGCGAACAATGCTCAGGAAGTTCATACGGAATCTCTCCGGGTACTAAGGAGAGATGACCGAAAGAACGAAACCAATCAATTATACTTCAACGAAAGGCTATCAACAATAATTTTAACTGTACACATTCAAAATACAGTTATCATACTTAAAGAGAACATGGCCCTATCACAAGTCCGTCAATTCCATAGTTTCAAACACCTTTTCAGGGTGTCACACCTTTGCAGGGTGTTAAGAGAATAAGAGACCTTACACCTTTTCAGGGTGCTCCCTTATTATGATATATCATGATATTCAAACTACTTCATCAAGTAGCAATTTAAAAGTCTAAGTTCTTTTCAATCAAACTAGACTATCTTAATTAGTCCTTTTCAATCAGACTAATTTAACTGCACCTGTTTCAATTAGATACAGTTATAGTTCCCATAATATTCCAGGTACAAGAATACATAAAGAACTTTCAATTCACTTGGATACCCATTGAACAACATATATCAAGGGTAAGATAATCAAAAGACGTTATATCAACATCGGAGTTCAAATGCTACCGGCCATTAGTAGCTACGCTTGAAACAATTTATGAGGAATCCTACATTAAAGGATGAATCTCAAATATACTTAAGGAGCGTAATCCCTTACCTTAAACGCTTGCGTTTCCTTGCAATCACTTCTTGCGCGAATCTACAATCATGTAACTGCGTCTTAGGATAGTGTACAATATTATATTAATACACTAGATCCTTCTAATTAACTCTAGGGTTAACTTCCTAACCTTTTCTGTAATTCTCTCTATTTTCTTTCTTTTCTATTTCCTTCTCTTTCTTTCTCTCCAACACTTCTTTATTTTCCTTCTTTTCTTTTCTTTTACTAGAACACACACTACACACACTAAAACACACTCTCAGCAAACACACACAGCACACACGCATCACACACACATCAGTAAACACACACAGCAGCCCACACACTCTGTTGCACACACACGCATACACCAGCACGCAGAAACACACACACACATGCTGTACACATACATACTCAACATATTCACACACGCACATCACACACACACACTGCCCACACCACACACACATACAGACCCTAATTCAATCAACATTCCTAGCATGGCCTAATTGAATCAACATCAAAATAAATTCCATGCTAACTCCTTAGTTATAATCAACTTTAATATTTCAAGATTTAAACACCAAAATCTGAAATTCCTCAACCCTAGTTCCATTCTTTTAGGGTGCGTAAGATTTCTCTAAAGTTTCTATAAGATTTCCTACCCTAGAATCCAAAACAAGATAGTGATGGTTTACCTTGGTTTTGATTTCTGACCCTCTGAAGAACTTCTTCTTCTTCTTCTCTAAGCCTCGGAATTTCTCCTTCTCTCTCACAGTTCCCTCCTGGAACTGCACTGATCCCTCTGTCCGCTACCTCTCTCTCTCTGTAGGCGTGACTTCCTTCTGCCCTCTCTTTCTCTGTTCTTACTTAGCACTAAGAAACTGCCATGACCCTCTCCTTTTATAACCCCAAGCAGCCCTTCATTCCCTCCTTGCCATTAAAACCATTGAAGAGGCTCCTAATTGCTTCCATCACATTACTCCTGTGCTCCTAATTGCTTCCATCAGTTATTCCCACCAAACAGCCTAGATTTAATAGGTGCATTAACTTGGGTTTTTAATTTTATAATCCATATAATTAATTTAAATAACCAACCTAATTAATTAAGGAAAATTATATTTTAAATAAATAAAGAGTATAAATTTTAGAGTTGTTACATTCTTACCCCCTTAAAAGGGTTTGGTCCACCAAACCAAACGCACTCATTCCGAAAACAGGGTGGGATACGACTCTCGCATCTCGCTCTCGAGCTCCCACGTCGCTTCTCTTTCTGAGTGGTTGCTCCATTGCACTTTCACGTACGGAATTATCCGCCTTCTCAAATTCTGATCTTTCCGATCCACAATTTTCACAGGTTGCTCATCATAACTCAGATCGGCACGGAATCTGAGCTGTCTATACTCAATCACATGGCTCGGGTCGGGGATGTACTTCCTCAACATCGAGACATGGAACACATTGTGTACTCCTGCAAGTACAGGTGGTAGGGCCAACTTATAGGCTACCAACCCAACTCTCTCCAAAATTTCAAATGGTCCCACATACCTCGGGCTTAACTTCCCACGAATTCCAAACCTCATGACCCCCTTGGTTGGCGAAATCTTCAAGAATACGCGATCCCCCAACTGAAATTCCAAATCTCGCCGTCGGCGATCTGCATACGACTTCTGTCGACTCTGTGCTGTTAATAACCATTTTCTGATCTGTTGCACTTTATCTGCGGTTACCTGAACAATCTCTGGTCCCGTCAATTTTCTCTCACCCACTTCATCCCAACATGCAGGTGACCTACACTTCCGTCCATACAATGCTTCGTACGGTGCCATACCGATACTTGCGTGAAAACTATTGTTGTAGGCGAATTCTACTAACGTCAGGTGTTCGTCCCAAGTTCCTTGCCAGTCCAATGATGTGGCTCTTAGCATATCCTCCAGAGTCTGAATAGTTCTTTCCGATCGTCCATCCGTCCGCGGATGAAATGTCGTACTCATAGTTAGTTCGGTACCTAATGCCTCGTAGACTCTTCCTTAACTTTGATGTGAATCTTGCATCTCGGTCGGACACTATCGACACAGTATCCCATGCAATCTTATAATCTCGTCAACATATAACTTTGCTAACTTCTCCAATGAGTCTGTCACCTTAATTGCCAAAAAGTGAGCCGACTTCGTAAGTCTGTCCACTATAACCCAAATTGCGTTGTGACCCTTCAACGTCCTTGGTAACCCTACTACCAAATCCATCGCTATATTCTCCCATTTCCATTACGGTATTGGTAACGACCGCAAGAACCCCGCCGGTTTCGATGTTCACTCTTACTTGCCGACATACCAAACATCTTGAAACGAATTCTGCCACATCTCCCTTCATGTCGTTCCACCAAAAAGATTCTCTTAAATTCCTATACATCTTTGTACTCCCGGGATGTACGGAAAACCTCGAACAATGAGCTTCCTTCAAAATCTCCCTTTTTATATCTTCATTACCTGGCACCCAAATTCTTGATTGGTACCTCAAAATTCCATCATCTCCCATACGAAAATTTGTTGCCTTCCCTTTAACCATATTTTCACGTATCTTTTCAGCCTCACCATCGGTCCCTTGTGATTCCTTGATTCGGTCCAAAAGTGTAGGCCGAACACTCATCCGAGCCAAGTATCCACTAACCGTTACCTCCAACCCGTAAATTTCAATATTATTCCACGTACTTACCCCTTAGAAATCAACACCGCTAGTGTTCCACGGTTCTTCCTACTCAAAGCATCTCGCCACCTTATTGGCCTTTCCGGGTGATACAAAAATCGTACAATCATAATCCTTAAGTAATTCTAGCCATCTCCTTTGCCTCATATTCAATTCTTTCTGAGTGAAGATATACTTAAGACTCTTATGATCCGTATAAATCGGACAACTTACCCCATACAAGTAATGTCTCCAAATTTTCAATGCAAAACTAAAGCTGCTAACTCCAAATCATGGGTGGGATAATTCTTCTCATGGTTCTTCAGTTGTCTTGACGCATAGGCTATAACCTTATCATTCTGCATTAATACACAACCCAATCCTTTCAACGAAGCATCACTATAAATCACAAATCCTTCTGATCCTGATGGTATTGTAAGAACTGGTGCGGACACCAAACGCCTCTTCAGCTCTTGAAAATTCTTTTCACACTCTTCCGACCAAACGAACTTCGCTCCTTTCTGCGTTAACTTAGTTAATGGTCCTGATAATTTTGAAAATCCTTCCACAAATCTTCTATAGTATCCTGCCAACCCCAAGAAACTTCTAATCTCGCTGACAGTGGTTGGTCTCTCCCAATTCACTATAGCCTCTATCTTTGCCGGATCTACTGCAATCCCATCCTTGGATACCACATGCATTAAGAATGCTACTTCCTCCAACCAAAATTCACACTTCTTAAATTTCGCATACAACTTCTGTTCCCTTAAGATTTGCAGTACCAACCTTAAATGCTCTTCATGTTCTTCCTTGGTCTTAGAATAAACCAAAATATCATCTATAAATACAATTACACACTTATCCAAAAATTCCTGAAATACCCTGTTCATTAGTTCCATAAATACTGCTGGGGCGTTCGTCAATCCAAACGGCATAACCAAAAACTCATAGTGACCGTACCTTGTCCTAAAAGCCGTCTTCGCAACATCCTCCTTTTTCACTCTCAACTGGTGATATCCTGATCTCAAATCTATCTTTGAGAAATAACACGCTCCCCGAAGTTGGTCAAACAAATCATCAATCCTTGGTAACGGATACTGATTTCTTACCGTCACTTTATTCAGTTCTCGATAGTCGATACACATCCTCATCGATCCATCCTTCTTCTTCACAAACAACACTGGCGCACCCCATGGTGAAACACTCGGTCTAATCAGACCTTTATCCAATAATTCCTGCAATTGTTCCTTCAATTCTTTAAGTTCAGCCGGCGCCATTCTGTACGGTGCTTTGGATATCGGTGCGGTTTCTGGTACTAAGTCTATAGAAAACTCCACCTCCCTTTCCGGTGGTATTCCCGGCAAATCTTCTGGAAAAACATCCTTGAAATCTCTAACCACCGAAAGAGCTTCTATACTCACTTCGTTCTTGTCCGTCTCACCAATATAGGCCAAGAACCCTTCACATCCCTTTCTTAACATTTTTCGAGCCTTCATTACCGAAATAAGACCCGACCGACTTCTCGGCTTCGATCCCTGGAAGCTAAACTCTTCTCCAGAGGGTAACTTGAATTTCACCTCCTTCTTAAAGCAATCCACTTTAGCATGGTAAGCAGCTAACCAATCCATCCCCAGGATAACGTCAAATTCGTTCATTTCTAACTCAATAAGATCCACCTCAAGTTCTCTATCTCCTATTCCCAGAGGACACATCTTATAACCCGATGAGATAGGGATTGACTCTCTAGTCGGGGTATCTATTACCAAAGGTATTTCTAATGCCTCGGGTTTCAAGTTCAATTTCTTAGCTAGACGAGTGCTAATGACAGAATGTGTAGCACCAGTGTCTATTAACGCATAACCGCTACGAGAATAAATTTGAAGCGTACCTGCCACAAGATCATTGGTGGCCCTCGCATCCCTGGCAGTCATGGTAAACACTCTTCCACGACCTCCTCCATTGTTCTTATCATTTCCGGTTCCTTGAGTATTTCCAACTTTCTTAGGTTCCGGGCACTTCCATTGCGGATGTCCCATTTTGTCACAATTA
The DNA here is from genome assembly GCA_022495995.1 of Adenophora triphylla var. japonica. Lineage (NCBI taxonomy): Eukaryota > Viridiplantae > Streptophyta > Magnoliopsida > Asterales > Campanulaceae > Adenophora > Adenophora triphylla. Next base: position 124,729 of record JAFEMH010002148.1, on the reverse strand, counting down.
AAACATTTCTTTTCCTTATACCAGCATTCCTCGGTCTTGTGCTTACCCTCGCACACTTGGCATTTGTCATCCGTTACTGTTCCTGGAGTAACTCTTCGATCCCCACCTCTGCGGTTATCAAATCCCTTGTTCTGATACTTGTTACTAGCAATTTCCTTTCCCCGGGCCTCATCCATAGCCTTCCTCTTGTTGTTGGTTCCGTCTCGGTTCCAACTTCCAGTATGTCCCTTGTTTCCACTCGCATCCTTTTCTGCCATCTTCTTTTTCTCATCCCGCCTACTGCGGAAACTGTCTGCCTCTTTTTCTACCACTCTAGCTCTATCCAGTACTTGGCCATAAGTTGACAACAGCAGCGGAGTAATTCTGTACCTGATCCTGTCACTAAGACCAGCCTCAAATTTTCTTGCCTTCTGTTCTTCATTATCAAAGAACGTCGGGGCAAATTCCATCAACTCGGTGAACTTTGCACTGTATTCATCCACCGTTAAACATCCTTGAGTTAGCATCATAAACTCTGCCACTTTGGCATTTCGAACGCTCGCCGGATAGTACTTTTCATTGAACAAACCTTTAAACATATCCCAAGTAAAGTTACCGTCTCCACGTGCAGTGGCTGCCCTCTTCTCGGCCTCCCACCATTTCAAAGCTTGTCCTTTCAGCATAAAGGTCGCGAACATCACCCTTTGCTCCGGAGTGCAAGTCAATGTCCCGAATATCTTCTCCATGTCTTTGATCCAGTCTTGCGGCTTCTCCTTTGGAGTGCCTGAAAATGATTCCGGGTTCCTCTTCTGGAACAACTCCAGTGGATCCCTCAATGGTACGACTTGCGGCTGTGGTTGAGCTAAGGTTGCTACTACCTGCCCAATTCCTGCCATCGTCTGATTCAGTGTCTGAAGAAGAGTTGCCATATCATTGTCGGCTTGCTCCTGATTTTGTCCGTTGACATTTACGTTGTTGCTATTGCTCTCCGACATCTGAAACAATATAATGCCCTCATTAGGGTTTCCACTCTAAGCGTTCTCACTCACGCCAAAATATACAATGTTACCATTGTATACTAACTAAAACAAACAGTCTTATCAGACCAAACATTTAATTCATTGGTCCAATCATTAGACCATTGGCCATTTCAACAGACCAACACTACTTTCATGGATCGTTTCAATAGACCCAAATACAATCAGAGGCCATTTCAATAGACCCGAATTACTTTTCACATTGGTCGTTTCAATAGACCAACTATTTATCACACTTGGCCGTTTCAATAGGCCGATTTCTATTCACGTTGATCGTTTCAATAGATCAACCTTTCTCTTTCCCGGTTAACATATTAAATTAACACTAATGGATAAGTTCAATCAAAACGTAATTCAACAAAACACAACTAACTTTAATTTCATAAAAACATAATTTGAGTCAATACAAAACCAAATCCTCCAATACAACTTTCAAACTAGATATCCTTTATTATTCTAGAAAACAACATAACTTCCTCAATTTCATTCATGGAGCTACATTCTTCCTAGGTCTCCCCCTAGGTCTTCCACTCGGGATCTTAACCACCTTCTTGGATCCTTTAGGTCTTCCTCTAGACCTACGCACAGGTGTCACTGTCACTGCCTCAACTTCATCGTCCTCGATTACGATCGGATAGGCTTCCGTTCCTTCTGAGTCTCCTACTGGATTCTCGACTGCTAATGCCTCATTGGCTTCTTTCAGGTCTTGCAATTCGTAATACCATGCAGAACTCTGCTCCAAAATCTTATCAGCCCATTCTTTCGACATGGTCAATTCCCCTTGTTTTGTCATTAGCTCTAACTTTGCTTCCTCTAACTCTTCCTTCATGTGGGCCGCTTCCACTTCGGCCTTGATTCTTCGTTCCCGCTCGTTCCTAGCTACTCCTCTATACTTCCGAATCTTCCACAGGAACTTACTGATCGGCACCAACCTTCCTCTAGCCGGTTGAGCCTTAATAAGCTTGCTCCATACTCCATTTGCAGCATCCATTTCCTCTGACTCTTCTAGATCATAGTACCAGCCAAAACTCAAAGAATATCTCCTGATCATCTCCTATAATCAAAACAGATCATCATCAGTATATCTTCAATACATAATACTAATATACTTAAAGTAAATATGTTTTAATCTTCCAAAGTGACGAGTAAGTTATTCCTTTAACCTCTCTACTTAGCCTACCTCCCTCACATAATAATCTTAGAGCAAGGCATGACTTAAAACTAAGTTTCGGGTTGCCTTTATTCAAGTAAATTCTTAGAACTAAGGTTTCCTAAAGCTAAAGGTATTCTTCCCATAAGACCTAAAGCCAAAGCTCTGATACCAACTGTAACGACCCCAATTTTCATCAATTAAATATCATTAACAATCAAATATAAAATTCCCAAAATCAGGTATCCCAACGGCTAGTAAATCCTAACCATAATTCAAATGCGGAAATAACTGTCTTTAAACCTTAACGGCTAGTACAACCCACTAGCTCGCTAAGTCCGAAATGATTAATGCTAACCCTAACCCTAATTCCAGCCGCCATCCCTGCGACCCATCAACTTCTCCTATCGCTTACCTGGGAGAAAAATTAGAAAAAGGGGTGAGCGAACAATGCTCAGCAAGTTCATACGGAATCTCTCCGGGTACTAAGGAGAGATGACCGAAAGAACGAAACCAATCAATTATACTTCAACGAAAGGCTATCAACAATAATTTTAACTGTACACATTCAAAATACGCTTATCATACTTAAAGAGAACATGGCCCTATCACAAGTCCGTCAATTCCATAGTTTCAAACACCTTTTCGTGGTGTCACACCTTTTCGTGGTGTTAAGAGAATAAGAGACCTTACACCTTTTCAGGGTGCTCCCTTATTATGATATATCATGATATTCAAACTACTTCATCAAGTAGCAATTTAAAAGTCTAAGTTCTTTTCAATCAAACTAGACTATCTTAATTAGTCCTTTTCAATCAGACTAATTTAACTGCACCTGTTTCAATTAGATACAGTTATAGTTCCCATAATATTCCAGGTACAAGAATACATAAAGAACTTTCAATTCACTTGGATACCCATTGAACAACATATATCAAGGGTAAGATAATCAAAAGACGTTATATCAACATCGGAATTCAAATGCTACCGGCCATTAGTAGCTACGCTTGAAACAATTTATGAGGAATCCTACATTAAAGGATGAATCTCAAATATACTTAAGGAACGTAATCCCTTACCTTAAACGCTTGCGTTTCCTTGCAATCACTTCTTGCGCGAATCTACAATCATGTAACTGCGTCTTAGGATAGTGTACAATATTATATTAATACACTAGATCCTTCTAATTAACTCTAGGGTTAACTTCCTAACCTTTTCTGTTAATTTTCTATTGGATTCCGTTAACTTTCTAACAGGAACTGTTAACTTTTAAACTCAAGGACTAATTTGCAGAATCCAGAAATCTCTAAGACTATTCTGTAATTCTCTCTATTTTCTTTCTTTTCTATTTCCTTCTCTTTCTTTCTCTCCAACACTTCTTTATTTTCCTTCTTTTCTTTTCTTTTACTAGAACACACACTACACACACTAAAACACACTCTCAGCAAACACACACAGCACACACGCATCACACACACATCAGTAAACACACACAGCAGCCCACACACTCTGTTGCACACACACGCACACACCAGCACGCAGAAACACACACACACATGCTGTACACATACATACTCAACATATTCACACACGCACATCACACACACACACTGCCCACACCACACACACATACAGACCCTAATTCAATCAACATTCCTAGCATGGCCTAATTGAATCAACATCAAAATAAATTCCATGCTAACTCCTTAGTTATAATCAACTTTAATATTTCAAGATTTAAACACCAAAATCTGAAATTCCTCAACCCTAGTTCCATTCTTTTAGGGTGCGTAAGATTTCTCTAAAGTTTCTATAAGATTTCCTACCCTAGAATCCAAAACAAGATAGTGATGGTTTACCTTGGTTTTGATTTCTGACCCTCTGAAGAACTTCTTCTTCTTCTTCTCTAAGCCTCGGAATTTCTCCTTCTCTCTCACAGTTCCCTCCTGGAACTGCACTGATCCCTCTGTCCGCTACCTCTCTCTCTCTGTAGGCGTGACTTCCTTCTGCCCTCTCTTTCTCTGTTCTTACTTAGCACTAAGAAACTGCCATGACCCTCTCCTTTTATAACCCCAAGCAGCCCTTCATTCCCTCCTTGCCATTAAAACCATTGAAGAGGCTCCTAATTGCTTCCATCAGTTACTCCCAGGCTCCTAACTGCTTCCTTCAGTTATTCCCACAAAACAGCCTAGATTTAATAGGTGCATTAACTTGGGTTTTTAATTTTCTAATCAATATAATTAATTTAAATAACCAACCTAATTTATTAAAGAAAATTATATTTTAAATAAATAAAGAGTATAAATTTTAGAGTTGTTACACTAGAAGTGGCATCGCCACAACTACTTTACACAATCGTCGCAACATCCTTGATGTTCATCCATTAGTTCATTATATGTTCAAAAAAAAAAAACTTCTTTCATAAACTGTTCTGTTCCGAAATTTTTAAGTTCATCTCCATATAAAATATTTAGATCTCCATCGTCCAGATTGTTCTTTTATAAGTTTAAAACTTGCTTACTAAATTTGAGTTCGATCCAATGGTTAACGAATCAGGAATTGCAATTTTACCACAGGTGGTCTTTGCAAAAAAACTTGTTGGAATTTTATTTCATCCGTCTCTTCCATCATTTTCTTTCTTTTCTCCCTTGGCCTCCGCTCCACCGGATTTCTCAAATCTGTAATCCTTTCTCAAATAGGGGATGTGTCTTAAGATTGTTAGACAATATCTTACAAAAGCACAAAAGAGAAAAGAATTACAATAAATTTATTGATACAATGAACAACATAAACTTAAACAAGAAGAAATAACCGTTATCGTCTTGATGTTGTCCGAGTCGCTTGTGACACACTCTTTTTAAGACAAATTTGCCCCCTCACCGAGTTGTGCTTGAGGTTGTTTTGGACGTTCGCCTCTCAGGATAAAACGGACGGACCGGACTATTCTTGCACACTAGAATCTCCGGCGAATCTTACTATGCTTGGACAAAATCACCATGAATATATGTCTTGGAGGCCAAAGAAAGAAGATGAACAAATTGCAAAGGGAGGAGGAAGATTATGGAAAAAAATTGTTTTCATTTGTTATGGGTTTCTCTAGTTATAGTTTCAACAACCATGTAATGAATTCCCAATTAATCCTTATATTAATATGGGAGTCATTACCTTGTATTGATGGAGTTTTATTCCACAACTTGTAACCCCAAAACCAATGGTAATGATCCCAATTGATCCCTTAATTAATTTGGGAATCATGGCACATCAATAGTGTGGTTAAATTCTAAAAGTTTATACTTTCAACCCACAAACTTTGAGCTATCATATCTTTCTCATCCAATCTCAAATTGGACATCTATATATACAATTTCAATGTTCACACATAGTGGAATATGAACCCGCAATAATCTTTGTCAAACGACAAACAATTCATGTAAGTAAAATACACAATTTCCTTCAATCCACAACATATTTTTCCAACTGTTGTATCCAAAAATGGCAAAGTATGAATAGAGTTTTGAACAATCTTGTCCTCGTAAAAAAACATATAATAATAATAATAATAATAATAATAATAATAATGATAATAATAATCATAATAATAATAAATTGTTACTCTACTTTTCACCCATATACTTAATGAATAGTATTTTGGACAATGTCATCGACCCACTACAATTGTTGATCCTGTTAACCTTATTTTTTAAAAAAAAAACGTGTAAACTCAAACCAAAAACTTTAAAATGGGATGGAGAAAATATTATTAAAGTCTAAAAATTATATAGAAATGGAGGAGGTTAGTGTTGTTTATCCTAATAATGTAGCACCGCCATTGATCATACACAACAAGCGCAAGAAGTAAAATGGCTGTCCCTTTTCACTTCCACTATTATCACCTAGCTAGAAAATGGCAGTCAATTCCCACAAAGTTTCCTGCTATCGAAAAATGCCATTACCACCAAGCTATAAAATGGCTGTCCATTTTCACTCCCACTATTCCCCACTTAGACTAACATAAAGTAACTCCAATCTTTTAAAAACGAATCAGGTCAACAAAAAATAAATTGAACTTCAAATTAAAACCTCTGTTTTATTTGAATACAGAGCACATTTCCAGTCCACTGTCTTATTTGAATTCCTCCAACATGTTATTGCATTTTAGTAGAGACTTGAATAAAATGTATGCACAAGCACATCAATGCCTAAAATGTCCTTTTGGTTAATCAAACTCCCTTGTTATTGCCTGCTCAGTGCCTCTTTTTCATTTCCTTCAAGCACATAGCTCAGCGCCTTGTTATTTGTTAGTAATTTCCATAAAGCACTCCCTTTATGATCACCTTAATCTCGGAAAATAGAAACAAAATCATGCATGACAAAAGAAAATCCAGAACTTCTATCAACAAACACCATTACTAGGATTATCCAAAGATTATTCAAACTATAACTAGCATACCATTTTTCTAGAGCTACAAATACTAACAAACGAAAAAATTAAGGTAATTGCTGTGGTTAGGACAAATCAATCATACCAAAGCATCTGAAGCGGAGGGCAAACAGTTCATTTCATCTACTTTTCACCCATATACTTAATGAATACCATTTATCTTTGAAAACGAATATTAATTAGGGGTATTTTTGATAAAATGATTTTGCCCAAATTTAGGATAAAAATAAGGAATGGGAGAAAAGAAGAATAAGAATAAGTGACCCATAAAAATAAACATGTGTGGAACAAATATAATATTGTAATAAAATGATTGATCATACCAAGTTTTTCAAATACTATGTTTTTCTAGTGGAAGTCTTCCACCAATTCCCAGTCTCATAAGTTGTGAACATCATTAAGTAGCTTTAAAATGACAAATTTTACAGTTTGAATAAAAGTTAAATATTTCATGTGAACGAGAAAGATTATCCAACTTTACAGATGAAGCTTTTTATGCATGATACTTTATTTGCTTGTAACTTCTTGAATGTCAGTATAATTATATTTTTGAGAATGGAACTATGTTTTTGGGACAAACTATAAAGGGAAGTAAAACGATGGAACAGTGGATTATTTGTTTATATTTACTCCTTCCCTCCTGTCGCAATTATAAGCAAATAAAAAAAATTACACATATTAAGAAAGTAGTTAAATTGGTTTAGTTGTCTTGATTTTATGACATAAACATGTTAAAATTAATAATATATTCCCATATTAAATGTGTAATAAATGTGCATTTTTCTTTGAAAATGAATATTAATTAGGGGTATTTTTGGTAAAATGGTTTTGCCCAAATTTAGGATAAAAACAAGGAATGGGAGAAAAGAATAATAAGAATATGTGACCCATAAAAATAAACATGTGTGGAACAAATATAATATTGTAATAAAATGATTGATCATACGAAGTTTTCAAATACTATGTTTTTCAAGTGGAGGTCTTCCACCAATTCCCAGTCACATAAGTTGTGAACATCATTACGTAGCTTTAATTAGTGGAGGTCTTCCACCAATTCCCAGTCACATAAGGTGTAAGGAAATTTAAGCATTTAACTTAAATAAATTGCATAAAAAAACCTCCGACCAAGCTTTTTGTTGCAATTTGAACCGAACCTTTGAAAGAGTAAGAATCCTTAATACGATATACTCCCTCCGTTCGAGTTCAAACTAAAAAAACAAAATTGGTATACACGGGAATTGTAAGGAAATTAGTTGATGTGAGTATGACATGTGGGTCCCATTGATTAATAAAATTGTAATAAAATTTCCATTTTGGGCTTTTGCAATTTTAAGTGGTACACCTAAAATGACAAATTTTACAATTTGAAATGGTCCAAGGGAATATATGGGTACTGAAGAGTAAATAAATTATCCTCCTTGGAACAACCAAGACCACATTATTCAAATTCCGTGTTATAACTTTTTCTTCCTTTTTGAACAACCCACAAGAGTTTGTTAATATTAAAATGTACACAATCAATACCAAGAGAATTTGCTTTTTTTTTTAAAAAAATAAAATAAAAAAAAAGAAAAAGAAAAACCCTCACTTGTTAATGCACTCTCAGTGGCTGCCTTGTCATTTCTTGGTAATTTCCACAAAAGCACTTTTGGTATCTTAGCAAAACGTATGCATAAGCACATAGCACAGTGCACTTTTGGTCATTTCTTAGTAATTTTCCAGTAACGCACTTTTGGTAAGAATCCAATCAACTAAATAAATTCCATACCTTAATTTCTAGTCAACTGTCTTATGTAGCTCACCACTAATTGGTTGGATATATTTTTTTGAGTCACAGAATAATTTCAAATATACAACAGAGAAATCTAAGGTTATTATCTCAGCTAGAGAGAAATATCAAGAGTGAAACACTGTATTCTCAAGAAAATGGTAAAGATGAAATCCCTTTTATTTTTCATGATCATGTTAATCTCCAATCAAAACCCATGTGCTGCAACCCAAGCTGATGCCTTGGACACAAAAGAATCCGATCACCTTGCGCTGATGGCCATCAAGTCAAAGATTGTTGCTGACCCTGAAGGTGCTTTGGGGTCGTGGAACGATTCTTTCCATTTCTGCCAATGGAAAGGTGTAACATGTGGTCGGCGCCATAGGAGAGTCACTGCTTTGGATCTTTCCTCCAGAGGTTTAGTTGGTTCTTTGTCTCCATTTGTAGGAAACTTGAGCTTCCTCAGGGTGTTATGGCTTTACAATAACACATTTGAAGGCGTTATCCCTACTGAAATAGGCCGTTTATTCAGATTGGAGCAACTAAGATTGTTCAATAATTCCTTTGGAGGAAATGTTCCAGCTAGTCTCTCAAACTGTACCAACCTAAAAAGCCTTTCCATAGGTCGCAATAAGCTTGTTGGGACAATCCTACACGAAGTTAGTTCTCTGTTGAAGCTCGTAAATCTTAGTATTCACTACAACAATTTCACAGGAGAAATACCTCCTTCCATTGGGAATCTCACTTCTCTCGAAGTAATTTCTGCAACCGACAATCATCTTGGAGGAAGAATTCCATATGCCATTGGTCAGTTAAAGAAGCTATGGTATGTGGCAATTGGCATTAATCAACTCCACGGTACAATCCCTCCATCCTTTTACAATCTTTCGTTGCTATCTATTTTCAGTACACCAGACAACCAACTTGTTGGAAGTCTCCCAACAGACATAGGTTTGAAGCTACCTTTACTTCAAATCATTATGATATGGGAAAACAAGTTTACGGGACCCCTTCCAGTCTCAATTTCCAATTGTTCAAAATTGACAGATTTCCACGTAGGAGAGAACCGTTTCCATGGAAAAATAGCAATTGATTTTGGAATGATGCCAAACCTCAGGATAGTAAGTCTATCCAATAATGTTTTTGGAAGTGGGGAACCTGATGAATTGAATTTTATTGCCTCTTTGGTGAACTGTAGTAATTTGCAACGGTTATCCTTTTATGAAAACCAATTAAGAGGGCAGATACCAAGTTGTGTGGGCAATCTCTCAACTCAACTTTCTCATTTATCACTTTATAACAATTCAATATATGGATCCATCCCTCCATCAATGATGAATCTAGTCAGTCTAGAGGCATTAGACCTGAGTCATAATCAATTCACAGGCACAATTCCTAGTAACATTGGCAATCTCTGTAAACTACAAGCATTGTACGTAAGTGAAAACAGTTTGATTGGTAATATTCCTGAATCTGTTGGGAACCTGTCTCTCTTGTATGAACTATGGTTAGAATACAACAAATTACAGGGTATAATACCAACAACTTTTGGAAATTGCCAAAAATTGAATCAATTGGACATTTCGTCAAATAACCTTTCTGGCAGCATACCAGGAGAGCTTCTTGGACTTTCATCGCTAATATCACTAATGCTTCCTCGTAACCACCTGTCTGGATCACTCTCACTAGAAATTGGAAAGCTTCATAATTTAGGAGAGTTGGATTTGTCGGAGAACGAGTTGTCCGGTGAAGTCCCTAGCAGCATAGGTGGCTGCACTAGCCTGGAGAATCTATTCCTGGAGGGGAACTTCTTTCAAGGTTTGATACCACAATCATTTAGCTCTTTAGCTGGTATCCAGTACATTGATATTTCCCGCAATAACTTTTCTGGAGAAATTCCAAGATTCTTGGAGAAATTCCAGTTAATGCATCTTAATTTGTCATTCAACGACTTTGAGGGGAAACTACCAATGAACGGAGTTTTCACAAATGCTACTGCCATCTCTGTTGAAGGGAACAATAGGCTTTGTGGCGGCTTGCCTGAACTTCACCTTCCTAAATGCAGCATCAAAAAGAGAAAGAATGGTAAAAAGATGTCGCTTGCACTCATAATTGTGATTCCAATTGTAGGATGTGGCTCATGATTTTGGATGGCTAGGTTCTTTGGTTCGAGGCGGGCGCCCCATGTAGAATGTGGCGGGCGCATGGATCACCGAAGATGGAGCCTTGTTTGCTTTGCTTGAGGCGGCCGCATCATGAGGGCCGAAGCGGGCGCCTCGCGTGTCGTATGTGCAGCCTGGTATTGCACCTTATCAGGCGGGCGCATGGTGGGCTTGAGGCGTGCGCCTCAAGCTGGCAGGGGGTTTGGGCCGTGGGTTTCTCTGGTTTTTTATTTCCAAGTTGGGCTAGGTTTTGTAGGGTAATATATATATACTTCTTGTAACCTAGGAAAAGTGGAACAGTTTTTTGCACGTAAATATACAGAGAAACGGAGGCTTCAAAATCCCAAATTAATCTCTTCTCTTTCTCTTTCGATTTCCCGATTAATTGCTTGTGTGTGTTCTTAGTTTTGTGTTCTTGCTTCCGCTGCGATTGCACAACAACTGGTATCAGAGCACGGTTGCGATGTCTGGGGGGAATTCTATCACCGTGAAGTCCGACGTTCAAAAGTTTGATGGTCATGGAAACTTTGCGTTGTGGCAACGGAGGGTGAAGGATTTCTTGGTTCAAGCAGGCTTGGGAAAGGTTCTTCGACATTCGACTAAACCCGATGATATCGAAGAAGGTCCATGGAAGGAGTTGCAAGAGCGGGCTGTTTCTTCGATACGGCAGTGCCTTGCGGATGAGGTGGTGTATCACGTGATCGATGAGGAATCACCGACGAAGGTTTGGGAGATTTTGGAGGGCCGGTATATGTCAAAATCGCTGTCGAACAAGTTGCATCTCAAGCAAAGGTTGTATGGGCTTAAGATGGCAGAGGGTTCGGATCTTGAGGCTCATATCCACACGTTTAACCAAATACTCAATGATTTGGTTAGGGTGGAGGTGACGTTCGAGGAAGAGGACAAGGCGTTGATGTTGCTGAATTCGTTGCCGACTTCTTCGACATACGAAAATCTTGTTACTACGTTGACTTGGGGAAGGATACCGTGGAGTTGCAACCGGTCATGAAGCTCTTCTAGCTTTTCATAAACGGAAGAAGTCCGTGGATGAACCTGCGGGTGAGGGGTTATTTGTGAAGGAAAATCAGGAACGTGGGAGAACCCAGTTCCGGGATAACTCGCAGCAGAGACAGAATCCTCGTTCGCAGTCAAGGAAGAAGTACAAGGGGAATTGTTTCAAGTGTGGGGAGAAGGGGCACAAGAGGCAGAATTGTCCGCAGAAGGGGAACGGTAAAGGCAAGGAAGGATCTTCAAAGTCGATCCAATGTGGTTGAAGATTGCTCGGAGGATGTGGATGGAGATATGCTCACGACTTCATCGGTGTGGAGCACCCGACAGGATGTTTGGATTACGGATTCGGCATGTTCGTTTCATGTGGCTGCGAATCGTGATTGGTTCGATACCTACAGTCGATTAATTACTGGTATAGTTACTATGGGTAATGGTGCTACATGTAAAATTGCCGGCATAGGAACTATAAGAATTAAGATGTATGATGGTGTAGTTAGAACGTTATGTGATGTTAGACATGTTAGGAGGTCTCTAAAAATCTGATTTCATTGGGTACCTTGGATGCTAATGGTATGAACTATAAGGCTCAAGGTGGAGTGCGAAAGTTGTTAAGGGTGCTATGGTTGTGATGAAGGGTGAGAAAGGCTCCAAGAACATTTACGAGGTTGCTCGGAAGCACGGTTGTAGGTGGAGTCACATCCGTTGAGTCGGAGGTTGATACCGATGCCCTTCTATGGCATATGAGGCTTGGTCACATGGGTGAAAGGGGAATGCGGGAACTTCATAAACGTAAGTTGTTGAAGGGTGTGAAGACTTGTAAACTTGAGTTTTGCAAGTATTGTGTTCTTGGAAAGCGAGAATAAGGTGCGGTTCAAGACGGGTAAGCATACAACAAAGGGCATTCTTGATTACGTTCATTCGAGATGTGTGGGGCCGGTCGGAACGAGAATCTAGAGGAGGACATTATTACTTCGTGACTTTTATTGATGATTTTTCGAAGAAGGTTTGGGTTTACTTCATGAGGCACAAGTCGGAGACTTTTGAGAAGTTCAAGGTGTGGAAAGCTGAAGTAGAAAACCAAACGGGGCGGAAAATCAAGTGTTTGAGGAGTGATAATGGGACAGAGTACACAGATGGCGAGTTCAAGAAGTTACAGAGAGCATGGAATCAAGAGGCACTACACGGTGCGCAAGACACCACGGCACGAGAAATGGTGTGGGTGAGAGGATGAACGTAACTATTGCGGAAAGGGCTAGGTGTCTACGATTCAATGCTGGGTTGGCAAAGAACTTTTGGGCTGATGCGGTGAGTATGGCATGTTTCTTGATTAACAGATCACCTAGAGTCTCTTTGGATAACAGGTTTGCAGAGGAGGTATGGACGGGTAATGAGGTAGACTTCACCGATATCCGGGTGTTTGGATGTCCATCCTATGTGCATATTCCTGGTGAAGAGCGGTCGAAGCTTGACCCAAAGTCAAAGCAGTGTGTCTTTCTCGGGTATGAAACAGTGTGAAAGGATACAAGCTTTGGGATCCCAAGTCAAGCAAGGTGGTGATTAGTAGGGATGTAGTCTTTGATGAAAAGGCTATGTTGAAGTGTACTCATGATGATAAGGAGAAGGTGCCGAAAAGCAAGGAGGGCGAGAAGCAAGTTATTGAGGTGGAGCTACGTGAGGATAATGCGATGCGGATCTCACTCTTCCGGAGTCGAGAGGAACCTACACAAGAAGTGGCTAGTACTTCGGTTGGGAGACCTAAGAGAGTAATCAAGCCACCGGTCAGGTATGGATTTGAAGACATGGCTTCATATGTTCTTGTTCTTAGTAGTGGAGACCCGAGTACTTTTAAGGAGGCTATAAACAGTCCGGAAAAGGACAAGTGGGTAACTGCTATGGCGGAGGAGATGGAGTCATTGTACAAGAATGATACATGGGATTTGGTGGAGCTTCCTAAAGGGAAGCGTGCTATTGGTTGCAAGTGGATCTTCAAGCGCAAGGAGGCAAGATCGGAAAAGAGGGGAAAAGTTCAAGGCTCGTTTGGTAGCAAAAGGGTATTCGCAGAGAGGGGGTGGATTATAATGAGATTTTTTCGCCTGTTGTGAGACATACTTCCATTCGGATTGTGTTGGGTCTTGTAGCGCACTATGATTTGGTGTTGGAGCAGATGGATGTGAAAACTGCGTTTCTACATGGTGAGTTGGATGAGCAGATTTTCATGGAGCAACCACATGGGTTCACGGAGCCCGGGCAGGAGCGTTTGGTTTGTAGATTGAAGAAGTCACTTTATGGGCTGAAGCAGTCTCCGAGGCAGTGGTATACGAGGTTTGACTCCTACATGGTACGTATTGGCTACAAGCGTTGTGAGTATGATTGCTGCGTTTATGTGAAGAGCCTTGATGATGGTTCTTGTATTTTTCTGTTACTGTATGTGGATGATATGCTTATCGCGGGTAGGAGTAAGAACGAGGTCAATCAGTTGAAGGCCTTGTTGAGTAGAGAGTTTGATATGAAGGACTTGGGGGAAGCCAAGAAGATTCTTGGGATGGAGATTCGCCGAGATTTAAAATCTAGGAGATTGTGGCTGTCTCAAGCCGGATATGTGGAGAAGGTGTTGGAGAGGTTCAATATGCGGGATGCAAAACCTGTGAAGACACCATTGGCGAGTCATTTTAGTTTATCTGCCTCAGATTCCCCGAGTTCGACTGAAGAGATTCAGAGGATGTCAAAGGTTCCCTATGCAAGCGCAGTGGGATGTCTCATGTATGCTATGGTTTGCACGAGGCCAGATTTGGCGCAAGCCATTAGTGTGGTTAGCAAGTATATGGCGAATCCGGGTAAACAGCATTGGGAAGCAGTTAAGTGGATTCTCAGATATTTGAAGGGCACTATGGATTATGGCATCATGTTTGGAGGTAAGAGTGAGGAGTTTTCTGTTGTAGGGTATGTTGATTCAGATTATGCGGGTGACTTGGATAGGAGGAGGTCGACTACGGGTTATGCGTTTACTCTTGGTGGTGGACCCATATGTTGGAGATCTATGATCCAATCTATTATTGCTTTGTCTACAACGGAAGCGGAGTATATGGCAGCGGTTGAAGCTGCAAAGGAGGCCTTATGGCTTCGGGGTTTGGTCAACGAGTTGGGCATTGAGCAAGGTGGAGTGAAGTTGCTTTGTGACAGTCAAAGCGCGATATTTCTAGCGAAGAATCACATTTATCATCAACGGTCGAAGCACATTGATGTTCGGTTTCACAAGATTCGGGAGTTGATCGATATGGGTGAGGTGGTGCTAGAGAAGGTTCACACTACGGAGAATGCCGCAGATATGTTGACAAAGCCGGTTACTACTGACAAGTTCAAGCATTGCTTGGATTTGTTGCACATCTCTAGCTGTTAGAGATGGGGGGTTCGAGCTGGTTCCTTGTATCTTCTGTTGGGTGGGGTAAACACTCGCCAAGGTGGAGATTGTAGGATGTGGCTCGTGATTTTGGATGGCTAGGTTCTTTGGTTCGAGGCGGGCGCCCCATGTAGAATGTGGCGGGCGCATGGATCACCGAAGATGGAGCCTTGTTTGCTTTGCTTGAGGCGGCCGCATCATGAGGGCCGAAGCGGGCGCCTCGCGTGTCGTATGTGCAGCCTGGTATTGCACCTTATCAGGCGGGCGCATGGTGGGCTTGAGGCGTGCGCCTCAAGCTGGCAGGGGGTTTGGGCCGTGGGTTTCTCTGGTTTTTTATTTCCAAGTTGGGCTAGGTTTTGTAGGGTAATATATATATACTTCTTGTAACCTAGGAAAAGTGGAACAGTTTTTTGCACGTAAATATACAGAGAAACGGAGGCTTCAAAACCCCAAATTAATCTCTTCTCTTTCTCTTTCGATTTCCCGATTAATTGCTTGTGTGTGTTCTTAGTTTTGTGTTCTTGCTTCCGCTGCGATTGCACAACACCAATAATCTGCTTGCTTGTTGGCCTGGCTTTGGCATCATGTTGTTTATTCATTTGGAACAAAAGGAGAACTAAAACACCATCATCAGGCCTGGAATTGAGGCAACAATTCACCATGTATTCTTATGAAATGCTTCTCAAGGCAACAAACAGGTTCTCCTCAGAAAATCTGATTGGTATGGGTGGTTTTAGCCATGTTTACAAAGGGGTACTTGAAGAGGATGGATTAACGGTTGCTGTCAAGGTACTAAACCTGGACCTTCGAGGAGCTTCAAAGAGTTTCATGGCAGAATGTGAAGCCTGGAGAAATATTCGACATAGTAACCTTGTAAAGATCATAAGTGCATGCTCCTCAATTGACTTTCAAGGTAATGATTTTAAAGCTCTGGTTTACGAGTTCATGGCTAACGGAAGTCTAGAGAGTTTATTACATCCAATTCCAGGAACAATGAACATAGAGAATGAGATGCACGGACTAAGCCTTCTTCAAAGAATGAACATTGCCACAGATGTTGCTCATGCCATTGATTATCTTCATTACCGGTGTGAAATTCCTATCTTGCACTGTGATTTAAAGCCGAGCAACATTTTACTTGATGGAGACATGGTCGCTCATGTTGGGGATTTTGGGCTCGCAAGGTTCTTCCTTCCAGAAGTTTCAAATATCAACCAAAGCAGTTCCATTGGTTTGAGAGGAACTATTGGTTATGCACCTCCAGGTAACCACTTTACTCAAGAACCCACAATCACAATCAATTATTTCTAGCTAATTAATTTTTACTAATTTTTTGCCTTTGACCACCACTCAATTGTTTTTGAGATTTTGGCGTGAATCTTATATTTTGTCATCATCATGATTTGCAGAGTATGGTCTTGGAAGCGAGATGACAACAGAAGGAGATGTCTACAGTTTCGGTATAATTTTGTTGGAGATGATGACCGGAAAGAGACCCACAAACAATATGTTCCAGAATGGCCTTAACCTTCGTGACTATGTTAGAAGGGCCTTACCGGACAGCGTCATGGACATAGTAGACCCAATACTTGTGAAGGAAGAGGAAAATGAAACGCAGAATCCAAGATATGCAAAACAAAAGGTGGAGTGTTTAGTTTCATTTCTGATGATTGGAGTTGCGTGCTCTGTGGAGTCAGCAAAAGACAGAATGAATATATCAGTGGTTGTTGATGAGCTGCAGCGTATTACCAACATCATTTCAAAGCACGAAATCTCAATAGCGAGGTAAGGAGTAATTTCTCAATTTTAGCCTAATTTAGTTATTTTATCTAGGCAATTACAGCTCGTAGCGCTCGTAGCAGTTTATGTGGGTACTTCTTAATTGGTTGTCTCATAGTTATCTTTAAGTATCATCAGAATATAGTAGACTGTCATATTCAATCCTCAGCTTTACTAGCTATTAAATCGATTTACAGACCAACATACACCCGGCAAAAAGGCACTTTACGTAAGTTTCTTTTTCTATTTAAAACAAAAACTCGGTCTAATGGTCTTGTTGAGACAAATGATAGCTTTTCATTTTGCAATGGAAGTTGTTGTTTTGATTAGCATCAGCAAAAAATAATGCAAAGATATCAGTTCTTCAGAGATTGTACCTTGTTTTAACAATAAGAAATAATCCACCAAACAGCTACCAACTCTTGAAGAATAATCATTGATAGAGAGAGTGGAAGTGTCTCGACATATCTTTTACAGGGTAATTGAAAGCTTAAAATCAGACAATATATGAGCTTGAAGCGCATCCAAGAACAGTTCAAACAAGTTTTTATTGTCTGATATATTCCTCTCTTTAGATTTTACACAACTGAAAGTTACTGTACGATTAAGATAACTAAAGCAAATTGAGATTATAGGCAAGTAGGTAATGAACTTTGATTCTGGTAAAAGAGTAGATGTTTACTCCATGATTCTAACAGATAATTGGTTTCTCTGTGCAAAAATCCCATTGCAATATGTCTTCTCTATTTTGGGACGTTAATTGCTATACTTGACCTTATTTTCCCAAACTATATCGTATTTATGAGTCAGTGATTATGTTTTCAGGTGAGGTAGAAAAAGAATGTTGAAGCACTTTTGTGGCAATCATGACAATAAATTATGTGGTGGGAGTAGCAATGGAGAACGTGTGTTGTTGCTTTTACATCTTTGGCTAATAGCTATTATTTGGTATCTTGGGATAATTTTGTGTCTTGACTTCTTCATAATGTACGTATAAAACTTTCAAGGGCGGAAAGCATGGACACCTTTGTCACCCGCCCCTTTTTTATTTTGCTCATGTTTTATTTGTACTTGAAACCCTCTATGTGGTCAACTAAATTATTTGAAGTTATATCATGTTGGCTATTCAAACGCCAGTGAAACCCTCTACGTGGTCGAATAAATTATTTGAAGTTATATCATGTTGGCTATTCAAACACCAGTTAGCCGCTTCAGTGCAGGGCTTGTGTTGCGGTATGTATAATCTTTGCAAAAATACAAAATCTACAAATTAATATGAACTAAATTTTTCTCAAGATCCAAGTTTATGGTGTGAACTTTATACTTTGGAGCATATCAACCAGTGTATTCGGTAGCTAGTTTGTTTTCTTCTGGTCCCATAACACCTCTTCTCTTGATGTGCTTGTTATGGTAGGTCAATTAAAGTCTCTTCATTTCTTAGACTTATTCTTTTGAGAACCATTAAATCTTAATTTTAGGCATCTTACCGGCAAGGTCTTCTTTACTCTCAAGATCTCGTCATTAGAAGAAATCAATTCTCGTAGACTTATTCTTTTGAGATACATATACAAAAACAATTTCAATATATACTAATTAAGTCCAAACACATTTCTTAAAATCATTTATATGTCGCGCTTTCCTTTAGTCTCGTTTCAAAATGAATCTTGTATCTCTAAATAAAAAAAAAGTTTAATTTCACTAGGATACAAGCAATATCCAAACTCATTTCTTAAAATCATTTACAAGTCTGATAAGTCCGAATGCAATATTTAATTTGGGACGAAATGAGTATATTTTATGGAATTTAAAGAAGAAGAAAAAAACCTAACCTATCATCTTGCTCCCGCCATCATACCCCTTCCCACCTCAATTCCGATAAAATCTACTCCAAAATGAATATCCATTTTTATTCTTAATTAATAACATTGAATATTTATTTTATTTTGAGATGGAGAAAATTTGACAGAGCATTAGTCATTTGGTTGCCAACTTAGATATCTTCAAAGAACAAAGAGAACTTTCCATTTGGTTTCTTTCTAGGCTTCAGAAATCAGATCAAATTACCCAAAATTGGCTATATATGTCAAACTGTTGCATTCATGTCTGATGGACTCATGCCACGAAAACGTGTGAGAATGACACTTGTTGCATTCATGTCTGATGGATTCATGCCACGAAAACGTGTGAGAACGGCACTGGTAGTGTGTGCGAGAGAGTGAGAGATCTTTCATGGGAGGCCAACATGAACCAACACCTCACCCAACACAACAAGATTGGTTTATGGAGACACCCGGTGTGTCATCTGCTTTTTTTCTTCTCTCTTTAACAGCCAACAAGAGTTTGTAGTAAGAAAACAGGCACATTACAAGACAATGAGCAGTTGAGGACACCAGAATACATCATACACAACAGCCACAAGAATTACAACAACTCCTCAACTCAACCACTCATACAATACAAAATCAAGAAAATAGATAAAACATCCCAAACGACACGAGAAAACCAAAACAACAGTCAACAAACACCATTGCAGCATCGGTATTATCACCAAGCTTGAAAACAGCTGTCCCTCTTCACTCCCACTGTCCCACTTACACTAACATAAGTTAACTTTCAGTTTAAGACGGAAAAAGAAAAAGGGAAACTTCTTCACTTCAAGTATTAGGCTGGGTATAGAAGAAATTAAAACAATAAAATGGGTGACAAAAACTACCTTCAATTAATTGATAGATAAGATATCCATGTCTTTTGTATAAAATGATAGACACTAATGAGAAGAAAAAATTACAAACATGTCTAAACTCTTTGGTGATACAGTAAATTACTCGCTGAATGAGCCAGTTACCGGCAACCCTTTAATATGTACGAAGAGGGACTTGGAAAACTTACGGTCCCCTTTCCAGGTGTCCCACACTCGCTGAAATCAAGTACACGCCCCTGTGTCTGCAAAATTATCCCAGGAGAAAAAATGCAAGTAATTCGAAATGTAAAATATGTACTCAAGAAATGAATTGTGTTTATCTAGCACCATAACTCAAAACTCTTACTGGGATTATCTATAGATAGGGGAGATAAGTCTACTATTTTCTGTAGCTAAGCTAATGCAAAAGACAATAACAAACAATTAAATATTTCATTGTTATTTTAGATAGAATAAATAAATCATACCAAGGCATCTGAAGTAGAGTGCAAGCAGTTGATTTGATCTTCTTTCTCATTATTTAAGCATGTTTTTCTTAATATCGAATCAGGAGTTTCATCTCCCAAAACTTCTTGGGCATTGGCAAATGCAGAAGCTGTATGCTCACTTAACTATTTCATTAACCCGAGAGCATCATAGCTCCTTTCCCCTGGGCTTATAAAGTAACCAATATCCTGCTAAATTTAAATGGACATAAGAGGGAGATAATCTTTTAAGAAGTGCCTTCACTTTATTATGACGGTATAAAACTTAAAATCCCTCCGTACCCCTAAACTTGCAAATAAATCGCCATGGCAAGGGAATTAAGAGGGAGTACATAACATTAAGGTGTTGTGAGTGAGGATAATGTGGTAGGAGAGAGAAAGTGAGGTATGGAATAGTAAATAGGTAGTTTTTGGGAGTATGACAAGTGGGCCCCATGATTTATCAAGTACTAAAAACTTTTCATTTTTGAACTTGTCAAGTTTTAATGGGACACCAAATAGGGTAACTTTTGCAAGTTGAGATGGGACGGATGGAGTATATAACATAAACTTTAAGTACCTCAATTGTTATGTCTGTATCAACTTTTGGACCTGGCACAAAAGAGTTGATGAACCGAGGAGATTTCCAAGCTGAAGGCGATTCAAAACATCTCTTGAATGGAGTTTTATAAAGGAAGAAGGGTCTGTAACAAACTTGTAAAATGTTTGTTATTCAGTTAGAAGATTCAGTTAGAGTTTCTGTTAGAAAGTCAGTTAGAAAGTTGTTCATTTTGCTCTAATGTAATAGCTATAAATAGGATGCTTGCTGTAAACCTTGGACATAATTCTCAATACAAAGAATATGATTCAATCCTTCTTTCTCAAATTACATTTCAAGTTCTATCATGGTATCAGAGCTTGATGCGATACAAATTTCATCAATTCCGCTGCACATTTCATTGTTGTTTCTTCAAATTGTCTTAGTATCTTTGATTGGTTGAATTTGATCATCAATTCCATGGCAACCATCGAGCAAATGGATGGCGGAGTTCCTCCAACAGATGAATATGACATTGTTGACACAAATCTCCAACTCAATCCAACTCATCCTCTGTATTTGCATCCCAATGATCATCCTGGTATGATTCTAATTACTGATGTTTTGCATGATTCAAACTACAATCATTGGCGGAGAGCTATGATTGTTGCTCTCTCCTCAAAAATGAAGCTCGGAATTCTTACTGGTGTTCATAAACCTCCAAATTCGACTTCCAAATATCTTCTTCATTGGGAGAGATGCAATAACATGCTTATTAGCTGGATTTTGAATACAGTTTCATCTGAAATTAGATCAAGCGTGGTCTATCTCAAAACAGCTCGTGAAATTTGGATTGATTTGGAATCTCGATTTACACAAGGCACAGCTACACAAATTTTTCAAGTTCGAAAAGATATGATTTCTCTTGTTCAGGGCACATTAATCAAGCTTTTGCCTTATTTCACAAAATTCAAGTCCATGTGGGATGAATTTGTCAATCTGAGTCATCTTCCTCAGTGTGTGTGTAATTGTGATTGCGGTGCTGCTAAGTCTCTTGCTGAATATGAAGCTATGCAGAAATTGATTCAGTTTCTCATGGGATTGAACGATAATTTTGCTTCCATCAGAAGCACAATCCTGACTATGAATCCTCTGCCAAATGTGAGTCAAACTCTAGCCATATTGACTCAAGATGAGAAGATCAAAGCCTGCTCCACTTTGTCCTCTGGTTTATCTCCTATTTCACTTCATGAGAATACCACTGCACTCATCTCTAGATCTTCATACAATCAAGGACCTGTCAATTACAAAAGAGGAGATAGAGCAGTCAGTAAGAGTAATCTGAGTTGTACTCATTGTGGAGGTACAGGTCATGTTAAGGACACGTGTTTCTTCATTCATGGCTTTCCAGATTGGCACAAGCTTTATGGAGTTAAAACAGACCCTTCTTCCTTTATATTCACAGGTCATTCTCTTCTCTCTTATACTCATATTTCTCCTTCCTATTATCATTACATTTGTAATATATCCTCCATTGTTGAACCTCAATCATATATGCAAGCTGTTAAGGATCCAAATTGGTGTGCTGCTATGGCTAGTGAGATTGCAGCCCTAGAAGAAAACCATACTTGGGTGTTACAAGAACTACCAGTTGATAAGAAAGTTGTGGGTTGTAAATGGATTTATAAAGTCAAGTACAAGGCTGATGGTACCTTGGATAGGTATAAAGCTAGACTTGTTGCTAAGGGGTTCACACAGACTGAGGGCTTGGATTATTTTGAAACATTTGCTCCTGTGGCCAAGATGACCACTGTAAGGGTTCTTCTTGCTGTGGCTACTGTCAAGAGTTGGGTTATTGAGCAAATGGATGTTTCCAATGCATTCTTACATGGTGATTTGTCTGAGGAAGTATATATGAAGTTACCACAAGGTTATGTGCTTCCTTCTTCTGTTGCTTGCATGAAAGGCTCTTCTCAGGTTGTATGTAAGTTGCTCAAGTCCTTGTATGGTCTCAAGCAGGCTCCTAGACAATGGTTTTCTAAATTTTCCACTGCTCTTATTAGCTATGGGTTCACTCAGTCTCTTAATGATCATTCATTGTTCACCTACAAAACTGCTTCCACTGTGGTACTTGTTTTGGTGTATGTAGATGACATTATAATCTCTGGTCCTCATCAGTCCTCTATTGATGATGTGAAAGCTTTTTTACACACTCAGTTCAATATTAAAGCCTTGGGATCTTTGAAATATTTTCTGGGTATTGAGATAGCCAAAAATCCATTGGGTATTTGTTTACATTAGAGGAAATATACATTGGATATTGTTGCTGATGCTGGTCTCTCCTCTGCTAGGTGCTCTGTTGTGCCCATTGAACAACACCATGGTTTGGTTATAGATGTGGGTCCACCTGTGGCCAATCCAGATCAATACAGGAGATTGGTGGGTAGACTGATTTACTTAACCATCACTAGGCCTGATATAGCCTACTCTGTTCACATATTAAGCAAGGTCATGGCTTCTCCTAGGGAACCTCATCTCAGTGCTGCCTTGAAACTAGTGAGGTACTTAAAAGGGACTGTTGGACAAGGACTGCTCTTTGCTAGGTCAAGCTCTCTTGAGTTGTCAATTTTCTGTGATGCTGATTGGGGGGCATGTCCCACAACTAGGAGATCACTTTCTGGTTATACAGTGATGCTTGGAAATTGCTTGGTTTCATGGAAAACTAAGAAGCAATTGACTGTTTCAAGAAGTTCAGCTGAGGCTGAGTATAGGAGTATGGCAAATGCAGCTTGTGAAGTTACTTGGTTGGTTTCTCTTCTTAAAGATCTGAATGTTCATGTGGTTACTCCTGTTGCTTTGCATTGTGACAACATGTCAGCTCTTCATATTGTCTCCAATCCTGTGTTTCATGAGCGTACTAAACATATTGAAATTGATTGCCATCTTATTCGAGACAAGGTTAAAGCTGGTCTTATTACTCCTGTTCATATTACAACTCTTCAGCAACCTGCTGATATTCTTACCAAGGCATTATCTTCTGCTCAACTGAATTTCTTACTCAACAAACTGAATGTGATCAACATTTTTGCTCCTTCCAGTTTGAGGGGGGATATAAAGGAAGAAGGGTCTGTAACAAACTTGTAAAATGTTTGTTATTCAGTTAGAAGATTCAGTTAGAGTTTCTGTTAGAAAGTCAGTTAGAAAGTTGTTCATTTTGCTCTAATGTAATAGCTATAAATAGGATGCTTGCTGTAAACCTTGGACATAATTCTCAATACAAAGAATATGATTCAATCCTTCTTTCTCAAATTACATTTCAAGTTCTATCAAGTTTCACTAAAACTAAGATCACAAATCATTAGGCAAGCAAAGATTAGAAACAAATTAGTAGAGACCTCACTGATTTCTAATGACATTAGAAAAGGTTAACAAGCACGGAAAAACAAAAAACAAAAATAAGATCTAGGTGACTCTTTCAAAGAACTACATCAGATAATCTCAAAAGTAAGAAATGCGGAAAAGGGGACATGATTTATATAAAAGTATAGGCATCTTACATGCTAACGTTTTCAAGACTAGCATCATTTACTGCCTTTTCAGTCTTGATCTCCATGGGTGTTGGCAAAGGAGCAGATAGTGTGGAGGATAAAACCAAACGGCGTCCACCCTTCTTACCGCTGACAGAGACACTGCGGGGCTGATTACAGATAGACATAGTGTGTCTGATATACTTCCAAACTTATCAGGAGAGAAGAATAGTGGATTATTTAAGTTCTGCTCCGTAAGGACTCCAGAAGATTCTTGCCCCTATTTATTAGGAAATATCAAGATTTAACAAGCATCAGCCAATTATGCCATTCTAAAAACAAATACATCAAGGGAAAGGATTATCACATGAAATTATAATCTCGAAGAACAAAGCTATATAAGTTCAAAGAAAATCGAAAACCAGGCTCCATTGGGGTATCTCAAGTTTAAATACAGGTAAAGACCAGTTTTCCCTGCTTATATGTTAAAAAAACGTCTGAGCCACAAGTATCATCTTTAGCTTTGGCATAAGAAAAGAACTCACGTTCCCATCCACAGAATAAGCATCATCTTTAGCTTTGGCATCAGTACCACTAGTCGAGCTTCTATTGTGCGAGTGTTCTCTGTGCACCTCTTTTTTGCCATCATTACACAAGTTTTCTTTATCTTCAATACAGGGTCCAGAAATTAATTTGTGTCTGGATGGTGATTGGTCATTCACACTCTCTTCAAACATGACCTCCAACCGAGAAAAATCTCTGCTCAAATTAGAGAATGAACTTTCTAACTTCTTTTCGCACCTTTTTTCAGACAAAGGTGACAGAAGATCTCGATGTCGCTTCTTCAATATGGATGGTGTGCCTGTGAAAGTCTTGGCAGAACTTTTCAGCACAGTCTCTGGGCAGCCATCTCGTGAAGGAGAATCCCACAACCTCGTTGGACTAAAACAATTCATAGAAGTCATCATCAGCTGGCGGATACCAAGAGGACTATACTCAAGTTGTATGTCTTTACCAGGCTCTATTAGATCACAGCTGAAAAAGGGGATGTCCAAGCTTGGGAAACGAGGAGGCTCGTAAGATAGAGCTCCTGTATCCTGCTGTTCAGAAGGCAAAACAAGACTTTGACCTAATTGATAAGAAAGAGATAACGAAGAAGATGGTAGGAAATCACGTTTTGAACAAATTTTTCTTCCCATTCTCTGATTCAGTTACACAACATATACCTCCAATTCCAACCTCCAAATGTGATATGTTATAATTGCCCCACAACTAACATAGAGAAAAGACTAAACAGACCTTATTGAATAAGCAAACTACTAATGTAAAACGACACTGTAAAGCATCCATCCATAACATTGTCCTCAAGGATCAAGTTCCGGAAACTTATCATAAATCCATGCCACATATTCCCAAGTTGCGTCTTCACTAGGAGAGTTAGACCACTGCACCAAAACTTGAGGAAGAGCCCTGTTGTTGTGCATAATCATCCTTCACTGTAAAATTGTCATTGGAGATATCCTCAACTCACCATGATCACCTACAGTACAACAGAAGAAGAACCCACTTTTCGTTTGAGCTGAGATATGTGGAACACGGGGTGGATTTTTGACTGAGCGGGTAATTCCAACCTGTAGGCTACTTCTCCAATCTTCTCCCGAATCAAATAAGGTCCATTATATCGAGGTGAAAGCTTCTGATTAACTCTTTGCACCAGTGAACCCCCTGTCTATATGGTTGAAGTTTCAAGTACACCCAATCTCCTGGTTGAAATACTCTATCACTCATATTCTTATCAGCTTGCTTCTTCATCCTTGACTGGGCTAACTGTAAATTGAGTTTCAAGGTCTGAACCACCAATTCCCTCTCCTTCATCAATTCATCCAATGAAGCAACCTTAGTAGAATTTGGTACGTACGGAACAATTGAAGGAGGTTGATATCCATAGAGGATCTTGAAAGAAGAGTGTCCAGTTCCTGAATGGAAATTGGTGTTGTACCAATATTCTGCCAATGAAATCCATACCATCCATTGATGAGGTCTATGGCTGCACATGCACCTCAAATACTGCTCCATGCATCGATTAATTCGCTCGGTTTGACCATCGGTTTGGGGGTGGTAAGATGAGCTCATTTTTAAAGTAGTGCCCATTAAACGGAATAGCTCCTTCCAAAACAAACTAACAAACACTTTATCTCTATCTGACACGATAGAACCAGGACACCCATGCAATTTATAAACACTTCCCAAGAACATTTAGCTATAGTCGCTGCTGTAAATGGGTGACTTAAGGGAATGAAATGAGAGTATTTTGTTCACCTGTCAACGACCACCATAACACAATCCATGCCTTGAGATTTGGGAAGACCTTCAACAAAGTCCATGGATATATCAATCCAAGGCCTTTCCAGAATGGGTAAGGGCTGTAATAACCTAGGAGGTGCAACATTCTCATTCTTATTAGCTTGGCAAACCCCACATTCAGACACCATTTTCTTTACAAATGCAGATAGCCCAGGCCAAAAAAAATATTGTTCTACCCGTTTCACTGTCCCATGAAGACCAGAGTGACCCCCCATGCCAGAGTTGTGCAATTTTTCCACGACTTGCTTCCAAAGCTCACCATTACTTCCCACATACAACTTGCCATTCTTTTGTAAAATCCCTTTATCATAGACAAACTCTGGATGAGGGCTTATCAGTAATTGTGAGATTAAGGAGTGCACCTACCATCACCTTCACAAGACTTTTCAACCTCTGTCATCCATTTAGGTCGCATAATAGTTAAAGCACTACACGAAGAGCCATCCTCAAATTGTCTTGACAATGCATCAGCGACCATATTATCCCCCCCCCCTTTCTTATATTGAATTTTATAATCATAGCCCATCAATTTTGCCCAGCCACTTCTGTTGTAACAAGGTACTTACCCTTTGTTCCAAAAAATATTTCAATGACTGATGGTTAGTTTTTATAATAAAATGGTAACCTATCAAATAGGGTCTCCACTTCTGAACTGCCAAAAACGATTGCCATGAGTTCTTTCTCATAAGTTGAGAACGAAATAGACCTCGGACCTAAGGCCTTGCTCAAAAAGGCAATAGGTTTCCCCCCTTGCATTAACACAGCACCTATTCCAGTTTGAGAAGCATCTGTTTCAATCACAAACTCCCTTGAAAAATCAAGCATGGCTAAGACCGGTGTAGAACACATAGCACTCTTGAGCTGCTCAAACACTACTTCAGAATCTGTAGTCCATTTGAATTGATCTTTGTGTAACATTTTGGTTAAGGGTTTGCTAATGGATCCATAATTCCTCACGAATCTCTTGTAGTAACCAGTAAGACCCAAAAATCCCCTCAAACATTTTATAGTCTTAGGCTTAGGCCAGTTATTCATAGCTTCCACCTTAGCCAGATCAGCAGCTACCCCTTCCGATGACACAATATGGCCAAGATATTCGATCTTGGGTTGACAAAACTGGCACTCTGATCTCTTGGCAGCAACTCCATCGATGAGTTGTAGATCAGTATATCATAAAAAAAACGAGAACAAACTTCCTTAATTGCTGCTGGAACACTTGGCTCATTAGAGATTGAAAAGTAGTCGGAGCCTTTGTTAATCCAAAAGGCATCACCAAAAATTCATAATGGCCTCTTAAATGATATTTTCTCCACATCACCATTCCTTACTCTGATTTGCATATAAGCAGACCTCAAATCAACCTTAGAAAAATAACTCGAGCCATGTAATTCATCGTGTAACTCTTCTATAACAGGTATCAGAAACTTGTCTTTAATGGTTATTTGATTAAGCCCTCTATAGTCAACACAAAATCGCCAAGTACCATCCTTTTTCTTGACCAACAGAACCGGAGAAGCAATAGGACTCACAATGTGTCTTATTATGCCATAGTCTAACATTTCCTTGACAAGTCTCTCAATTTCATTTTTTGGACAAATGGGTACCTGTAGGGTCTTTGATGCACTGCGGCGTCATTACATTTCAAGGGAATCTGGTGGTCATGGGTTCTATGAGGTGGTAACCCCTTGGGTTCTTCGAAAATATCAGCATACTCATCCGGCAAAGCTCCCGCGGGTTCAAAATTTTCTTGCATATCCGAACTGTAACAACTGACGTCATCCAACTTACATTCCATAAAGTTCAGTTGGCCTACCAATCCCTTAGTAGCTTTTTGCAAAAATCTTGGAAATGTCTTCCCTGTAATCTGCTTCAAAATGGGAGTCTTACCCCTATTACCTTGCAATGTCACCTTCTTCTCATCCTTGTCAAAGGTTAACTTCATCTTTCAGAAATCAAAAGTCATCGGGCCAAACTCCTTCATCCAATCAACTCCTAAAACCATATCAAAACTTCCCAATGGAATCATCCGCCTGCTACTCTCAAACACATTTCCCTGCATGGTCCATTTGAGCTTTGGACATACCGATCTACTCAACAACTGACTTCCATTCGCCACTGACACCTTTAACGGTATTGTTTCGTCAATGTTACAGCTCACCTTTTCAGCCACCTTAGGATCAACAAAACTATGTGTACTACCACTATGAATTAAAATTTTGATAGGATGCTTCTTACAATAACCTTGAATCGTCATCCTTTTATGACCAGCCAAGCCCAAAATGGCATTAGCTGAAATCATTCACATAATTTTATCTGTCCTTCAATTTCCCCAAATTCCTTATCTTTGCCGTCTCTCTCCCTCACCGTGGAAATGGAAAAGGAAATAACCCTAAAATTATAAGCAGACAATGGAGCCTTCTTATTGACAAGGAATTGGACACTTTAGAATTGAAAGCACAAAACAGAGAGATATATATATGGAAACAATGAGACGTGATTTACCGGGCTAATGCGTTGAGAGCAACGGATGAATCAGCTTACATGCTGTTGAGAGCAATTTCCAACAAAAAGACGCGGGAAAACATTCATTCCTTGCATCAAGGCTTTATTTCTACTTAAACCCTTGCAGATTCTAAAAGGGTAAATGTGGGTTTTGGAGTGTGTATT
The DNA here is from genome assembly GCA_022495995.1 of Adenophora triphylla var. japonica. Lineage (NCBI taxonomy): Eukaryota > Viridiplantae > Streptophyta > Magnoliopsida > Asterales > Campanulaceae > Adenophora > Adenophora triphylla. The sequence continues at coordinate 95,744 of JAFEMH010002148.1, read as the reverse complement.
TGTGTGTGGTCGACGTTGGTGATGGTAATTCTTAGAGAGAGAGAGAGAGAGAGAGAGATTTAAGGTGCCTCAAATACTCCAAATTTTCTTAAATAGGGGGACATAATTTCAATATTCCAATCGGATCCATTTGGAGGATAAATATTATAAATCATTCCCTACTTGGTTTAATGATATTTCAAAATCACTATTGCCTCTAGGGGTGTAAATGGTTCGGTTTGCTTCGGTTTGGGGGAATTTACGTACCGAACCACTAGTCATCGGTTCGAGAAAATTTCAAACCGAACCAAAACATGAAAATAATCAAACCAAACCAAACCAAACCAAACCTATATGGTTTGGTTCGGTTTGGTTCAAACCGCAGTTCAATAAGGTGGTTAAAACCACGGTCCAAACCGTGGATCAAACCATGATTTGGACTACTTTTCAAACCACGATTCAGATCGAAACTCATTTTCATATTGTTTAAATTTTCTGTGATCTCGGAGGAAGAGCGAAAGATACGGGCATTAAGAGGAAAGCCGGAGGAAGAGAGAGACTAGAGGAAGAAAGAGGCCGAAGGAAGCAAAACACTTTACAATATTCGATCGTGGAGAGAACTTGGTTATTTATGTGTCGTAATGACGATAATAAATGATGAAATTAATATTAAATAATATACACAACGGGGTTATGATTAGTTTATGTAATGTAGTTTTTTTATTGATCTAAGAGTAAATTTTAATAAATATACGAAAATATTAAATAAGATACAAAACAGGAGTTAGGATTAGTTTATGTAATGTGGTTTGGTCTCGCGATTCGGTTTCAAACCACGATTTGGTTTGATTTGGTTTGGTTTGGTTCGGTATGGGAGGATCAGACCACAAACCAAACCGAACCATGTGGTTTTCCAAAATTTGAGACCGAACCGAACCATTCATACTTGAAAATCAAACCAAACCACATTATTTGGTTCGATTCAGTCTTAAACCGCAGTTTGAACCAAACCACTTGCACCCCTAATTGCCTCCCTAATATATCTTCTCGGATCTCTCTTGCAACCCCAATTGCCTCCCTAATATGATGAAACCTTCTCGCATGTTGCCATGCTTAAGTCTGTTAGAATTTTGATTGCCATAGTTGCGAATTATGACTATGAGATATGGCAAATGGATGTCAAAACCGCTTTCCTTAATGGAAAACTGCTTGAGGATGTGTATATGACACAACCCGAGGGTTTTGTCGATCCAAGAAATCTAACAAGGTGTGCAAGTTGCAGAGATCCATTTATGGATTGAAGCAAGCTTCTAGGAGTTGGAATCTTCATTTTGGCGAGAAAATCAATGAGTTTGGTTTTGTCAAGAACAAAGATGAACCTTGTGTATACATGAAATTCAGTGGGAGCGTAGTGCTATTTTTCTTATTGTATGTCGATGATATCTTACTCATTGGAAACGACATTTATGCGCTTCAAACTGTCAAGTCTTGGTTAGGGAAATGTTTCTCAATGAAAGATATGGGCGAAGCCGCTTACATCCTTGGTATCAAGATCTATAGAGATAGATCTAAGAGGATAATTGGTTTGAGTCAAAGTACCTACATTGACAAGGTTCTTAGAAGATTCAAAATGGAAAATTCTAAGAGAGGCAACTTGCCAATGGGTCATGGTGTTACTCTTAGCAAGACGCAGTGTCCTAAGACAACTGATGAGCGAAAGAGGATGAATGAAGTTCCATAATCTTTGGCTATTGGATCTATCATCTACGCCATGATTTGTACTAGACCCGACGTCTCGTATGCCTTGAGCATGACGAGTCGATACCAATCTGATCCTGGTGAGAACAATTGGTTGGCTGTCAAGACAATCCTTAAGTACTTAAGAAGGACTAAGGATGCGTTCTTGGTATTAGGAGGGATGGAAGAAGATCTTGTTGTAAGAGGTTACACAGATGCTAGCTTCCAAACCGACAAGGATGATTTCCGATCGCAGTCGGGATTTTTGTTTATGCTTAACGGAGGTGCGATATGTTGGAAGAGTTTCAAGCAGAGTTCTATTGCCGATTCTACTACCGAGGCCGAATATTTAGCGGCATCTGATGCAGCTAAGGAGGTAGTTTGGATCAAGAAGTTTATTAGTGATTTGGAAGTTGTTCCAAGTATCACTAATCCGATGGAACTTTATTGTGACAACAATGGTGCCATTGCGCAAGCAAAGGAACCAAGGTCACATCAGCAATCCAAACACATACTTAGACGTTTCCATCTCATTCGAGAGTTCATTGATCAGGGAGATGTTAAGATATGCAAAGTATCAACCGATGATAACATTGGGGATCCGCTTACAAAGCCCCTCGCACAAGCAAAGCATGATGGTCATGTGAGGTCCATGGGTATTCGATACATAGATGGAGCCAAGTGCAAGTAGGAGATTGTTGGTGTAGTACCCTAGGAAATAGTTATGATTAACTTGAATCGTTATGTATCATCTTTATCATTTATTATAGAACATGTTTATTTGGTTCATTATATGTTTGCATGTTTATTATATTGAACTGCGTCCCTAGTTGTTATGAACAACTAGTATAAGTTGGTAATGGATAATCATGGAAATGATTATATGCATGCAGATGCACATTACACTTATGGATACTTGCTAGAGAACAAGTATTGGACTTGACCTACTTGTGAGATTTATGACATGGTCTGTTGTCATAATTAAATCTCATGATAGTCGTGTCATTGAATTCTTTGAATCTGAGATTATCATCGTCTTCCACATGATGAACATTGTGTTTGATATAGTCTAACACTATCTTTAATCGGATAGCAATAAGGGCTATGTTGGCACGATTGGATTCATGTAGGGAAGAATGATAAGTCAAGATGGGATTTGTCCCTCTCGTTGATAGAGATGTTTGATTGGGCCCCTCGATGAATGATGTTGATGAAATGTGTGGCCACACTCAAGTGATTTGATAGAGATCAAATGCATTTGAATTATCAACATATTCGGAATCGAGAAAGCATTGAACGGAATGAGTTGACATAGACCATGACTCATGTTCAATTGGACATCGTGGACAAAGGGATTGTGACATTTGATCTATCGAGGAATCAAGCTTTGAAGTTATATTAATTGGGTGGATATAATGGTTTGCTAGAAACCACTTATGTCTTGTGAGGTCATGTTTTGACTCACTACCAACATAATATAATTCCTATTGGGTCACACACTGTTGGGTATGCATATTTTAACCCTCCTATTTTGTATTAGATTTGATTGATACCATAACCTCCTATTTATTTTAAGGACTTTAGGACCCTATGTAATGAAGCTTAGACTTCAATTTTTTAGCTAAGTCCATTTTATATAATAGGTTAAATTTAGGCTTGAAGACTGGCACAAGAATCATTGGACCTAAGGATTGCAGTTCAAAGGTTTCAAAACCGCCTCATAAGAACCGCTTAGCAGAACCGCTTGTAGCTTAACTGCCTTGTGATTTCCCTTAGTCTGGAACCGCTTGAACACCTATGTGCAAACCGCACATATGGAAATCCTTCTTCTGGTGGAACCGCTTTCATATCAAACCGCCTTACCCCAGAACCGCTCCAATGATTGGCTACTTGAAGTGAACCTCATTGACCGTTGGAATCAACGTCAGCAATATAAAATGTCAACTACCATATCTTGTCACGTGACTACTTTACAGACAAGATCTGCAAGGATCTTAAAAAGGTGACAGATGTCCTAACCACCTTGATTGCAGCTGAAGCCTGATCAGCTTTTCCTGCAACAACAGTTCCAAAGGACAAAAGTGGTTGCTGTGGACCAATGGGAAAGCATCAAAGACTGTCCTTACAACAGCTGTGTCTAACGGCTATATTCCTGATGCTTGGGTATAAATACCCCTAATCTTCACCATTTGAAGATTGCTTGAAACTTGAGAAATTGCTGTGTTCATAAGAAGTTGAAGCTCTGCCCAGAAATTCTTAGTCCTTTGAATCTTCATCTTCATACTTCAAGAAATATTCCCCAGCCCAGAAATCAAGCCTTAACACATTCAAGAATCATTGAGCTCTACATCTCTCAGATTTAAAGAGCCTTGATCTTGAACACACACACACCTCTCTTGTTTAAACACATAGTTTATTCATTTGAGAAACACTGGTTATAGTCTAGGATTTGTTCTTCATAGAAAAGATTTTATTGTACTTTGTAATCTCAAATACTCAATATAAAATCTCTCTTAGAAATCCAAGACTAACCATCTTGGTAGTGGACGTAGATCGTTTATCGATTGAACCACTCCAAATATTGTGTTCTTACTTTCTGCATTTATATTTCTTGTGCTTACTAATTATTTATCTCTGTCTCTGTTTGATCTTTATATAGTTATCCTTTATTGTGAAATTGTGTTTGGAGTTAACATTGTCAAACTACACTTTCAGTTTTACAACTGCTCAGAAAATTGCACTAAAACCGCCTTGCAAAACCGCCTCCTCAAAACCACATTTATTTTAAGTATATTCCGCTGTGCATTTTACAACTCTACTTGCAGTTTCTTATACACTGCAAGAGGTTTTGTAAGCGTAGAGGTTTAGTTTTAAATTGAGGGCGAAAAATTTGTAACAGCTATTCACCCCCCCCCCTCTAGCTGTATTTTCACCCTTGTTGCCACCTTTGGGACCAACAAGTGGTATCAGAGCTAACACATTTTAAAACCACTGTTTTTCAAGCTTAACAGCTTGTGTGCCGATTCAATATGGCAAATACAAAAACGATGACAACTGTTAACTATTCACACGTTCCAATTTTGGACGAAGACCACTTTGACATCTGGAAGTGCCGAATGCTTATTCATTTGGAAACTATAGATGAAATGCTGGTGGAGTGCGTGATCAATGGCCCTCTAATTCCAATGAAGGCTAATACTGATGCAACCACCAATGCTGAAACTCCAGAGGTCAAAAAGCCAAAAGATGAGTGGTCGGATGAAGAGAAGAGATTAGTTGCCTTGGACAGCAAGGCAAGGAACATCATTTCTGGAACCCTTCCCGTTTCAACCCTTCAAAAGGTGATGTATCTGAAAACCGCAAAGCAGATGTGGGATGCCATAGAGAGCTACCTCGAAGGTGATGACGAATGCAAGGAGAACAAATTATATGCTGTTGAAAGATCCTACAATAACTTCAACAGAAAATCCAACGAAACCTTGCGTCAAACCTACGACCGCTATGTTGAGGTAGTAAATGCTTGTAAATCTCTTGGCAAGACTTTAACTGATAAGGAAATCAATATGACTTTCCTAGCTGCTTTAGGTTCTAGATGGGTTAATAAAGTCACCTCTCTAGAAGACTCCAAAGTTTTGGGTACTTGGTCGTTAAGTAACTTGTACGCCAATCTTAGAGTCTATGAGCTTAATTTAAATCATATTGAAGAGATTGAAGGGAAAACCAAATCGCTTTCTATGTCTGTCGTGGAACATGAGGAGAAACCATCTACATCCAATCAAACCGCAGATCCTTCCATATCAACCTCATCACTCATCGAGATGGATGATGATGATTTTGCCATGTTTGTGAAAAGGTTCCAAAAATTTAGAAAATCTTCAAAAACTTTCACAAAATCATTTTCAAAAGGCAAACCTCCTGCAACATTTTCTAGGGCTGCAGATACAAAGAAAAAGGGTGACCTAGTTTGCTACAACTGTAGGAAACCTTGCCACTTTGCATCTGAGTGTTCACAGCCTAAATATGAATACATGAAAAAGAAAACCTTTCCTGTGAAATTTTCTCATCGCAAGGGAATGGTTGCTGAGGAGGAAGAGAATTCCAAGGAATTGGCAACTTGGATTGAAACGGATTCTGATGTTGGAAGTGATGATGAAACCGAAGAGGTTAATCTCTGCTTAATTGCAGATGCTTCCGATGAGTCAGATTCTGAGTCAATCGAGTTGCAAGATATGGAAGAAAAAGAGGTTTCTACAAAACTTCCAAATTTTAAGTTGGATGATAATATCAAACTTACTCCTAGCATTAAGATAGGAAATTGTTCGTATTCACGTCCCATTTTTCCTCCTACAAATGCTCCACCTTCAAAAATAATTCCAAAGAAGAAAATTTTGAATAAGGTGGTGGAAAAGGTTTCTCCCATGGAACATGAAAAGATGTTTAAGGAAGCTGAAATGGTGATCCATCAGTTCTCTAATCTTAAGAAAGCCTTAAGCTTAGCTCATGATGAACTTAATTTGTACAAGACGGAGAAAACTGTGATGAGGTCTGAAATTTCAAATCTTAAGGACCAAATCAGAAGTATGACTCCTCTTGCTGATCAGAACCGCATCCTTGAAACTAAGGTTGCTGCACTTCAACTCCGGAATGATGGCTTGGTAACCCAAATCAACGATCTCCAAAAGATTATTGATTCGTGGCTCAAGTCTGAATCCACCAAGGATCAAATCATAGACTCCCAAGTTCCTCCTGGAATTAAGGAAGGTCTAGGTTTTGGATCTGAGGAAAAGGAGAAGTGTGCATCCTCGAGTGAAAAGGATGAGGAAATTTTGGAACTAACTAAAGAAATTCCTAAGGGGAAGCATGCCAAAGGCAAGGGTAAAGGACAACAAAATTTTAACTTTGTCTACCCAAAATGGAAGCAATATGGGAAGAATTCTGTGTTGAAACCAAAGAATTCTGAGGAAGTAGCTGAAGAGGAAATGGCTTATGGAATTGGCCGTATCCCTGCTCCAACCGCTTCAGGTGGAAAAGGTGGTACTGGCAACTCCAAGGCTGACCGTGCATCTTCTTCGACCGCTCCTCCTGCCTTCAAAAGCAGGAATAGCGTTCCTAGAAAATACGTGGTCAAACTAAAGCCAGTTCCCTTTGTCTCAGCTGCAACTGCCCATCCCAAACCGCATGCAACTCCTAGGAAGAGTAAGGAGTTAGTAAAATCTCATGATGCTTATAGCTTTTATAAATGTTCTGTGTGTGATGGTTTAGGTCACAAGGCTGCAGAATGCCTTTTGGATTCACATCCAATGCCAGGAAGAGTAAACCTCCTTCTGTCAAGTAGGTGTGGGTCGTAAAGGGTTGCTAACTTCAGGACCCAAGGAATAAAGGGGGACCTCGTTCTTAATGTTTACATTTCAGGTCCTCTGCTTCATGGCTGGTCACTCCAAGGAAAATGAATGATATCCTTATAGTGGCTGCTCAAGACATATGACTGGAGATAGATCATAACTCGAAGATGTCATTGAAGTGAATGGTCCGTCTGTAACCTTTGGTGACAACAACAAAGGCAAGACCATTGGATATGGTGTTATAAGGAGAGGAAACCTAACCATTGAGAAGGTTTCTCTTGTTGAAGGACTCAAGCACAACCTCCTTTCAATTTCTCAATTTTGCGACAAATGAATGCTTTGCAACTTCACGTCATCAAATTGCTTTATCAAAGATAGCATTTCCGGCGTCACCCTACTCACAGGGATTCGTAAGAGTAATATTTACATTATTGATCTAGATTCTGCATGTAGTATTACTAATCTCTGTTTTGTAGCTAAGAATGTGAGCGAAAATAGTTGGCTATGGCACAAGAGGTTGAGCCACTTGAACTTCAAGTATCTTGCAAAGATTGGTAGGGAAAACCTCATTCGTGGTTTACCTAAAGTGGCTGACCACCATCCAGAGAAATGCAGTGCATGCCAGCTTGGTAAGCAGTCCGCGTCGTCTTTCACCAGCAAGACCGCTCCGTCAACTTCAAGATGCTTACAACTGCTTCACATAGATTTGTTTGGACCCGTAACCACTGCCAGCATTGGAGGAAATAGATATACCTTAGTAGTGGTGGATGATTATTCAAGATATACGTGGGTTAAGATGATGATTTCCAAAGATGATTGTTATTAGATTCTCACCGCACTTTTTAGACGGCTCCAAACTCAAAAAGAGGACGACATCGTTAGTGTTCGATTAGATAATGGAACAGAATTTAAGAACAACGGTGTTGCTCAGTATTGTGATGACCATGGGATTGATCACAATTTTTCAACTGCTGGTGTTCCACAACAAAATGGGGTTGTGGAAAGAAAGAATAGGACGTTGATTGAGGCTGGAAAGAGAATGATATCTGAAGCGAAGCTGCCTCGCATTTACGGGTGAAGCAATCAATACCGCATGCTTCACTCAGAACCGCTCCCTCATCAACAAAACTTATAATAAGACTCCCTATGAGCTTTGGCGAGGAAGAACCCCCAACATTGCATTCTTCAAGATCTTTGGATGCAAATGCTTTGTCCTCTACAACAGAAGAGAAAATAGAGGTAAATTCGGAGCCAAGGCCGATGAAGGTATTTTTGTTGGGTATGCTAAACATTCAAAATCTTTTCGTGTTTTCAATAAAACTAGTTTAAAAATAGTTGAGTCTGTCCATGTTACTTTTGATGAACATTCTCTCCTTGAGCCACATTTGGCTCCAAATGTTGCTGATGATTTTTTTGAGCATAATGAAACAGGTGAACCCTCTCAAACCGCACCTGAACCTCAACCGCAAAATCCAGCACCCTCAACTGAAATTCCCTCAAACCGCAATTTTGAAACCGCACCTGAAATTCCCATTCCAGATGCAACTCAAAGGGAAGAAGAAGTTGAGAATTCCCCTATCCAGCTTATAGAACCTCTACGTCAACTTACATTCCATGACTTCGCTGAAGGATCTAATGATGTTCCAATTGAAGATCTTCAGCAAACCTCAGTCCAACCAGACTTACCCCCGGAGGTTCGTGAAGTCAGCAGTCATCCCCTCACAAATGTGATTGGTGATCTGTTTTCCGGCGTTCAAACAAGGAGATCGAATTATGACGAGCATACTTCTCTTTTATCTCAAGTTGAACCCAAGAAGATTGATGAAGCACTCCAAGATTCCAGTTGGGTCGTTGCTATGCAAGAAGAACTAAACCAGTTTGAAAGATGCAAGGTCTGGACTTTAGTGCCTAGACCTCAGGATCAAGGAGTGATAGGAACTAAGTGGGTATTTAGGAATAAGATGGATGAGAATGGAAGCATCACTAGGAATAAAGCAAGGTTGGTTGCACAAGGATATAGGCAAGAAGAAGGAATCGATTATGATGAAACCTTTGCTCCAGTTGCAAGATTGGAAGCTATCAGAATCTTTTTAGCCTACGCCTCTTTCAAGCATTTCAAGTTATATCAAATGGACGTAAAGAGTGCTTTCCTCAACGGCGAACTGCAAGAGACCGTGTATGTTGCCCAACCGCCTGGATTTGAAGACTCCAAATTTCCCAATCATGTCTACAAACTCCAGAAAGCTTTGTATGGACTTAAGCAAGCTCCAAGGGCATGGTATGAGACTCTTTCTAAATTTTTACTAGAAAAAGGATTTAAATGTGGTAAAATTGATACAACTCTTTTTATTGCCAAATATAATGAGCATACTTTACTTGTTCAAATTTATGTTGATGATATTATTTTTGGTTCTACTAATGAGTTACTTTGCAAGCGTTTCGAAAAGATAATGAAAAGAAAGTTTGAGATGAGCATGATGGGAGAATTAACATTCTTCCTCGGGCTTCAAATCAAGCAATGCGAAGAAGGTATTTTCCTCAGCCAAGCTAAATATACCAAGGAGTTGATAAAGAAGTTTGGATTAGAAAATGCCAAAGCATATGATACTCCAATGGCCACCGGCAATAAGCTAGATAAAGATCTAAAAGGTAAGAAAGTTGATCAAACTTTATATCGAGGTATGATCGGCTCATTACTTTATTTAACTGCTAGTAGGCCAGATATCATGTTTAGTGTCTGTGTATGTGCTCGCTACCAAGCAGATCCTAGAGAAGCACATCTTATTGCAGTCAAGCGTATAATCCGCTATTTATCTGGAACCACTAACCTTGGACTTTGGTATTCCAAAGATTCGAACTTCGATCTTGTAGGTTATTCAGATGCAGATTATGCAGCTTGTACTATTGACAGGAAAAGCACTAGTGGTACTTGTCATTTCCTCGGGAATAGACTAGTTGCTTGGGCCAGCAAGAAGCAAGCTTCAGTTTCAGTGTCAACCACAGAGGCTGAGTATATTGCTGCTGGTAGTTGTTGCTGTCAAATTCTTTGGATGAAGCAGCAGTTGGTGGACTATGGAATCCATGAAGGGAATTGCCCTATCATGTGTGACAACACTTCAACTATTTCAGTCTCCAACAACCCTGTCATGCATTCCAAGACCAAGCATATAGATATCAAGTATCATTTCCTCAAAGACCATGTGGAGAAGAGGAATATCCATTTAGAGTACGTGGGGACAGACAACCAGATTGCTGATATCCTCACAAAGGCTCTTGACTCCAAGAGATTTTCTTTTCTCAGAGGAGAAATGAGTATGCTTGAACTTAAATAAATTCCATACTTTTTATCTGCTAACTTGTTTGTTGAGTTTAGCTTGGAACTCTAAAGGATTGAGACCGCCTCTGTTGAAACCGCCTGCATCCAACCGCCACTTTCAAACCGCTTGATGCAGTCAGACCGCTTGATCAAAACCGCGTTTTCAAAAAGAGTAAATTCTGTCTATTTATGTCTTATCCTTATTACTTAAAAAAAAAAAAACTGTTCAAATTCTTTTTATTTATTTATTAGTCCTTATTTTGACATAAGGATATTTTTGCAAATGTTTTCCCTCGTTTATTTCAAAATTAAGAGCATTTAATGCTAAGGGGACATGAGCATTAAAATCCTTCATGTCAGCCATCATAGAGAGATGTGCAGGAGGTGAAAGGGTGCAACAGTTGGTTTAATTCAATCATTCCTTCTGACCAACTGCCTCCACCCCTTCACCCTATATATACCTTGTTTGGTGAAATCCTTCCTTTTCTTCTGCCAAACTCTCTGCACTCTGTACTTTCTACCAAACTCTCTCTCTCTCTCTTTTCAAAAATCTTCATTTTCTAACTTAATCATCAATGGCTACTCCTTCAAAATGCCAAAGAGCCTCTACTATTTCTAGGGGTCCCAAGAAGGCAGTTCTGGAAATGGTAACAACTTCTAAACCCTAATTCTTTCTACTTTTCAAATCTGCCATGGCTAAAGCAAGAAACTGTTCGTATGCCTCCTTCATAATTTGTGATGATTTTGACCTTGTTTCTTCACCATTTCTGTTGATCCTTGTTGGGTTTTGCTCGCATTTGTACATGGATTCTATATATGTTACTTATTTCATGATCAATCCATGTTTAAAACACTGATTTTGAGATTTTAAGTTTTTAACTTCGAAAACCCACTTCTGTGTTCTTGGCTATTCTTGATGATTCTGGGTAAAGGTTGAATTTTTAATGATATATTCTTGTTCCCCTTTCCAATGTGATCATTTTGATATGTTATTTGTCTATTTTGGTTAAGTTTTATAAATCTCTGTTCTTGGTGTTCATGAACTGTTCTTCGTGTTCTTCATAGAACTCATAAATTTTTCATGAAAAATCATATGTTTTGGATGCCTTGATTCTGGAAAATGTTTTTCAACACTTAGAAAAATTTTCAACATTTTCAATTTTTTTTTTGATTTTCTTGGTTTGAAACCGCCTGTATGTTAACCGCTTAATCTTTAGTTTCAAACCGCTCCTCCATTTTCAAAGCTAAACCGCAAGTTCTAAACCGCCTTTCAAGATTTTTGAAACTGCATGCTGTTTTAACTCCATTCCTAATTTTTGAGATTTTACTAAGTATATAGGTTGGACACCATAAATTTCCTCTCTAAGCATCGCTTGCAGTGTGGGATAAATTTGGATTACAATGCCACGTACTTAAGTAATATTTGTTCTCAAAATTCCTCATTTTATTTAGTATTCATAAATTACTTGTGGTTTGAAAACTTCATTTTCAAAACCGCACCAATGCTAAACCGCTTGGTGCTCAAACCGCTTGTAACTTATGAATACAAAAATGGATCTAACACTTCATAATTTTCTGTATAGGATCCTACTACTTTCCTACCTGGGTGGGAAGTGAATGAGGCTGAGCTCAAGACTGATGCTCTAGGAAGAGAGTTGCTGAGAAAATTAAGAGTTTTTGGCATCCTACCGCTCTTCACCAAAAAGCAGAACTTCATAGTGCCTGCGTTTGTTGATCAGTTCTATGCAACCGCCAAGAGAGGATCTAGAATTCTTGAAGGAGGATATAGAGTTTCCTGCCTGACCGCTGTTATTGAAAGCCAAGAGCTGTCCATTGACTACATTGACATCAGAAGATTATTCAATTTTGTAGTTGCTGGAGCTCCTTTAGAGGTGGATAAGGTAATTCAAGACAATGCTGCCTTAGCAACCGCCAAAATTGACACCTTAGCCAAGAAGTACAAGAAGATACCCAGAAAGGGCTTTGGTGAGCTAATGAGCCATATTGGTCATTTGGTGGGAAGATCAGTTTGTGGGAAGACTGGAAACCACAATAACTTTACATCCCAACAATGGATGTACAGTTCTGCAATTTTTATGGAAGTCAAGCTTCACTGGCCAAGAATCCTGTACCAAGAAATCAGAGACAGTGTGGCCACTTATCAGTCCAAGGTCAAGGGAGAAGATCAGAGGTGGAGACCTTTTTGCAGAGTAATAACTACACTTCTAATGGATTTTCAGCACTTAGATGATTTGGTGACCAAGAGTCCTGAGCTGATGGTGGATTGCTCAGATGATTCCCTTGGATTGCTTGCATGCCATTCCTTCAGGTATGCCAATGGTGATGCATTGTATAAATCTTTGTATGATGCAGATACCTATCCAAGGAAGGAACCTTATGAATTGAGAGACCCTTCAACCGCTCCTCACTCCAAAGCATCTAAGCGGTCCAGAAAACCCCAAGCTAGAGCTGAACCGCTTCAGAAGAAATCCAAGACCGCTCCAGCCATCAAACCGCCCAAAGCTGATGATGGAGCTGGTCCTAGTAAAAGGAAGAAGAAGGAAAAGCAATCTGACACCATGAATTTGGTGGATGAAGATGAAGAAGAAGCTGAGGATCCCAATATTCCAAGTCTGATTGCTAGAGCCAAGAAGGCTAGGGATACAATGGCTGGATTGACTGTTGAAGAACAGATGAATGTTCTTCAAGATCAGATTGATAAATTGGCCAAGGAGCAAGCTGAGAAGTATCAGGCCAAGGGCAAATCATCTACTGAACCTGGAACTGCCTCTCACCAAGAACCGTCTCCAGAGAACCAACCGCCTCTAACCCCTCAAACTTCTCCTGTCCAATCACTAACCCAATCCCCAGTCCAATCCCCAAATAAATCCCCTTCCAAATCTCCTTCCAAAACCAAATCCATAACTCCTTCCCCTATCAAAACCGCACCAATTCAGGGGGAGAAACCTAAGAGAAGGAAGATGGTAGCCAAAAAGAAAACCCTCAGAAAAGGCCAACCTGTTCAACCCTCACCCTCTCCTTCACCTCCCAGAAATTCCCCCCTCCAACTCCTCATAATACCCCTCCTCAATCACCTCAAAAATCCCCTTCACCTAACCCCAGAAAATCCCTTTCCCCATTATCTTCTCAATCACCATATAACTCACCCCAACATTCCCATTCCATAAACTCCCAACATTCCAACCAAACCCCTACTCAATCAACCTATCAACAATGGCAGTCCAAACCATCTGCTGGACATGCCACCTCCAAATCTGTTAGAGATGATCCAACCCCAACCAATTCCCCTAACAAAAACCGCTCCCATTCCCCTACACCCAACCGCTCCAAATCTAACACCCCTTCAAAATCACCAACTCCTCAAGACTCACCCATTAGACAAAACTCACCTCCTCCAAACATTCCTCCTAAGACCCAAACCGCCCCTGAAACCGACCAAACCCAACCGCCTCCTACCTTCACAACCGCTTTACCCTCGACCGCTCCTCCCTCAGAGTACTCCCAAATTCTCCAAACCCTTAACCTGATTCAAGGCCAACTTGTTATAAACCAAGGCCATGTCATTTCCTTGACCGCCTCAAATGAAACCCTCCTTGAATCTAACTGCTCTTTACAAGCCAAGGTGGATTCTCACTCCCTTGAGTTGGCAACCCTTAAAGCTTCTTTGCTTGATGCCATTAAGGGGGAGAGATCTACAGCAATTCCATCCTCCTCCTCAACCGCACCTCCTGATCAAACCGCTTCCATGATCAAAACCGCTTCTGAAGCCTTTCAGAAATCCCTTGAAGCTGGTTTGGTCAAAGCCTTAGAAGACAAGGCATCTGTTGAGGAGATGAAGAATTCTTTGGATATCCTTGGAGATAAGATATGTACTTCTCTAGAAAAGGATCTGGGTAACTTGAGCACCAAATTCCTTGACTTTCTTCAATCCAGACCGCAATTATCTCAAATTGTCCAAACCGCCTTGAACTCTCTTCGTGAAGAAGTTCTGGAGCAAATTGATATATTCAAGGTGGACTCCAAAGTCAATCTGGACTGTGTTGGAGATGCTTCCATGGCCAAGCTGAAGGAAATTCAAGAAGAATTCACTGAGTGCCTAGACAACTTGAAGACTGGATTCAACTCCAAAGTTGAAGCTGAAATGCATAACCTGAAATCCTCTCTGAAAGTTACCATTGATCTTGATCCAATGAAGGAAGCAATCCAAGCCCAAACCGCTTTAGTTCAAGAAGAACTCCACACCATCTTCAATTCTATCTATTCCTCTGTCAATGTAAAGCTTGACATTATCAAAGAAAATCTTGTGAAAAATACCAAAGCGGTTGGTGCCACCAATTCTACTTCTGCCCATTCAGTTAATGCTTTGAAGAAGCTAGAATCTACTTTGATCAGGACCGCTGAAGAAGTAAGAAGATTAAGGAAAGCTTTTGAGCCTAACCAATCCAGAGCTGGGACCAGTGGAGCTGAGCATGAAGTTAACAAGCCGCCCCAGCAATAACCGCTTCTCCTTAATAGTTTTTGAACCGCTTTTTGGTAAGTTTGGACCGCACTCTCATTGTATTTTCTTTTGTCCAACTTACTTTATTTTTGTTTTTTGTAACCTTGTAATTTTCCTTCATTCCTGTACTTGTAATCATCTTAGGAATTAATGGAAATTGCATCATGGTTCCAAAACCTTGTTCATATCAAACTGCTTGTTTGTAGAACAATGAAACCGCTTATGATCTTAAACCTCATTCAAATATTTTTCAACTTAAAAATCACTCTTTTGAATTGATGTTTAAACATTCAGTTTAAACTGCACTTTGAACTTAAACTCACATTTTTAAGTGCACTGAATGCATTTCTATACTCTTCAAATTGTAAGTTTTTCAATCATTCAATAGTATAGAAACCTATAGCTTAAGCTAAGTGTGTGCATTGACTTGGGACATGACTTACCATGTTTATTCTTATGGACATGTTTTCACCAAGTACAATGTTTGCTTTTGATGTAATAGGTAATGGCATCAATCAAATAGGGGGAGATTGTTGGGTATGCATATTTTAACCCTCCTATTTTGTATTAGATTTGATTGATACCATAACCTCCTATTTATTTTAAGGACTTTAGGACCCTATGTAATGAAGCTTAGACTTCAATTTTTTAACTAAGTCCATTTTATAGAATAGGTTAAATTTAGGCTTGAAGACTGGCACAAGAATCATTGGACCAAAGGATTGCAGTTCAAAGGTTTCAAAACCGCCTCATAAGAATCGCTTGGCAGAACCGCTTGTAGCTTAACTGCCTTGTGATTTCCCTTAGTCTGGAACCGCTTGAACACCTATGTGCAAACCGCACATATGGAAATCCTTCTTCTGGTGGAACCGCTTTCATATCAAACCGCCTTACCCCAGAACCGCTCCAATGATTGGCTACTTGAAGTGAACCTCATTGACCGTTGGAATCCACGTCAGCAATATAAAATGTCAACCACCATATCTTGTCACGTGACTACTTTTCAGACAAGATCTGCAAGGATCTTAAAAAGGTGACAGATGTCCTAACCACCTTGATTGCAGCTGAAGCCTGATCAGCTTTTCCTGCAACAACAGTTCCAAAGGACAAAAGTGGTTGCTGTGGACCAATGGGAAAGCATCAAGGACTGTCCTTACAACAGCTGTGTCTAACGGCTATATTCCTTATGCCTGGGTATAAATACCCCTAATCTTCACCATTTGAAGATTGCTTGAAACTTGAGAAATTGCTGTGTTCATAAGAAGTTGAAGCTCTGCCCAGAAATTCTTAGTCCTTTGAATCTTCATCTTCATACTTCAAGAAATATTCTCCAGC
Organism: Adenophora triphylla var. japonica; assembly: GCA_022495995.1. Lineage (NCBI taxonomy): Eukaryota > Viridiplantae > Streptophyta > Magnoliopsida > Asterales > Campanulaceae > Adenophora > Adenophora triphylla. The sequence continues at coordinate 79,516 of JAFEMH010002148.1, read as the reverse complement.
CCAGAAATCAAGCCTTAACACATTCAAGAATCATTGAGCTCTACATCTCTCAGATTTAAAGAGCCTTGATCTTGAACACACACACACCTCTCTTGTTTAAACACATAGTTTATTCATTTGAGAAACACTGGTTATAGTCTAGGATTTGTTCTTCATAGAAAAGATTTTATTGTACTTTGTAATCTCAAATACTCAATATAAAATCTCTCTTAGAAATCCAAGACTAACCATCTTGGTAGTGGACGTAGATCGTTTATCGATTGAACCACTCCAAATATTGTGTTCTTACTTTCTGCATTTATATTTCTTGTGCTTACTAATTATTTATCTCTGTCTCTGTTTGATCTTTATATAGTTATCCTTTATTGTGAAATTGTGTTTGGAGTTAACATTGTCAAACTACACTTTCAGTTTTACAACTGTTCAGAAAATTGCACTAAAACTGCCTTGCAAAACCGCCTCCTCAAAACCGCATTTATTTTAAGTATATTCCGCTGTGCATTTTACAACTCTACTTGCAGTTTCTTATACACTGCAAGAGGTTTTGTAAGCGTAAAGGTTTAGTTTTAAATTGAGGGCGAAAAATTTGTAACAGCTATTCACCCCCCCTCTAGCTGTATTTTCACCCTTGTTGCCACCTTTGGGACTAACACACACAAAGAGCGAATTTGATTCTGGCTGAAAATTGAGAAAATTGGAAATCTGGCATGGCATGTGGCGCGACACACTTGGCCATGACAGAGGCACGACTCGTGCTAGGAGTCACGACTCGTACCATGAATCAGCACGACTAATTTTTGGGTCACGACTCGTGGAACGAGTGTTTTTGCTTGGTAACGACTCGTGCCCTATGGCACGACTCGTGCCCTTAATCAACACACGTTAATTTCCTGGCTTGGCTCGTAGTGCGACAGAATCAGCCGCTTGCATATCACGTAGCGCGACAAACCTTACCAGTCCGTACGTGTTTCCTTGGCTGATAAGGTTTTTGTGTTTGACAAGGACTTAACCCTAAGTGTTATGGATTTATACCAATGTATAAATAGAAATCCTTGTGCAGCCAAAAACTCCTCTCTCTCACACACATCAAAGTTCTAGGTTTATGAAATTCTATGCTTTGATTTTTGATTAAGAATCAAAAGTTCCAAAATCAATTCCATTGTTTTTGCCATTGATTATTGAACACGTTTCAATAATCGGAAGGATCATCTAGCAATCCAATAAGAAGAAGTTCTTGGTTCGCTCACGTGTGGAGCACCATTAGAGGGAGGTTGCTTTATCTCCTAAGGCTTGAAGATCTCCATTGATTGATTCATCACCAAGGTTGAACAAGGAAGATAGAAGATTCGACATCAAAATTCTAGGCTTGAATTTTGAGAGATCTACTTTGACAAACATAATCACATTTAAGGTATGTAATTCTATTTCATGTTTTTCTAATCTCTTCATGCTTGACGGATCTAAAGGGCTAGGATTTTGTTTGTTATTTCTAAGTTCTTCCGCTGCGTTTGTAACCCCAAAATCCAACAACTACCACTACTACTGTTACCACTACTACTATTACTACCACCACTACTACCACCACTACTACACCACCAGCACCACCACCGCTACTACCACTACCACTACCACCACTACTACCACTACCACCACCACTACTATCACTACTATCACCACTACTACTACCACTACTACCACTACCACTATTATCACTGTCATTTACGAGAAACTCGTTTTTCTAATACTAAAAAAATTGTTTTTTCATAAAACCAACTAAAATAAATAAATTGAAGTACTCTAATATTTATGACACTGAATTCAACCACTTCTTTTTTACTTTGCCTTGTCAATTTGGCGGAAAAAAACTAATTAACAGTTTTAACATCTTTGTTAAATTTTAAAATTGTCAGTATTTTTAATGTTTCATTAAAATCTAAACATTTCTGTTAAGTTCATAACGCCAGTTAGTTAGTATGAAGGAAGAAAATAGGCAGAATTGACAAAAAATGAAAGAGTACAAATTTGTAGTTTCCCCTCAATTTCGTTTAAATTCGACTCTTAACTCGTTACAAATTTTCACTCTAAGAAACGCGGGAAATCTCTCCTCCCCAAACCCTTTCTCACCCACATGCGCAAACAAGCAGGTACGAACAAGAACAAGTTGATTTTAGCAACAAATCATTGCCAATTAATTGATTCTTCCGATTAAATTGGTTATATCTATATGTATTTTGTGGAATATCAAACGATTTGGGTGTCATGAATTTGTATGTCGTTCAAATTCCGGTGCTGTAGCAGCGATTTTGCAGTACTTGAGATAAACTTAACGATTAGAGTGTTAATGATTATGCATATTGTAATCTCTGTTTATTTTTCGTTGCGATTTCTTCAAATTATAAGGTTTGCCGCCATTTTGTTGATTGAAATGCATTATTCTTATTTCTCCATTTTGTTTGTCCCAAGGATAGGATATGGGTGTGGGTGTGGTTATTTTAGTGATTTTAGGTCAATTTTTGCATGTTATGGTCTTCTTCGCCTGATTGTGAAATCTTTTTAGGATAGTTGGAGTATATTGCAAACCACTTAGTTTGGCTGAAGGTTTATCCATGCTTTAATAACTCAAATGAGAGAGTTGAACTTGTCATGAAGAATAACCGCTATTGCTCATAATCCATTGCAGTCTTTCGGATATTTGATTTGGAAATCATGAAAACTCAAGTATGTCATCAACAGAAACTTAGGCTGAAAATTTTCAGTTGTCCATCAACCTACAATATTCTGCTTTGTGTTCAAGGTAACCGTCGGGGGTACTTCTTAGAAGTATATAGTTTGAAATAATATCTAAGCCATAGACTGGGGTCCAAGTCTCTTTGGCTTCAAAATGTAGTTGTTATAGTTCGACATAGCTTCTTTGTCACTCGAGACATGGTGCACCTTGTGTGTGCTTGTGCGTTGTGCCTGTGTTGTCCGGTGGTGTTCACGTTAGGTAGTTCGCTTGTGGCCATCATTGGGGGAATGATTGGTTGCTCCCCTGGAGAAGGTTGTGAGAATGCTAATGTAATCTTTAGCAATGCATTATACTGGTTGGAATTTATGTTTCATTTAATTTTATAAAGTTGTATAAATATCAAGAAACATTTTATTTTTTAATTGATGCTCCAAACACATTTATGAAAACAACAGTTGCGTTTCTAAAATGTTGAACCAGACAGTGTCTAGGATTATATAGCACTTTTTTTTTGAGGACTTGTTTTTGCAGTTTGCAGTACCAGTTTTGAAATGCTATGGTCCAATGCTGTATTTCTAATGGTTTAATTTTTGTGCAGATCTTGAACCGTTGTTATCCATAGTTGAACATCTGAATTAAAGGCCCTAAACTTGGCAGGATGATGTAAGCGCAAACATTTATGAGTGCACAATCCTTGTCGGATTATAGTTAAAACACACATACACGCACACACACTCATATATATGCATATGATACATATATGGATTTATGTATGTATGTATGTGTGTGTGTACTTTTTTTTTTTTGTGCATTTTGATCACATATCTCTCTAAATAGTTCTGTCCATGATTCACAATCCCCCAGCACCATATTCTTGATGACATACGTGCACAAGTAGTCTTCCTCCTCCACTTGATCAGTTTCTTTGAGGAAATCATCCAACTGGATGTTGATTGGCTTTGCTAGAATATGGAATTTTGAGAATGAAGTATTAAAGATAAACTTATGAAAAGAAAGAGACGGCCAAACGAGTAAACGAAATTGGCTGCAGTGTTTATCCTTGGAGGTAATGATACAGGGCAGCTTCTCAAATCAGCACCATAACTATGTAACTTCCTCTAATGTCAGACTTAGTGGATTCTAGATGTTAAATGCAGTGCACACAATGAATGGTAAGTCTCAAGATGCAGCAAAAGCAGTAGTAACTTCCGACTCCTTTATTTTTCTGTTCTTTTATTTAATATTTTCATGCATATACATCCCTTTTCCGCGTTTGACAAAGGATAGGAATTGAGCCCACTAACTTCACTCCTCCCATTGGCTAATCACATTTCAGCTATCTATTGCTGGATGCTGGAGGCTGGAGGCATGCGGACTGATTTTGAAGAATGGACAACTCATTTCCCGTACCTGTTTGGGGAGAGTCATGGAGCATTGGTAAGGAATCTCAAGTAATGTAATAAAATTCAATTTTGGGTGTTTAAACTTGCAATTTTAAAGCAAAATGAAGTTATATTGATGAAAGTCATTTCTGGTTTTGTTCCCTCATTAATAAAGGATGATTTCAATGGAAGTAAGAACATGATGCTTTAGAGCAATTTCTCGTGTTGAATATGCAATTTGAAACATTTAACTCTACTAGTTCGAGTGAGAGCTCTTTGTGGATTGAGCCACTGTCTTAAGGCATGGATGGCCAAAAGTGTTATAGTCTGGTATAGGCACCGCAAGTTAAGATGATTAAAATGTGGCATCCTTAGAAATAGTCATACATGGTTGTGAAACCAGCATCCCAGATATTTATAGATGAAAATATACCTTGTTAGCTGACAAAGGACTGTGGGAGAAAAGATAAAGAGGGTTTTGCTTATGACAGGGGCCTTTCCGCTTCTATGGCAACAATTTAACTCTGAAGGGTGGTACAGAGCAGTAGCTTGAGCAGGAAAAGTCAAGAAGCAAGGGAGAGATATTATCATTTTTTCAATTTTTGCTGCTCTGGCCACAGTTCATATCTAATATAGTGGTACTTGACTAAACGAAAATATATTTTCATTCCTTTTTTCCATTTACAATACGTTTTGTTCATATTTCTAAGATAATATCCATTCACTTTCCAAAACTACCTATTTGAGAAAGTCAACTCCTTCCTCACATCTTACCATTCCATCTTCATAAGCACACTCATTAATTTCTCCCACCAAATGGCTTGATTTTGATGATTCTCTTTCCCAATCTGTCTTGTATATCGCTGTTAACATTGAGAAGATACATGCAACCTGAGCCGCCAAAAGCCCATAACAAAGGCCCAGAAATTCCAGATGCCATGCAAAGGCTAAAGCTATTGCCACTGGTGCCCCTACCAAGTAGAACGAGTAGAAGTTAATTCTTACTCCGACAACAGGCCTAGCGCTTCCTCGGAGAGCCCCACCACATGTGGTTTGTGGGCAGTTAGCGAGTTCACAAATTCCAATTATTGGTAGAGCAGCCATTGTTAGTGCAAGAACTTCAGAGTCATTTGTGAAGACTCTGGCCCATACTTTTCTTCCTAAGGTGGTCCATAACACACCAAATGATGAAGTTAGGAGTGAAATCCCTATGGCTACAACTGTTGCTAAACGAGCCTTACCTGGTCTGCCTGCTCCGAGCTCGTTTCCCACTCGGGTGGAGACGGACATGCTAAGTGCAGAAGGCAATGTATACATGAGAGATGTTGTTTGTATGACTATGGCTGATGTTGCAAGGGAAACACGGGGTTCAGAAAGATATCCTGCCGCAAGTGTCATGAACTCGTACCACCACCACTCCAAACAGACTGCTAAACAGCTTGGTATAGCAAGCTGAAGTAGTACACCCCATTCCTCCCCAAGTGAGCGTGTTGAAGAAATAGGGATGGATTTTGTTACTAGTGGCTTGGCCAAAGGGTCCTTGGGGGTGCGAGTGAAAATTATGTAAAATAGCAGGAAACCCAATGTATTGAAGTTGGCGATAAAGGTGGAAACCGCAATTCCCTTGACCCCAAGGTGGAAAGTGAAGGCCAAAATGATGGTGGTTGGTACTAGGAGAACTGTTGCAAGTGAAGTGCACCAAAATAATGGCCATGTTGTCCCCTTGCTTCGTAAGTAGACACGTAGAGGATGAAGAAGGCTATTAGCGATAAGATCCGGGGCAGCATATCTGCAGTAAATACCGGCAATATGTGTTATTTCTGGATCTTGGTGGAGCTTAATCATGAGAGGTTCAAGGTTAGCCCATAACATTCCAATGGGAAGTGATGCAAAGAGTAGCATAAGGATTGTCCGTTGTAGATTTAGAGAAGCTATGGTCAAGTTTTTTGAACCAAAGGCCTGGCTGCAAAGGGGCTCCATCCCCATGGCTAATCCTGATAGAACTGAGTAGCCAGTAATGTTAGTGAAGCCAATGGCTAGTGCACCACCTGCTAGCTCGAGGCTTCCTAGCCTTCCCATGCAAGCAACTGTAATCAAGTTTCTGAGATAGCCCACCAAGCCCATGGCCAGCATAGGTAGCCCTATGTCTGTTATGTTCTTTATCTCCTCCATCACCTACAATAATCATATGTGAACTTGTTAGATTGATTATTTTGTTTGGAGATAAGATTATTGAGCTCTTTAAGTTGTAGGTCCATACCTCTGGAAATGATGGATGCTTTTGGATTTGCTCTGCTACCATCTCTTTTTCCTTTGTCTTATTCATCTGCTTCATGATTTCTTATGCTTGATTGTTTGAGAGGGTTTATAACAGGGTATATCCTTATATAATGTACATAGTACACTTTAAAGGGAGGGAGAGGGGGGGGGAGAGATAGAGAGAGAGGAGAGAGAGAGATGCTAGTTTGTAAACAGAATGCAGAGTCGTATAGGGTGGTGGTAGAGTGTTTTAATTCCTGCTTTTAAAATTGTATGATACAATTCTGTCAAATACACTGGAGAACGTGTATTAACAAAGTAGAGATTATCCATCTACCCATTGTTTTAACTATCTTGTCAGTTTCCCAAATATAAAAGAACATGATTACAACACTTAAAAGACTTGTGCAGAAATGCTATATTGCCAACACTGATGTTCTCATGAATGAATTCTGATGGTCAGGAATACAATTTTTAGTGTTATTTTCTGAAGTTTTTCTAGATATTTAATGCCTATAATTTAGAAGACCTCATATATCGAAAGGAACATCAGATGCCGCTTGAGCTAAAGCTCTTTGGCCATGGTACAAGCAATGTACATACAAGTGAAGCACATTCCTTAGCAAGATTGACAGTCGTCATTACTAACTTCCGGTACAAGCCACATAAACACATTGAAAGGTTCTTTCTCGTGGACAGGATTAAGATACAACTGTACCAGAACTTATAGAGTGTGTGTGTGTGTGTGGGGGGGGGGGGGAATTCTTGGAGCAGCAAAATTAAGTAGATCTCTCTGTATTTTAAGATGTATTAATAATAAGGTCGGTACCAAATGAAAAAATATGAAATCTTGTCAACATGTAATGTTTTGTGTTTGGGTGGATTAGAACATGTAGTGAGCTTCAGAACTCTAACTTGGATACGGGGATTTCTCGATTGTGTGAAGGACCACAATAAAGGTTGCATGCAATAATGAGAGTTAGGTAAACCTTTTAGGGTTAAATGACAAACAACTCTATGTACTGGATAATTGGGAGGGCTGTGTTTTCAGGTCCGTGTCGTATATTTAAGATGAAGCTTCTATACCGAGCAAGCATGTAGTGTCAGATGCTATCTGCTAGATTCCTATCATGGATTCCCGACTCAACTTGGAAATCTCTTGTTTTTACTACTTGCATTCCATTTTTTTGTGAAAGTGAATACAACAAACCTTCTCTCTTTCACATCATCTTTTCCTTCTCTGTAATTTGGTATTTATACAAAATGTCTCTCTCTCTCTCTCTCTCTCTCTCTCTCTCTCTCTCTCTCACACACACACACACACACAAATTGGGTAGTATTAGTGATCACTCATTAGAATATAGCTATTGTAGCTATTTGTTCCGTTAGTTGTTTTTGGATCTGGAAGTGCAAATAGTAATCAAAGCACATTCTGTCTTTATTGGTAGGTATATGCTACAAGTATCATTGTGGGAATCATAGAGGTTTTATACATCCATACATTAATCCCTACATCCATGCATTTTTGTGTTGAGTGAACATTCATAACTTGGGCATTCACTTCTAAACTAATACTCCCTCCGTCCCAGCTTAAGCTTCACCAATTACCCAAAAGGGCGTCCCGTTACAAGCTTCACCTTTTCTAAAATGGTTATAAACGTGGGCCCCATTTGTCAACCCCACTCACTTTTTCCTCTCACATACTTAAATTGTGGCCCCACTCGTCATACCCACTAACTTTTTCCCCTCACACATTTAAATTGTGGGTCCCACTTGTCATACCCACTCACTTCTTCCCTCTCACAACCCATTTTCCACTCATCACTTTCCTTAATTCTTGTGCCTCACCAAAATGGTGAAGCTTAACCCTGGACGGAGGGAGTATATATTTATACGTATGTGATTGTTGTCTGTTTACATGTCTATTTTTTTGAACTTAGACTTGTCATGCCTATGTACCTCCCTGTATTAACATTACATGTTTTCTGTGACTCCTATATTGTTACAGTATGTGATCGACAGTTGTTCAGTCTTTCATTTACTGAATATATTAATTTATTTGGTTAAATTTTCTTAAGTAAAATTTTAAAGTTTCTAAATGACTGTTTTGGTTTCTGCAAATTTAGGACTTTTATGCTTGCATGCTTGATGTTAGAGAGAGAGAGCATACTTTCGTATGGTGCATAAACAGCTAGGCAGGTAAAGTCAGTTCAAATTTGATTCTACTTTCTTTAACAAACATGATTACTTACATCTGCTAAATTTTTCTTCAACGCTCCTCCCTGCCCTCTATTCGCATGTGTGTACTTACAAGAGAAATAATCTCCTTGTTACACTTATATGAAACCATGCATGTGCAAATACTTAGGTTCACCAAATGGCTGACAAATCAATCTTTATCAAATGATAATTATCCCCACTTCTGGAAATCTTAAAGACAAATTACGTTTCACTCACTTTTTTCTGTCTATGTCAAAGGATGGGATATTATACCATACCACCCAATACTGTTTCAACAGCTCTTAGTTGTACAGTTGGTATGAGAGATGGTACCATCTCCTACAGTCACATCCGTCTGTGATTTCCATGAGTGTTTTTGATCCCCAAAGTTTCAGGCATTGCAAATAAGAAGATGAACGACATATATAGTTTTCTCACTCCTTCCCATCCTTTAACGAAGAAATTGAAAATTTGAAAATTCGGCATGCACTAACCACCCCAGTTGCGTTATACTCCCTTTGTTCTGGAAAGATACGGTCAACTCAATTGAACTTTGACCACAATTGTATGAAAATCTAATTATTCTTGTGCAATTCTAAAATTAGTTATTGATTCACCATTAGGAATACAATCAATAACAATTCTTAGAATTGCATAGGGATAATTAGACTTTCATAGTGTTATGGTCAAAGTTCAGCTAAGTTGACTATGCAATTTAAAGTAGGACTATCTTTCCTAGACGGAGGGAGTATATCTTATTATCATGATCTTGAAATCTTAAAAGCACTGAAAACAGTTGAACCACACCTTACTGAAAGCTTCAACTGATATTTTACCTGTCCTTTTTGTGTGTATATTTGACTAGTATAAGATATCAGAAAACCCAACATCAATTATTAAATCTTTAATCATAGGTTTATGATAAACTAACTTATTATTGTCATAACCTAATGAAGACATTGTCTGAATCTTGGAATAATAACACTCTGTAGGGACCAATAACATTATCATTCTTACCAGATATAGCACTAACTCATTTGTTTTTGGTTCTTGCAATGTTCACTTTCCGTTACTTTAAAGCCTACCTATATGATCATTTCTAAAATGGGTATTGTAGTGGAGTGCTTCTTTTTACTACAATGTTCCCATTTCATGGTCCTCTCTCACTGCATCAAGTGCCAACGTTGGGGGTAGATCCACTGAAGGGTCAAATATTGACCTCATTTATTCCCTGATCGGGAGGAATAAAGTATTATTCTTATATTCTAACGGCATATTATGATAAATCCACTTTTTGAATCTTTGATGAAGTCCTAGGCTGCATCTTAACATAGTGTGCCTGATAGACTGGTTTCTGGACACATTCACAAGTATCAGGCATTTCTAAATTTTTGATTAATGTAAGCACTTCTAAAAGTTCCAGTAATACTTTCGTCCCATCTTTTTGAAAATGGTCTTAGATTCAAAGTAAATTTGGTACTAATGGGTCTTCCATTCGAAACCCTAATTTGGTGTCCGCACAATAGCTTACTGATAGGCCTGTTTTACGTTTGTGTGCCCTGGAACACGTGTTATGAATTCGAAATAAGTTTTGGAGAGAGAGAGAGAGAGAGAGGCATGTGATACAAGTAGTAAAGTACTTCAAATACCACATCTACTTTAGCTACATACTCTTTTGTTCGGTTTTCACTGTAGATTCTTGTTAGCAGACCAGGAGAATTTGTCCATGCATTTTCTAGTCTACTGAACAAGGAATTGTCTTAAGCCCTTAGTTAATGGGTCAAGGGCCATTGCAGTCCTTCGGCAGGGCAGTCTGGCTACTGACCATCAGATCTCTCATTAAGGGTTGAATTGTCTTTTTTTCACCCTCATCCCCACCAACATGGGCCATTCATTTGAAGAAGATTGGATCATAATCGTTGGATTGATAAGCCTGCCATGCAGTCCGACTACAAGAAGTCCACCACCCCTAGTTAATACTGCCAAAATGATCTTCCTACTTCTTCTGCCGTTACTACGAAAGAACTTTGAGCAATTACCATAGGTTGATTTACTTATACTAATATAAATCTAAAACCTATAATTGATACACATCAACAGTACAATCCATAACAAGTTTTACATTTTCATTAGGATAATTAAATCAACCTAAAATAATTGCTCGAAGTTCATTCGTAGTAATGACAAAAAAAGTGGGAAGATCATTTTGGGACGGAGGGAGTAGTTGAAAGTTTTGAACTCGTGATACATGGATTGCCACCAAGTATTTTATACATACAAATATAGGACAGTCCACTTAGTTAAATTAGAGGCACATGATAATGCCTTGTGAAGCTGGTTTCTTTCTTCAGCAATGGTATTAATCAACAATGCCTTTATCCTTTTGTCTTTTCAACTGCCCCATTTGACATCAAAACAAGCCAAGCTCCTCCTTGTAAAACCTTTAATAAGTTGTGCAATTGCATTGCATAACTTAATATCTCAACACTATGTTCCACATCCCCAACGGACAAGCATTTTACTAATGAGGAGACAGACAACCCCCCCCCCCTCACACACACACATTAGCACTTATCCTTCTAATGCATAGGAGTGCATGGACACTATTTGCACCAGAAATGAGGTTAGGTGCCTATAGACCGTTAGATCATGCATGCACGGTCCTTATTCATAATGAAAAATGGAAATCAAAATTAAATGAGCTTTCGTCATTTCCATTATGTTCTGATTGAGCTTTTATATTAGTTGTATTTTTTTTTGTTAATTGATGTTTCACCCTAACCAATCCTCTCATCTACATGTTCTGTCCAGAATGGTTCGCTACTAGGCATTGATATTACAAAGTGGGATGGCTCCATCCTTTTGGTTGGTCGGTGGCTGTATCTACACAGACCTACAGGTTTGCTTTGATCACTCTAATTTCTTTGATTTCAATGACATAAACAAAACTTGGCCATAAGAATATATATATATATATATATATATATATATATATATATATATATATATATATATAGTGACCATATCTCCTCTCCATGATCAGACAACCCCCTAATATGAGGGTCGGGGTAGGCTGCAAAATTCCCAAACTGACCCTGCGAGAACGACTGATTGACATCTATGAATTCGGACTTCCCCTACCTTGAATCCGTTAGTACCCTCGGGTTCCATTTAAATATGGGATTTATGAAAGATTATTATCTTTGTAGCCAAAAGTGCTAGGAATTATGACCTTATTACCCTTGATAAATATAGAGTGGGTTATGTCTATAGTGTTTGGTATTTGATCCCTACATCTCATTTGTTGTTAGTAGATGAAGGAATGTGCATGTGATGATGAGTCCATGTCCATGGAAATGCACCCATCAATCCATCCATCACTATACTCCCTCCGTCCCATAATATATTACCCATTTTGCTATTTTGGGCGTCCCACTTTAAAGTCACACTTTCCTAAAAAAGAAATTTTTTAATACTTCTATATTCATGGGACTCACTTGTCATACTCACAACAACTATCCACTTACTATTTTCTACCCCACTTTCTCTCTCCTACCCACCCACAACTCCTACTTTAATAACATTATATATATTCACTCCTTATTTTTCGTTCTCAACAGTAAACGAGTAACTTAATATGGAACGGAGGGAGTATGACAGTTTACAGTTATATAAAACTTACTAAATTAAGAAAGAAATGCTGGCAAGTACCAGTAAGAAGGAAAAATAAAAATAAAAATAAAAAAAGAATGTTTGGCAAAGATATAAAGGGCTAATGGGTCAGATAAGGCCACTAACATGTGAAGAATGCATGGGCCTTTTGCTATTTTGAGTTCAAAACAAAAATATGAATTGACATTATCCTAATCCACAGTGCCACCTATTTTGCTCCTAACTGATTGCAAAGCTCTACTGAAAATGGCCAAAAAACACAAGGCTTTTATTAGGGAACATGAGTTGATTAGAGGGAAATGGTGTTAATTTCAATGCCCAAATTTTTTAAATTTTAATGCCTTCCTTAGGTTTGTTTTCATTTCACAGCCCCTTAAGGTGAAGTAAATGACTATTTTACCCATAAATATTTAAATATTTAAAGTGACTAATCTAGTACTCTCTCTCTGATTTACCTTTACATTAAAACTTGTATTACTTTATTAATTAATTTATTAAGTGAAGTGGTGTAGGAGGAAGAGACAATAAAATGGTGTAAAATTGGTATTTTCTTTATTTTTTTTTTGAGCGAACGATAGAATAATTTTCATTCATATGAAAAAAGATGACACTCCACAAAGGTCGGAGGCTTATCCCAAATGATAATAGTAGATCTATCTCTTAACCTACAACAAAGATATTTTCTATCTAAATTCCGAGACATTCGAATTCCACTCCAAGTAAAACTTGAAAACTGCCTTAATTTGGCATTTGAGAAATTTCTCCTCTGATAATATTTTGCGTTAAAGCACTTGATTTGCAGAATTCGGGTTGACGAGAAAACGCTCACCAGATATCTCAAAATCCACGAACCATCCTTGTGTAGTAGGAACATTGGCATCCACTTCATTGTGAGAAAATTCAAATATCGTTGCCATTACAAGAAGATAAAAACAACAAATAACAAAACAAACAAACAGACATAGACTCTCACATAGGAGAGAAAACAAAGGCTCTCACGAGGAGAGAAAACAAGTCTCTCAACGAAGGAGAGAGATTTATTATACAATAAAAGGAAAAATTTCAACAACACAATTGTTTATAATCTCAAAAATTGAGATTATAAACAATTGTGTTGTTGTGGTACAATCAAATTACCAAAAAAGGGATTTGTAATCGACCGGAATGTTGAACGGAGAAGTTGAGGACGAAATCCAAATTGTCGCAGGGAATTGATGAGTCTGGGAAATTGAATTGGGGAGGAGGAAGACGAGAGAGAGAGAGAAAATGGTTATATTAAAAATTTCGTAATCTTTTATTGGTATTTTCGTTATTAAGTTGTAGTTATAATTGTGTTTCTTAAACTTGTGAAATGTCTAAAATCGACAATTATTTAAGAGTGAAGGAAATATTTGTACTTTGAGTGAGGAGATTTAGGGATAAAACAGTCAATTAGTTTACGTGAGGTCTACAAAAGGGGCCGGGCAATGGGGCAATGACACAGAACTAAATCGGTTAGAAAAGAGTCTATGTAAAATATGAAAATAAACAACAATCACAAAACGTGGTTCACCAACTTGGCTACGTTCAAAGGGCAGAGAAAGAGAATATTGTTATCAACTGAAAATCAATAGATTACAATCTCTAATCGGGCTCGGGCGCGATTGCCCCACCTGAAGGCCGCGACCGCCCCCTTTGTCCAAAGGTTTGGGCGCGATCGTCCCTCAAAGCACGCGATCGCCCAGTTTGTCCAGAAACTTGACGCGATCGCTTCTCCTTGCTCCGCGCAGTCGCCCCCTTAAGCCAAGCCTGTCACAAGAATTACCAAATTTGCTTGTTTTTAATCATCTAATTTAGGTGTCTCCAACTTAGATGACACCAAACTCAACAAAATCTTATGAGGGCAATGAAATATATCCGGACTTTAAAGGAGGGCGATGGAATAACTCGAAAGAAATGAGGTGATTACTACTTTGTGCTAAAAAAAGATAGTCTCGCTTTCAATTTCATGGTCAACTAAATTGAATTTACTCTTATTATTTCTATGCAATCCAAAAAAATATTATTGATAATATTTTTTATGGTAAATCAGTAACAAATTTTAGACTTGCAAATATCTAGATTTTCATAAAATTATGGTTTAAGTTTAATTGTGTTTAACATAAAAATCAATGAGACTAATTTGACACAGAGGGGTTATTTCTTTTAACTAATAACTACCATGAATGAAAAAAGTCAATTATGGAGAGAGGTTTGTGGACTAATAAGTTGATATAAGTATGGTCACAATCATGTGAAGAGTTGGTTAAGTTCAATTAAAGCCTTTTCTTTTGCTATATTTCTCGCATTTTGTCTCTATATGAATTTCATAATTTCATTTTGAAGACGAGTTGTAAATATTTGTTTTTATATAATTTAATGATAAAGATGTTTAAATATTTTGTTATATACTTGAATATTTAGTTTTGCAAGTATAAAATGCAGATTTTTTTTTTTAAAAACATTTTTTTTTAGAAAAAAACAAGAAAATACATTTGAGGACAATTTTTTTTTGGACATTTTTTAAAGAAAAAACATTCAAATGGTTTTTTTTTTTTTTTGAAAATAAACAAGAAGGAATGAAGATAGTTGTAAATATGTCTCATTTATTTGAGCTTTAAAATTACTAACCCAAATAATAATAGGCTAATTCAGGTTGGTCCATATGTTGGCCAAAACAGATATGGGACGCGACGGTGCTGGCCAGCCCACTATTTATATTTTTTTCCGCCACAAAACGACGTCATTTTAAGTGAAAATTCTAGGACTATATCGATTGTTTGTACTGAATCTGTGCCTGTCTCTGATCCACATATAAGTATCTCTCTTTATTTCTTTTCATTTTTATTGATATTAATCTTTGTTTGTTTGTCAGATCCGATCCTGATATACCTTTCCTTGTTTGTAGCAATATGCGCAAATTGTGTTTTCTGTACGATCATTAGTTTTTATTGAGAGAAATATTTGTTTATGATTGTTTGACTATTATGAATTTTGGTATTTTTTGGATATTATTGTGTTTGACAATTTGTGTTTGTTTAATTATTATAATTTTTGATTTTTTGATATCAATTTATACAAAATTTCAGACTCAAATTTCATTTTTTTAAATTAGTCCACATGACTCTACATACCACCAATCCAAAGTAGATTTGGTTGGAGTGATGTTGTTGCATCTCGCCAGAAATTCGGGCCACTCGACCTACTTGTTTCCGTTTATTGGCGAGTTAGGTCGGCCATATTTTGACAGCTTTAGTTTTAGGCACATTCTTTTGGGAAAAAAAGAAAAGAAAAAAAGAGTTTTAGGCACAAGTCAATATCCCGAAAGCATGTGAAAACTCCAAACGTGATAAATGTGATGGCATGTTTTAAAAAAAATAGTGGGCCTTATTTATCCTTAGTGGGCCTTATTTATCCTTAGTGGGCTTAAACTGTTGAAATATGGGCCTAACTATATTTCTTGATTATTGTGCAAGAAACCTAACATCCCATTTCTTCTGCTGGAAAGCCTGTTGCATACTCTTTTCGTTCCGTCTCAATTCGAATTAACTTTTTAGACACGACGATTAAAAAAATGACATGTTATAAAATATGATCTGAAGTACACGGAGAAGTACCGATTTCAGGACAAGCTTTTCAATTTTGGCAATTTAGGACATAATGTGACATTTTTTGCTCAGTGGATGGATTTTTGACAAAATTCGTAAAAAAATCAGTTAAACTGCATGTGACATGCTCGTGATGATTAAATTGAATTAGTTTTATATGGATAGTTGTTTTAAAGGGGTTAAATGCAATTTTTAAAATTAAAGGGTAAAACAGATTTATTTTCTCAATATTGATAGTTATTTTCTATATTTTTTTTTGTCAAAAAATATTTATTTTTACTAAAAAAATCTTTTAGTATAAAAAATTAAATCAGTAATTATCTATAAAAATAATAATTCATTTTTCCTTAATACCCTCACTCCCCTTAACCCTTCTTCTTTTTTCCAACCACCACCTATCTGCCATTACCACCATTATCACCCTTTTCCTCCTCTTTTCAAGACACATTATTCTCTGATCAGCCATCTTCTTTTTATAGATTCGAGCTATTAATACCTTCAACCCACATCAATCTGCAAGCAATTAGAAAAATATACCTCCAAAACCACCATTTTTCCGGCAAGTATTTTCAACTCAGATTAAAACACGCACACGTACGCAAGAACATGAACACATAAGCACGAAAACATGTAAAGATACTCAAAGAAATTCGATTTTGAAGGTGGGTTTATGGGTTAGGATTGAGTTCTTAGAGAGAGAGAGAAAGATTGATTAAGAGAGAGAGAGAGAGAGAGAGAGAGAGAGAGAGAGAGAGAGAGGGAGAGAGAGGTGTGATTTAGGAGAGTAGAGGTAAAGGGTCATATGATTTAGGAGAGAGCATTGGTGGCTGAAAAGTTGGGATGAGGCATGGCGGCCATGGGCGGTGGAAGTGGATTGGTGTGGGGTATAATTTTCAAAATAAAAAATAGAGCTGAATTCTATAAAATGTTTTGTTTTTATTCACATCCCTTTTATATACATAAGTTTACTTTAACCATTTAAAACAACTATTCATATAAAATTAATTCAATTTGGCCATTATATGCAAGTCACATTTAATTTAACTTATTTTTTAACGAAATTTGTAAAAAAGTCCTTGATTGAGAAAAAAAATAACTTTAGGCTTAAATTGCTAAAATTGAAAAGATAGGCCCCAAATTGGTACTTTTTTTTTTTTTTTTACTTTATGCCCTATTTTGTAATTTTTTCTTAAAAAAATTAAATTAGGAGAGAGCTGTTGTATGTATGAAAAGTAAAATAAAAGAGAGAATAAGTAGGAATAGTAGTAAGTTGATTGACGTTTTGAGTATAAAAGTGAAGTAGAGGAGAAAATAAATGAGAGAAATAGTAAAAATTCTTTATTATTTTGGGAAATTTGATATAAGGTGGGACTGACAAAATTGAAAAAAAAAAATTGATTTGAATTGAGAGAGAGAGAGAGAGAGAGAGAGAGAGAGAGAGAGAGAGAGAGAGAGCATCTCTTAAATACATCCTCTCACTTCGTGAAATTGGAGCATCAAGTCACATGCAAACAAGCTGACCTTTCATTATCATATTCATAATTTCTGGGACACTTTAAATATTGAGTAGGTCTGCTGAGAAACGCGTTTCTCCATAACTATGGAGAAACGTGTTTTTAATAGCCAGAAGTTATGCGTTTGATAACCAGAAAAAAATTTCTGGATATCAGTCTCAAAGGGTTCTGGATATCCAGAAGCTTTGGAACGGATATCCAGAAGCCTTTGGGCGGATATCCAGAAAAAATATATTTGAAGCCAAATCCAAGGCCAAGACCAGAAATTGCTTATTGAAGGTTTACGGATATCCGAAACCTTCAAATGTATATCCGTAAACCATCAAATGAGTATCGAAAACATTTTGAAAGTTTCTGGATATTCATTTTGAAGGTTTCTGGATATCCAGAAACCTTCAAATGTATATCCAGAAACCATCAAATGAATATCCAGAAACATTTTGAAAGTTTCTGGATATTCATTTTGAAGGTTTCTGGATATCACTTTCATAAGCTTCTGGATATCCAGAAGCCTTGTCGCTCGACAAGTCGGGCCCCGTTTCTCCATAAGTTACGGAGAAACGCGTTTCTCCCCAGATTTTGTGTTAAATATTATTACTCTCCTTGTTTTCGATTTAATGTTTTTATTTTAATTTAGTATGAGGATTAAGAAAATATAAATATTGTGAGTACAAAAAGTGAAGTAGAAAATAGAAAGTGTGTAGGAAGTTTTTTTTTTTTTGAGGATGAAAAGTGATTCTAATTGTCCATTTTAATTAATAAAACAACTAATAACCTTAAACTGAGACATAATAAAAAGAAAAGTAACAACCTTAAATCGGGACGGGGGAAATAATATATTAACGATATTATATTATCATATTCATAATTTCTAGGGGTAGAGTAAGGTGGATTATGGATGATTTTGTTTCTAAATTTTATCAAACGATCAACCTCCTGATTAATAGAGAAGCCATTTTAGGAGGCATTTACCATATAATCTCTCTTACAAACAAATACTATCTCCTAGGACAAGTTATATTTTGCTTAACCATATAATTTCTAGCTTAACAAGCACACCCTCCCATCATTTTACTAAGTTCACCCTCCTATCATTTTATTAAGTCCACCATTTTTATCAATTTAATTTCTCTCCAACCACCTTCATCTTAGGTCACCCCTCCCCATCTTCTCCAGTCAACACTTCCGGCAACCATCAACTCCGGCAACTAACTCCGGCGACTTTTTTCCGGCGACTTTTTCAGGAGACTTTTTTTTTTATGCCGGTGACCTCTTCGACGATCAAACAACTGAGAACTTAACTTATCAGTAAGTTCTCAGTTGTCAACTAAACTACTAAGAACACAATAAACTCCGGCGACTATCAACTCCGGTGACCACCAACTCCGGCGACCTCTCCGGCGACTAAACAACTGAGAACTTAACTTATCAGTAAGTTCTCAGTTGTCAACTAAACTACTAATAACACAATTAACTCCGGCGACTACCAACTCCGGCTACCAAACAACTGAGAACTTAACTTATCAGTAAGTTCTCAGTTGTATGCTAAACTACTAAGAACGCAATTAACTCCGGCGATCACCATCTTCGGCGACTAAACAACTGAGAATTTATTAGTAAGTTCTCAGTTGTCAACTAAACTACTAAGAACACGATCAACTCCGACGATCACCAACTCCGGCGACCTCTCCAGCGACCAAACAACTGAGAACTTAACTTATCGGTAAGTTCTCAGTTGTCAACTAAACTACTAAGAACACGATCAACTCCAATGATCACCAACTCCAGCAATCAAACAACTGAGAACTTATTAGTAAGTTCTCAGTTGTCAACTAAATTACTAAGAACACGATCAACTCCGACGACCTCTCCGACAACCAAACAACTGAGAACTTAACTTATCAGTAAGTTCTCAGTTGTACACTAAACTGCAAAGAACACGATTAACTACGGCGACCACCAACTCCGGCGACCAAACAACTGAGAACTTAAGTTATCAGTAAGTTCTCAGTTGTCTCCACTAATAACACGATCAACTCCGGCGATTAAACAACTGAGAACTTATCAATATAAAAATAATGACGAAACTGAATAAAGATAAAATGCTCCCTTTGACCCAAAAAAATGATAAATACAAATTTGCTTTTGAAAATTTGAATGTTTTTTAAACTTTAACTAGTTTTTTATTTTCATGTTTGCTAGAATAGATGCAATCACACATAATTATACATATACTCGTATATTCCAAAGTCAGATTACAACAAATAAACAACAAAGTTCCCCTGTTAATTAGGTCCAGATGGACACTTTCCAGCATCCACACATATCAAAGGTATTCCAAAGAAATGTTAAAGCAAAACAAACCAAGAATCTTAACCACTTGCTGCCAAGAAACAGCAGATTGATACCAAGCTTCCTTAACTACATCAGCTTGAAAAATCATCAAACTGGAAACACCACCAGAACAAGTGGTGTTCCTTATTGACCCATTGAATCTCAAATTTCACTTTGTTTTCTGTTGGTGTAATGCCCTAGGCTATGGTTATGTTTGACTTGAACCATTATGTATCATCTTTATCATTTATTATAGAGCGTGTTTATTATGTTCATTATATGTTTGCATGTTTATTATATTGAACTGCGTCCCTAGTTGTTGAGAACAACTAGTATAAGTTGGTAATGGATAATCATAGAGATGATTATATGCATGGAGATGCACTTTACACTTATGGATACTTGCTAGAGAACAAGTATTGGACTTGATATACTTATGAGATTTATGGCATGGTCTGTTGTCATGATTAAATCTCATGATAGTCGTGTTATTGAATCCTTTGTACCTGAGATTATCATCGTCTTCCACATGACGAAGATCATGTTTGATATAGTCTAACACTATCTTTAATAGGATAGCAATAAGGGCTATGTTAGCACGATTGGACTCATGTAGGGAAGAATGATAAGTCAAGACGGGATTTATCCCTCTTATGAAGAGAGATGTTTGCTTGGGCCCCTCGATGAATGATGTTGATGAAATGTGTGGCCACACTCAAGTGATTTGATAGAGATCAAATGCATTTGGATTATCGACATATTCGGAATCGAGAAAGCATTGAACGGAATGAGTTGACATAGACCATGACTCATGTTCAATTAGACATCGTGGACAAAGGGATTGTGACATTGGATCTATCAAGGAATCAAGCTTTGATGTTATATTTAATTGGGTGGACATAATGATTTGCTAGAAGTCACTTATGTCTTGTGAGGCTGATGTTTCAACTCACTACCAACATAAAATATAATTCCTAAAGGGTCACACACAAAAGAACGAATTTGATTCGAGCTAAAATTGGAAATTTCGGGGAAGGGCACGACTCGTGCCAGGAGCAGTAAACGACTACGTTTTGGCGTTTCAAGGAAATTCGTTGACCAGTTGACTTTTGGGGTGAGGCACGACTCGTGACAAGATCCAGCACGAATGCAACTTTCTTCACGAAGCGTGACACGACTGAAAAATGTCTTGGAATCACTCGTATTGCCTAAGCACGACTCGTGCCCAGGAGCACGAGTCGTGCCCTTGGCGGTTTTTGGTCAGAACGCGATTTCCTTAGACGGATTGGATTAGGCTTCCTAAGGACTTCTAACCTATTATGACTAGGGTTTATATGTGATATAAATATAAGTCCTTTGCAGCCATAATTCTCTAACACACATCATAATTCTAGGTTTATGAAACTCTGGATTGATTTTGATTTTGAATCAAAAGGTTCCCAAATTATTCCATAGTTTTGGCTTTGATTATTGAATATTGATTCAATAATCAAGTGGATCATCTAGCAATCTAACAAGAAAGTGTTCTTGGATTCGTTCGCGTGTGGATTACCGATAGAGGGTGATAAGTTAATCACTAAGAGCTTGAAGCCTTCCGTTCGTTGATTCATCACAAGGAGAAGATCAAAACCTTAATCAACGGTTTTGAGATCCGTTTTAAGATTCGAATTCAAGCTAAACCTCATCGCATTCAAGGTATGTAAATTCTATCTCATATAAATTTCTAATCTCTCATGCTAGACGGATCATAGGGCTAGGGTTTTGATGTTATTTATAAGTTCTTCTGCTGCGTTTGTAACCCCAAAACCCAACATTTTCCACATATTCAAACAAAATAGCCCAAGCAAAATAACCAGATGCTGCCAACAATTAAACAACAGAATGAAGTAGATGTGGGCAACTACTAGATTCGCAATTGTCATTCTACTGGCTATCACAAACTAGTGTGATTAGAGAGCTTTAATCTGATGAGCTATGATTTTGAAATTAAAAATTGTGAAATGATTGCAGGAACCAAAGCCACCCTCCAATGAACCTTGATTTTGACGCTTTCTTCGGTTCATAAAAACCTCTCTTTGATCCGGCAAACATCCGCCCCTATCCTCCCATCGTTGCTGCAGCAAGTCTCCGATGTTGTGAGTTCGCCGGTGGGAAGAATATATGGAGGTGATGGTAGAGAAAGCTGACAGAGAGAGAAGAATCTTACCGGAGACGAAGACAGCCGGTGTGGTGGGTTCGCTGGTGGGAGGGATTACCGGATCTTACTTTTCTCGACATCTGTAGTCGGAGTTAGACGAAAACGGGGACAGATGAGTCGCCGAATGAGGGAGTTTTGAGGGGTCACCGGAGGAGGGGAGTGAAGGGACTGCTGGAGGTGGGGGGAGGGAGAAGGTGATCGGAGAGATGGGTGTAGAGAGGGAGAGAGAGGAGGTAAGTGGGTGTGTGTGTTTGATGAGAGGGGTGGGGATTTTATTTAGGGTTAGCGGGTTGAGGGATTATATGGTAATATATTTTTTTGGGTAGGATTAGAATGTAAATTATAAATGTCTTTATTTTAGAATGTAAAATTGATATTATACAGGGATTAGCAGGTAATTTTCTCTAAGTTTTTATGAACGGTGAAGATTTTGGAAATAAAAGCAACACTTGTAATATACTTTCCCCCATTTTACCTGAAAAAATACAAATTTTTATTTTGGATGTCTCATTTAAAAAAACATAAATCCAAAATTGAAATTACCCGGATTTCGCGCGGCGGCGAAAGGCGGTTGTCTTTCGCGGAATGTTTGGGACCTCGCTTTCGGGAAGGAGAGGAGTCGCCACGCGGTTTTTGTATTTTGAGCCCAAAACGTTGAGAAATGGCTTAGTGAAAAAGAGGTATCGTTTTTATTGGTAGCAAAAACTTGGAAAATGCTTTTTGAAGGGAGGTCGTTTTTATTGGTAGCAAAAACATGACAAAAAGCTTTTTAGTACCAGAGATTGTTAGGTTCGGAGGTCACGTTACGTTTCGGGAAGAGTATTTTGAGATCACCCGAAATGCCTCGTATGACGAGTCTTTCTACCTTTCTCGAAATTGTGTGTGTGTGTTTGTGTGTTTGCATTTTGAAAATGGGGGCTTGAATGACAAGCTTAATCTCGGTTTGAATGTCAAACGTTGATTTTGTGATTTTTGGAAAAGCGAGCGTTTGAATGACAAACGTCGGATTTGAATTTAAAGATGATCGTTTGGATGCCAAACGTCACTTCGCGCATTTTGAAAGAGAGTTCGAATGTCGAACTCCGGTTTTGAACCGGGCATTTCATTGTTAGCGATTTTACGGGAAAAATCATTAAATGAGATTTGAATGTCAAATGTCGGGTTTTGAGTTTAAATATGATCGTTTGGATGCCAAACGTCATTTTGCGCATTTTGAAAAAGAGTTCGAATGTCGAACTCCGGTTTTGAACCGGGCATTTCATTGTTAGCGATTTTACGGGAAAAAAGCATTAAATGAGATTTGAATGTCAAATGTCGGGTTTTGAGTTTAAATATGATCGTTTGGATGCCAAACGTCATTTTGCACATTTTGAAAGAGAGTTCGAATGTCGAACTCCGGTTTTGAACCGGGCATTTCATTGTTAGCGATTTTATGGGAAAAAAACATTAAATGAGATTTGCTATCCACGAGTCGTTTTGCGACTCAGACTTTGATGATTAAAATACTATCACGAGCCAAACGGCTCGGACTTGTAGATGACAGTATTTAAAATGCGGTGTCAACGGAATCAAACGATCCGGAATTTAAAGGTACGATCGACGAGCCAAACGGCTCGGAATTGTTAATTTGCGTAAAGTAAATGATGATCAACGGATCAAACGATCCGGAATTGTAAATGACAGGAAAGTAAATGGCGTTCGACGGATCGAACGATCCGGAATTGTAAATGACAGAAAAGTAAAGAAACGGGGTCGGAACGCCGTTTTAACCCAAGATTACTTCTCTTACGGGAAGAGAAGAAGATCCGGGACTAAAACGTATCGAACCCCGTTAGACGGTGGCGTCTACATTTTAGTGACTTTCGACCGAAATGGTTATAGCGACTGATGCGTAAATCGAGACGGAACGAGAGTTTAGGGAGAGGGAGTACTACCTATGGCTAGGGTCGACTCCTTTGGCTCGGTGGGCGTATACGGGATACGATTTAGTGTTTGGAACGGTGTTTCGAGGGTGTTTGGTTTGTATTTGGTTGAAATACAAAGTTTTCACGTGAATCGAGGCGAAACGGGGCTCGGGAGAGGGTGAAATCAGTTTATGCCGTGGCTGTGATGGATTTTGGGTGATTTTTGTTGTTATAAAAACGTTTGACAGCCCTCTGTATTTATAGGGTGAAAATGTAAAAGAGTCCAGACGGACTTAAGCTGAATTCCAGGGGGTCTTTTGGTCTTTTGGAAACTGGAAGGTCTTGTTGGCAATTCTGGTTTTACCTGACAAGCAGTCTGGACGGACTTAGACAACATACCAGGGGTATTTTGGTCATTTCACACTGAAATTTGATTGAGGTTGACAAGAGGGCTGTGGCATGCGTGCCATGTGTCCCTGTGACTCACCAAGGCATGGGTTTTCATGCCATTATTCCCGGTTTTGTCCGTTTTTTAAATAACAGTCCGGAAAATGTCCGAAACGCCCCCGGAAAGTGCCGGAAAGTGCGTTTTTCAGGAGAAGCCGTACTTTTTCGTGTGATAACGCGTGTTGAGTACGCTTTGACATTGGGGATGCACGGGGCAGTCCCGGGACGTCAGGTTGGCTGGAGAATGGGGAGTTAACGGGTTCCGGTGAACCTGGAGCGGGACAGTTAACGGATTCCGGTTAACTTCTAACGGATTTTGACGATCCGGATTTGGGTACTTACAGTTAGCCCCTCAGCGACGTCACTTTCGAAGGAAGTGGGGTCGTTGAAAAAAGATAAGGATCCAAATCGGGGGATGCCTTACTTGAAGAGACCTGAGAGGTCAGCTGACTGGACCCTTAGAGGAAGGATTCCTACGTATCCCGGGCGGGAATCAAGCCGATCGTAGTTCGTAGGTGCAAGGGCCGCGCGTGGGGACCTTGACCTAAGCGAGACTGTTGTGAGGCGTCTAAACCTGAGGGAGACCATTGTGAGGCATCTGGACCTGAATGGAGACTATTGTGAGGCGTCTGAACCTAAGTGAGACCATTGAGGGCGTGTGGCGCCTCAGACCGAGATTACTGAAACATTCGAGGGTGTGTGGCGCCTCAGGCCGAGATTACGAGGACGCGTTTGTCCTGAGATGAAGGCGTTCGTGCCTTTAGAATGATTTTTGGTGAGGCATTCGTGCCTCGAGGGCTGGACTTATGATGACGGCCAGGTTTTATCTGCTGGGAATATGGTGGAAATGACGGGAACGGTCGCGTCAAATGGATGTTGTAACAATATGGAAGGATTGACGTTCTAACGACGGAGTTAGGAACGAGAAGTGGTCTCGGGAGAGACTGACACATTGCTGGGGAAAAGCGTCTAGAGTTATAACAAAGCAAGTTAGGAACTGAGGGGATTGATTGACGCTTCTCCTTAGACGGATGGTCTTGGGATCCTGCTGGGGAGGAATATTCGGGCTTACGATGAAGGCCGAAGAGGGATTGTTGTGCGGGCTTACTTTGATGGCCGCTGAATTGGGATGGTCGGGCTTACGACTGGCGGCCGGGGAAATGAACATTCACTTGCTGGAGTGAAAGGGTATTCGGACTTACGAGGATGGCCGAAGAGGGATTGTTGTGCGGGCTTACCTTGATGGCCGCTGAATTGGGATGGTCGGGCTTACGACTGGCGGCCGGGGAAATGAACGTTCACTTGCTGGAGTGAAAGGGTATTCGGACTTACGAGGATGGCCGAAGAGGGATTGTTGTGCGGGCTTACCTTGATGGCCGCTGAATTGGGATGGTCGGGCTTACGATGACTGCCGGGGAGATGAATTTTGGTGAAAACCAATGGGAATTTTGACGTCTGGAGATGGATTGAGCGTTTGAATGTCAAAGGTCGATTTGGAATTTAACGTCTGGAGACGAGAATGAGCGTTTGAATGTCAAACGTCAATTCGAGATTTTAAATGAGCGTTTGAATGTCAAACGTCAATTCGGAATTTAACGTCTGGAGACGAGGATGAGCGTTTGAATGTCAAACGTCAATTTGAGATTTAACGTCTGGAGACGAGGATGAGCGTTTGAATGTCAAACGTCAATTCGAGATTTTAAATGAGCGTTTGAATGTCAAACGTCAATTTGGAATTTAACGTCTGGAGACGAGAATGAGCGTTTGAATGTCAAACGTCAATTCGAGATTTAACGTCCGGAGACGAGGATGAGCGTTTGAATGTCAAACTACAATTCGAGATTTTAAATGAGCGTTTGAATGTCAAACGTCAATTCGGAATTTAACGTCTGGAGACGAGGATGAGCGTTTGAATGTCAAACGTCAATTCGTGATTTTAAATGAGCGTTTGAATGTCAAACGTCAATTCGAAATTTAACGTCTGGAGACGAGGATGAGCATTTGAATGTCAAACGTCAATTCGGAATTTAACGTCTGGAGACGAGAATGTTAGTGAAAACTAACGGAAAATTTAACCTCGGGGAGGGGGCGTTAGAAAGGTCTAACTTGGGAAAATTTTACACTTTTGGGGGCCAAAAGGGGTAAAATTGAAATTGTGAGAAGCTGAGGGGCCAAAGTGGCAAGGAATCTTTTCAGCTGCAAAAGAGTCCGACCGGACTTGGACTGAATTTGACTAAGTTCAAATCAGTAACAGGCCGACGCAAACTGGTACATTTCTCCATACCTTCAGGCGAGGAAGAGAGAAAAAAGAGAGAAAAATTCTTCCCCATTTCACGAATTATGTCCGAATCTCCGAGAGATAATCACCATGGATGCCGGTCTAGAACCACGGGCTCGCCATAGGAGGACTGACAACGAAAGAGCGAGGTTGGTGAGGACCATTCGGAACACCGCTCTTCCCATGGATCCAACGGAGTTGTATCCGGCTCGGGATACTCACAAATCCAAGGAAGGGATCGAGAGACAGGTAAATATCCTCTAAATTCCGTTAATTTTCAGAATGTGCATTCTTGAATATTAGGAATTTGATTAGAAATGAGTTGGGGTTTTTGACTTTGCTATGTACCTTTGTCGAAATTGACTAGAGTTTAGTTCAATTGACATCATGGGTAGATAACATAAAAATTTTGGTTGCAAAATTTCATGTCTAAGGGTATTTTCCGAAATTAAAGTATGTTTAATTCGGGACGGAGTAAATTTTTGAAATGTTCAAAATGTTTTGAAAGTTCCGAATTCGACGAATTTTTCGAAATGTTTTGAAAGTTCCGAATTCGACGGATTTTTCGAAATGTTTTGAAATTTCCGAATTCGACGGATTTTTCGAGAATATTCTGACTGGGACAGGAATATTTTAGGAGAAAATAACCATGTCTGGGCATTCTATAGATGTTGGTCTTGTAGTGACGTACTTTTGCCTTGTTCACCTACAGGGGCGAGGGCCGGTTAATGTCCGTAACTTGAAGAGCAGGGGAGCCTTTGAGGCGGTTCGAGCGCTGTGGGAGATGCTCCCAGATGGGGATCGGGACGGAGAGAGAAGTCCACAACAGTTTGTGGTTGACTCCGGTTTGGCTGGATTTATCAGCGCGGTAGTTGCGGTGGCTTCGACGCTGCCGTTGGTGTTGGTCCCCTCGGTGGTGACGCTGTCGCCATAGACTGTGGTTAGCTCGTTGCCTTGTATGAACTTGATACACTGATGAAGGGTGGATGCCACGCCATTCATTTGATGCAACCAGGGTCGTCCCAGGATGGCTGTGAAAGTGATAGGAATGTCCAACACTTGGAATTCGGTGGGGATCATCCGCTTGTCGAACCAGATATTTAGAGTAGCAACCCCGAGAACTGTGCGGGAAGTAGAATCGTAGGCCTTGACAGTGTGGACTAAAGGCTTCAGATCTGTAGGCTTGATGTCCAGTAGGTCCATCATCTTGGCGGGCAAGACATTCATTCCGGAACCTCCGTCTACCAACACACGAGGAAGGCGACGCTCGTCTAGCTGGACTGTGATGTAGAGCAGCTCATTGTGATCAGCCCCAAATTTTGGTAGGTCCAAATCTGTGAAGGTGATGATGTTGCCGTAGTAGATGTTGCCGATCATCTGAATTACTTCGTCTGGGGTTGCGTCCACGGGGACCATGGCGCGGGCCAAACACTCCTCTAGCTTGAGCTTATGAGGGTATGAAGATGTGAGCAGGGACCAAAGGGAAATGTTCGCCTGGGTCTGCTTGAGCTGAGTGAGGATCGGGTCCTCCTTTACTGAACTTGTGTCTTCGGGCAGGCCGGGTTGCGGTTCTGGCTCCGTTGGCTTTTTGGTGGCCTTGGGTGGTAATACATGGATTTGACCTGATCGGGTCAGGGCGCTGACATCAGGCTTGGTCCCTTCTGAACAGGTTGCTCTGAGCTGAGCCATAGTTAGAGGAGGACTCCTCGAAGCATAGGGCCACATATCCTCTCTTAATTCGTTGACTGTAGACGCATTCCCGGGGGCTTCGGCAGCTTTCCGAATTCTGTCCCAGGATACTGGTTTAGGCTTCTCCGCGGGGAGGGAGTCTATGGCTTGCCGCAGCTGTTCGAACGTCAGTGCGCAGCAGTGGTTGCCAGAACTGAACTGTGCGTTGCTGACCCTCCGGGGGAGGTTAGAGAGTTATTGGTTTAAGCGAACAGTCTCTTTGATCGCTTCACGGTATACCGCACTTCTTTCCTTCTTGCTGAGCATGCTCAGGGCATTCTGGAGTTGGGTTTGGCGATAGTCATGGTTTGCTAGCTTTCCCCCACTTTTGGCCCAGATCAACTCTTTTGCAGCAGAGCCTGCGTCGAGAGTTAGCGCCTGCGTTTCTTCCCACGTGAGAATAGCCAGCGCTTCCTTGAACTGTATGCGGCAGTCTAGATAAACTTCCATCGGGGAGAGCTTTCTCTTTTGCTTGATTTGAGTGGCGGGTATGTCGGAAGGTGAGTACACGGCTTCCCGAACATCTGCCCATGTGACTGGCTGCTGTCCCAGTTGGTCGTTTCTGTAAACGAATGTCGTAGTCTGGGGAATCTCCCTGAGTAGTTGCTGGAGATGTATTTACATTCTTCTTTTCTTTTTGAATAGACCTTCCTCCTTCAGTTGGCCTTTTAGTTTGAGAGCGGAAATGATCCGTCCCCATCCTCCTAGGACCCTTGGGATTCCGGTTTTGTTGGCTTCAAGATCGGCTTGGAAGAGGATGGTTTCCTCATCTTCGTCGTCGCTTTCACAGAGGACTTGCTTTTCCCGGGGAGATAAACACTTGAACTCTTCATGCTGTTTCGCTAGGTATTCCTTGTACTGTGCCATTCCATCTCCTAGGTCGTCGGGACCGTTGACCGCCCTCCCTTGCCAGAGGGGGTTTGATGAGAAAAGATGGTAGTCCAAGAAGTTGTCGTGGGCAAAACCTTTGAGGTCGAACTGGTCTAGAGTGGCCTCTAGTTTGCTATCTGAAGCTGCTTGTGAAGCTTTAAGGGCTTGGTCCCTGTGAGTCTTCCGAGCTTGGTTCTCGTCCCAGAGACGGTTCTCTTGAGCGGCTAGTTCCATGAGGGCTTTCCTTGCGAGAGCTAAACAGTCTCCGTAGGTGCGCGCCGTCTGACTGGTGTCTAGAACTGTAATCACATCCAAGTCCCCGAATGGCAGAAACACTTAGATTATATTGACGAAGGAAGACAGGCTGGGACATTCCATGCGGCCCTCCTTGATCCCGGTTACCAAGAAGTTCGCCCATATCTGTTTGATTGAACCCACGGGGGTGTTGAATTCTGCGAGGTTGATGGTCTCGTGATCTCGTTCGATCGCCAAGTCTATCAAAGCTAGCAGTTTGCTGGCGGGATGCCTGAATCCGTGGCCGTGACGGCTGGGAGCAGAGTCGAACTTGAGCATGTTGATGCTGAGGTGATCACTCCTTTCTTCGGAAGCTTGATCTGTCTTGCAGGGAAGACTCTCACAGATGTTTTCAGGGTGGCTCTTTGGAAGCGTTCTGGGTTGATCGATTCGCGCGGGGTGAGAGCTTGGTCTCCTTTGCGATGCCTCAGCCTTGACGGCGCTCTTGGCGGTGAGCTTAAGCGATGGCGCGGGCCGGTTCTTTGCTTGGAAATGGTAGTAGGAAGTGATGATGAGCTTTGAGCTCGATTGGCCAGGGCCTCGTTTACCATGAGCAGGCAGTCGCCGAGGGTAACTTTGGCATTGCAGAACCTGATAATGAGGACCGGATCCTTGGTGTCATCAGGATATCTGGAATAGATAATGTTGACGAAGTCGTCGTCAGTTACTAGATCAGAGGGGTTCTTTGTCGTGTCAACCAGTTGCTTCCATTCGCCGGATAACTGCCTGTACTGGATGTTGACATTGACAATTTCCATGGTATTGGAGCCCTCGTCGTAGGTGACCTCATCGGAACTGGTGTCGTCCTCGAAACTGAGCATATGTATGTAAGGATCTTCTTGCGGGCCTGCCGCGTCTTCGACTCCGGAGAGTCCTGATTCATTGTCGTCTGCCGGCTCAACCCAGATGTAAGGGCGTCTTGCGTCCGGCTGTGGAGCGGGAGCTGCTAGAAAGACCTCATGCCCTCCACTTGAGAAGAGGGGTTCGGTGGGTAGTTCCTCTTGTAGGACATCCCATACAACGTCCATACATTCAAGACGAGTATGACGGTGCTTGTTGACCTTTATCACAAAGATTTCTTCGCCTGGCGGGGCCAGAGAGTTGGCTTGAAGGATGCTGACAAATCTCCGATCGGAGACAGGGGGTTTGTGTGCCCTCATCATTGCGATGCTCGGGGTTTCTTTCCAATCTGTGTCCACGGAAACGGAAGTTGTACTTGATGAATCTGACTGCTTCAGGATCTGCCTGTTCGAGGACGTTGACATAGTTAGCACCTCCGGACTCTGAGGGATTCTGATGAGATTTGCCCCGATAGTCCCTTGGTCGACTTGTATGAGGTAGCCCCGGTGCCTGGCTGCGGGCACGCTTGACTGGCATTTCGGCTTCATTTCCTACGAGGAAACTGTCCCCTCTGATGACTTCGAGATCTCCGTTCTGGTTAATGAACTTAACGCACTGATGGAGAGTGGAGGCTATGGCCTTCATGAGGTGTAGCCATGGGCGTCCCAACAGAGCTGTAAATTCAGACGGAATGTCCATCACGTGGAATGTTGCTGGCACCATTTGGGTCTCAAACCAGAGCTCCAGAGTCACCGTCCCCAATATGGGACGATACGTGCTGTCGTAGGCCTTGATGGTTCGGGTAGATGGGATCATGTACCTTTCATCAATGCGTAGGGTCCGCATCATGCTGAGGGGAAGGACATTGACTGCTGATCCGTTGTCTACCAATACCCCAGGGAGGGAGATGGTATTGAGCCGGAGAGTAATGTATAGGGCTTCGTTGTGCCCCGAGCCTCCTTTCGGCAAGTCTTCATCACAGAAGGTGAGCGTACTGGCATACAGTTGGGAATCGTAGATTTGATCTCTTTTCGGAGAGGGAGAGTCATCCAGCCATCCGTTTCCTGTCTTCCTCTTGAGAGGCAAAGCTTTTGGTGGTGCCTCGGGATTGTGTCGAGGTAGCTTGTGGCGGTGGCCACCCTTGGTTAGCACGTTGATTGAGTGCGAGTGCCAAGTTGACTTTGACTTTCCTTTGCCGGCCCGTGCTCTGAAGTTGGGCAAATTGAACCTTGGCTGATCCCGTGGGGGATTAGGTTTCTGGCTGGCGGTAAGGTTGTCAGCAGGATTTTTCGGCTTTCCCACCCCTGTCTGTTCTAAAGCTGCGTGGCCTGGAGGAAGGGAGGACTGGCTGGAGTAGAGTACGTAGTAATCGAACCTTCCGGATGGCTCTCCGAGTGTACCTCTCAGTTTCTGTTGAGAAGACTTCTTCTTCTGCTTTCTAGGAGAATCACCCTTGATAAAGTCTTGGAACTCATAGTCAAGGCAATCAGAACAGTCACAAACATCGTAACTGATGTGGACGTTTGATGAGGACACAGTGGAAGAGGCGGGCCGGTTCGAAGCCGTCTCTTTGGCACCCACTCGATGGAGTTATCGGCAAGTTGTTCGGAAAAGGGTTCGTATTGGAGTCATGGGCGCTCAGCAGATTTTCAGCCTTCCTCATCGATCTGGATTTCGTCTAGTAACCCACACAATTGTCGGTGGTATGACCATGAATCTTGGTGAAAGGCGCAATACTTGCTTTTATCGGCGTTGACTCACCTGGATTCTTGGGTTTGTAGTTCTCAGCAGCAGCTTGAGGAGGCCGCCTTTGTCAACCCTTTCGGCATTTGACTCGGCAGCATGTCAACTTGTCAAAGTGTACGGAAAAGTTCGGAGGTGGAAGTTGTTGCTTTGCGGGGCTGGGTTTTACGTTGCCGTATTTGTCCACGATGGATGTAGTTGTGAGATGTATCTTTCCACTGCTTAGGGGCCGTGCGGGATTGAATGTAGCAGTGATACGTATACGAGCGAGGCATGCGTGGCGGTTTTCCTTAAGATCCTTTTCGAACTGTGAGCCGGCATTGACCATTGCTCGGAGATCTGGGAAGAAGTGATGGCTGATAAGCGTTCTAATGGACGGCCTCAAACAGGACTTGAAGATTCGCATCTGTTCATCCTTGGAGAGTGGCTCCATAATTTCGGAGAGTTTCCAACTCCACCTCTTGTAGAATTCTCTGACGCTTTCATCTGCTTTCTGCTCAGTGGTGATTAAGTCCTCGCGACTTGTTTCCCACTCTAGGTTGGATCTGTACCGCTCTAGGAAGATGTTACTAATCTGATCCCAGGTATGGCGATCTGCGGGCTTGACCCTTAGGAACCATCGTAACGCTGAACTTTTAAGCGTATGCTGGAAGTGATCGGCCATTTGCTGAAGGGTTGCTCCTTTCGCCCTCATGCCGAGAACGTAAGTGTCAACGTGCGTCTGTGGACATTCGGTTCCGTCGAATCGGTCCATTTCCGGCATTCTGAACTTGGCAGGGAGAGGCATGACCCTTCCCGGATCTGTGGATTTGAGCGTTTCTTGCTTTGAACTGCTTATACTGGCCTTCAGATCTTTCATCTGTTCGACCATCCAGGCTAGGGCTGGGTCCAGTGGTGGACTTTGAGGCTCGGTGCCGGGTGCTGCCATGTGAGCGGCAGTAATTTGAGGTGGAAGGCTTGATATATGTGGATATATGGGGGCCTTTTCTGGACTGTATCGGGGTTTGTTCCCGGTGTTTTGGGATTCGTGTATAGGCAATGGGTTGAACCCGGGAGGGTATTGGAGGATGTTGACATCCGTTTGAGATGGTCCAGCGGTGCGCTGGTTGTACTGAGTGATGGGAGTAGTACTGGCTTGGCCATATGTGACAGGAGTGCCTTAAGAGGTGGCAGCATGGAGCCTCGGTCGGCTGTTTCCTGGGTTCGAAGGCATTCCGTAAGTTGGAGGGGGAGGAACCTGGTTGAAGGTTTGAGTAGCTGATCGGGGAGGCTCGTCGTCCTCGATCAGAACGAAGGTACCGTCTGGCTGGGGGATAGCTGCTATACCTCGCTCATTCAGAAGCTGTACCACGAAGTTCTGCAGATCTTCTTTCTGCCTTTTGTGAACCTCACAGGCCCGAATGGCTTCTTCCAATGTCATATCCATTACCGGTGGCGGGGTTCCGTGCCCATCACGATTTCTCGGCGATTCTGACATGTCTGAGAGTCTGGCTGAAGGAACCGAGGGAACCGAAGAACTGTCTGACGCTGCCGTAACTGCGACTCTGGCGAGGCGCTGACCCGGAATTCTGAACCACTTCCTGCTCGTTGCAGGGAACGAAAGGTAGGGTTTAGGCTTCAGAAAAGGTATTTGGCTCAGGGTTTCGGGCTAGTGCAACGTGCAGTTACCGATTAATGTTTACTTAAAACGTATTTTCTCAGAGTCCTAATCGGTTGGAAAAGATCGTGTCTTCTTTTTCGCAACTAACCTAAGACTCTAATTAGTGGATCTCGTCACTACGTTTATAAGCCCCTCGTTTTTCACCTGTAGATCGTCTTCCCGGGACGGACAATCCCGAGGGAGGGTCCTATAAGGCAAGCGAGTTCCACCGACAAAGGAAAAAGTGAACTTACGGTTAGCTGGTCACGCAAACTTCCAACGTATGTGACGCGCGGGCCACTGTCGAAGTCAACGTCCGGGAGCTAAGGCAGAAATCGTGCCAAAATTTCGGCATGACCTCTCCTGACTCGCTTACGCGAGGGGCCTTAGCTTTTGGCGTTGGCCAAGTTGTGGCTGGCACGGTGCATACGTCGAGGGTTTGGTGACACGGTGTCACATTGAACCTTCGGGTATATTTTTCGGCAGAGCTCCGCGTCAAAGTCAAGGCTGAAAAGCTCGAGACTTTGGGTCGGGAACGACCTTCGGTCTCAATCTTTCGAGCTTGACTCGTGAGGGAACCCGGCGTGAAAAACATACACTTGGGCTTTATGATACGTACTAAGCCAAAAACCAACCGGGGTCTTGGACAAAGTGTGACATAAATAGTGCATGGCTTACACGAGCTAGGATGGGCTGTTTGGGACGACCCCGTGCGCGCTCGAAAGGTGTCTGGCAGACCAATCAAGCTGCAACTGAACGGTCATCCCGGGTTACGGGTCGTAGTGTGCAGTGTACCGAGGCAGCAAGTGCACGTGGAGTGCGGTGTACCGAGGCAGCAGTGCGAGTAGTGTGCGGTCACTGAATTCTTTTTCTGAGTAAAACAGAGATTTTCAGAATGTGTTTTAAAGAATTTATGCGCAGTTCAAAAAAATGTAACATGAAAATCAAGTATGAACAAGAATGCATGAACATGTTATGATTTTGAAAGATGAAAATGCAACACTTTTTTGAAAAACCGTTCGAGGTTTTGAACAACACACGCACAAAAAAACGAGGAAGGGTAAACAAAAGTTTGACCCACGGAAGGCTTTTTGAAAACGTCGGCAGTTTTGAAAAAGTATCCCTATCCCCATCGGAGTCGCCAACTGAAATTACCCGGATTTCGCGCGGCGGTGAAAGGCGGTTGTCTTTCGCGGAATGTTTGGGACCTCGCTTTCGGGAAGGAGAGCAGTCGCCACGCGGTTTTTGTATTTTGAGCCCAAAACGTTGAGAAATGGCTTAGTGAAAAAGAGGTGTCGTTTTTATTGGTAGCAAAAACTTGGAAAAGGCTTTTTGAAGGGGGGTCGTTTTTATTGGCAGCAAAAACATGACAAAAAGCTTTTTAGTACCAGAGATTGTTAGGTTCGGAGTTCACGTTACGTTTCGGGAAGAGTATTTTGAGATCACCCGAAACGCCTCGTATGACGTGTCTTTCTACCTTTCTCGAAATTGTGTGTGTGTGTGTTTGTGTGTTCGCATTTTGAAAATGGGGGCTTGAATGACAAGCTTAATCTCGGTTTGAATGTCAAACGTCGATTTTGTGATTTTTGGAAAAGCGAGCGTTTGAATGACAAACGTCGGATTTGAATTTAAAGATGATCGTTTGGATGCCAAACGTCACTTCGCGCATTTTGAAAGAGAGTTCGAATGTCGAACTCCGGTTTTGAACTGGGCATTTCATTGTTAGTGATTTTACGGGAAAAAAACATTAAATGAGATTTGAATGTCAAATGTCGGGTTTTGAGTTTAAATATGATCGTTTGGATGCCAAACGTCATTTTGCGCATTTTGAAAGAGAGTTCGAACGTCGAACTCCGGTTTTGAACCGGACATTTCATTGTTAGCGATTTTACGGGAAAAAAGCATTAAATGAGATTTGAATGTCAAATGTCGGGTTTTGAGTTTAAATATGATCGTTTGGATGCCAAACGTCATTTTGCGCATTTTGAAAGAGAGTTCGAATGTCGAACTCCGGTTTTGAACCGGGTATTTCATTGTTAGCGATTTTACGGGAAAAAAAAGCATTAAATGAGATTTGCTATCCACGAGTCGTTTTGCGACTCGGACTTTGATGATTAAAATACTATCACGAGCCAAACGGCTCGGACTTGTAGATGACAGTATTTAAAATGCGGTGTCAACGAAATCAAACGATCCGGAATTTAAAGGTGCGATCGACGAGCCAAACGGCTCGGAATTGTAAATTTGCGTAAAGTAAATGACGATCAACGGATCAAACGATCCGAAATTTTAAATGACAGGAAAGTAAATGACGTTCGACGGATCGAACGATCCGAAATTGTAAATGACATAAAAGTAAAGAAACGGGGCCGGAACGCCGTTTTAACCCAAGATTATTTCTCTTACGGGAAGAGAAGAGGATCCGAGACTAAAACGTATCGAACCCCGTTAGACTGTAGCGTCTACATTTTAGTGACTTTCGACCGAAACGGTTATAGCGACTGGCGCGTAAACCGAGACGGAACGAGAGTTTAGGGAGAGGGAGTACTACCTATGGCTAGGGTCGACTCCTTTGGCTCGGTGGGCGTATACGGGATACGATTTAGTATTTGGAACGGTGTTTCGAGAGTGTTTGGTTTGTATTTGGTTGAAATACGAAGTTTTCACGCAAATCGAGGTGAAACGGGGCTCGAGAGAGGGTGAAATCAGTTTATGCCGTGGCTGTGATGGATTTTGGGTGATTTTTGTTGTTATAAAAACGTTTGACAGCCCTCTGTTTTTATAGGGTGAAAATGCAAAAGAGTCCGAACTGACTTAAGCTGAATTCCAGGGGGTCTTTTGGTCTTTTGGAAACTGGAAGGGCTTGTTGGCAATTCTGGTTTTACCTGACAAACAGTCCAGACGGACTTAGACAACATACCAGGGGTATTTTGGTCTTTTCACACTGAAATTTGATTGAGGTTGACAAGAAGGTTGTGGCATGCGTGCCACGTGTCCCTGTGACTCACCAAGACATGGGTTTTCGTGCCATTATTCCCGGTTTTGTCCGTTTTTTAAATAACTGTCCGAAAAATATTCGAAACGCTCCCGGAAAGTGCCGAAAAGTGCGTTTTTCAGGAGAAGCCGTATTTTTACGTGTGATAACGCGTGTTGAGTACGCTTTGACGTTGGGGATGCACGGGGCAATCCCGGGACGTCAGGTTGGCTGGAGAACGGGGAGTTAACGGGTTCCGATTAACCTGGAGCGGGCCAGTTAACGGATTCCGGTTAACTTTTAAGGAATTTTGACGATCCGGATTTGGGTACTTACAAAAATGAAAATATTTTAATACTTTTTTATTAATGTGACCCACTTGTCATACTCACAATAATTATCCATTTACTATTCTCTACCTCACTTTCTTCCTCCTAGCTCAATTTTCATACCCACAACACTTACTCCACTATATATTCTCCTTAATTTTCGTGCAAAACTAATTTTATGTCTTTTCAGATGGGCCGGAGAGATTAGTAATTTGACAAATAAGGGAGTCAAAATGATATTATAATATAAAATTTATAAGAAATTAAAAATGTTAAAATTGACAAAAATAATATTAAGAATATACTTTTTTATAATTCAAAGGTATTGAAATGGCATATCCTATGTTCAAAAGAAAAATGACATTTAAAAAAAAATTAAGAGGTTAAATAATCCCATACTTAGAGGATGTCGCTACTAATCTTGTGCTGCGGAATCAAATATCACCTATTCATTACTCTCCATCCCAAAAATATCTTTTTTTTTTTTGTATACGAAAATATTTTGAATAATAGCTTTAAATTGAAATAACTATTTTATAAGCATCTAAAAATTGTTATCGATAAAATTTATAATGATATATTATTAACAAGTTTTAATTTTTCATCAAAAATTTAGAATAATTAGATCATTTTAAGCCCTCATATTTTTAAACTTCGATTTTAACCATTATTGTTTAGTTTTAACAGTTTTAACTGTTGTATTTTAAATACACATTCATTTTCACCAAAAACCTAAAGTATGAGGGTTAAAATTGCTAAATAAATGCATTAATTTTCACTATTTTGGAGAATAATGATTGTGTTTCTAAACTATAAGGGATAAAATTGCTAAAAATAATAATAATATTTAAAATTAAAATTTAAGCAAACTACTACGAGAGTTTAAAATGTGAGAGCCCAAATAATAATATCCATTTGAGTAAGATAAGAGTGTTTTGATTTGTAACAACTACAATTGCACGTGCGGCGTACCCGACCCGACGGCGATCCACAGATTTTCTACTCTGTCCGCACTAAATTTTGTCCCACCGATCCAATTCAACGATGCTATCTCGCCGGCTTTGGCAGAAATGTCACCGGAGCTCCACCGATCGGTTGCTATTACACTCTCGCACCTCCCTAACTTCGCATCCTCCTCCACCGTCGTCGGTGGTTTCGGATCATCTGCCTCCATTGTTAATTGGGATTTCAAATGTAGCTCGCATCTCTACACAGGCGACCTCGACAGGGTTTTCTGCTAATAGCATCAATTATGTGAGTTTCTTTTTTCTCATAATGAAGCTGCCCTTTTTTTGTTGATTATGGTATTGCTTTATTTTAGCTAGAAAACCCAGAAATTGTTTGTGTAGTTGGTTAAAGATCACTAATTTTGAGCTCCCAAGCATTTGGGATGGACTATTAGTGTGTGTGTGTGTTTCCTCAAATTTATGAAAACGATCATTTTTTGAGTATTGATTTTAGTGTTATCCACAGAATCATGAAATGTTTCAGAATGAATTTATGCCAATTTAAGTGACAGAAATTGCCTTCTCTCCCCCCGCTCAATACTTAAAACACTTTATACTTTGTGTAGTCTCACATTGTTTCTGAAGGAATTCAGTAGGCACCGTGTATGATCGGGCGCGATTTGACAAGCCGGAGGTGGATTGATTGAGATGTGTGGAACTTAGTCTGGCCAGCAAAGTATCAAACTAAAAAATAAAAAAAAAAAACTATTAAAAAAAAAAGAGAATTATTAATTTGTCCAGTTGAAGTGCTAAACCAGCTTCTCTGGTTCCCTTTCAGTTTGATAGTCTATGTGTGTGTTGGGGTCTTTTTTTTTTTTTTTTTTTTTTTTTGAGTTTATACTTTATGGAGAAATATGTGATTATGTTGTTTTAATATTTTTCTCCCCTTTCCGTTCCCTTTTTTCTAGCTGAACAATCAGTATAATATTAAGGGACGTTGGTTTTCATTTCATTCCTTGGTTGATCTTCCTGCTGGCCGGGTTGTTGATATACCTTTGGCACAAACTGGCGAAGGTATTGCTGAATGTGAACTTCTCAAATGGTTTGTGCAGGAGGTGAGTAATTTTTGACATGATATATTATTATTTTGTTCTCAATGATGGACATATAATTAAATTGTATATCATTTAAAATCATTTGATTGATGTTTTGGGGTATAGTTGACCTCTCCCCATTTAGCTGGGTGTTTCAAATATCAGATGGATTAGAAAATTGAGTTCAATTAATTGTGTCATGACAGGGGGATCAAGTTGAGGAATTTCAACCTCTTTGTGAAGTTCAAAGTGACAAGGCGACAATAGAGATAACAAGTCGTTACAAAGGAAAAGTTTCTCAAGTTCTCCATGCTCCTAGTGACATTGTAAAGGTAAAATAACTGTATAGAAGTACAAGTAGTCTTCTCCTTCAGTTATTGTTATTAATGTTTTCGGGTCTAAATCTATATGAACGGAGTGCCGGCTCTAGGCTAGGAAAAAGATAGGCTATTACCAGCTGTTTGATAAGGAACCAATGATAGATAGTTTGATTATTTGGTGGCATGCCATGATGATTTTAAACCAGCTTTACTTTTGGGAACATGGGTTTCTTAACTTTGATTTAGTGTCAGCTTTTTTCCTCCATAAGGGATGGACCAGGTTAAAGCTTGGGTACAGAGTTGAGACTACTGGCCATTTTCAGGAGTGATTATACGAGTTTGAAATTCTCAACAATTATAATAAGACAATTCTCTTTGGTACTTCTTTCGCCTCCTTGACTGAGTCACAAGTCCAGCTTCTAAGAGAGATTATGTTGCTTTTGTGTCACGCTCTCCCCCAGTACCCAAAAGAATGTAAATTTAAAAATTGTATGCGGATTAAGAATACTCTTGCTCTTACTTTTGTACAAAGCAAGGTTCTAAAAAGCGCTAGGCGGATGCTAGGTGGCGGAGCCGAGCCTAGCGCCTAGGGGCCTAAGCGGGGCCTAGGCGGGGCCGATAAATTAGACAAAATTTGCATATATTCTATGTAAGTTCACATTTTCATGCTAGGTTGCTGGGTACAAAATCAGCAAACAACAATTCAACAAGGTTCTAAAGATTCTGAATATACTGCGATTACTTCCTATCAAGGTCCAAACCAAACCTCTTTGGAACAACCATTTCAAATAATATAACCACTCTACCAAACGACATCAACATGGTATACAGTTAAACCCAATCTTAACGTGCTAACTAACATCTACAAGGAAACAAACTTTCACCATTACAAACCATAATAGGTGAGTGGCGAGGATGTCTATAATTACACAATACAAGCAAAATGAACAAAAACACTATGCTCCATTCTCTAATCCATGCGACTCCTTATACCCCGGTGCGCCAAGCGCTCCCCGCCAAGTGGGGGTTGAGAGAGGGAACCATTTGCTAGAGCCTTCCCCTGACAATTGCCAAGAGGCTGTTCGCCAAGGTTCGAACCCGTGACCTTATGCGACTCCTTCCGATGCTAAAATCTGAAAAATATATAATATGGAATGAGCTACAAAGCTCAGCAAGTAATCAAATATCTTAACCAAGGGATTAGGGAAGTACATAAATATAGACGTATAAAAAGAAACAAAAGGCATTCTCTAGTGTCATGTTCACTTTCAAAATAGTGACAATGAAACACAATATGATAGATGAACCTTTATCACGGATTTTTTTTACAACTCTGAAGAAATGATACTCCTTTTTTGACAACTCTAATTGAAAGGTATAATCTTTATTTGCTACAGTCAACATCAGACACAACTAAAAAGTTTCAAGTAATTGAAAGCCTCAAATTTTATTCAAGAGAGAGAGAGAGAGAGAAGCTTACACTTACAGTGACGGTGGAGACGATGGAGAGAGAACGGCGGAGAGAGAACGACGAGAGAAGAGAACGGCGAGTCGTCGTCTAGAGAGTAGAGAGAGATTCAGCCCAGCCCTAGGTCAATAATCAATACACGGTGTTTGTTTTGTTTGTAGATATTAAAAAGATAAAAATTAAATTAAATCTAAAAAACCCAAACCCGCCCAATACCGCCCAAACCCGCCCAAACCCACCTAGTCCGCCCAGCCCGCCTAGCACCGCCTAGCGCCTAATTCCCCGCCTAGCCATAAATCGCGGCGCCCGGCCACCGCCTAGCGCCTAGGTGCCGCCTAGACCGATTTTCAGAACACTGGTACAAAGTAGTATAGCAACTACACTCGGAAAGCATTTCATAAGTAAACAATGTGTAAGTATGGAAAGGGAATAACCATATTGGGTTGGTTGGCCTAAAAAAACAAAATAGTGAATCATTTGATGTACATTTTATTAAGTTACCAACTTGACTATAAGCTACATCTTTTAGAACTTCCTAGGACCATATGATGTGCCAGAAATGAAGCGATAAACCAATGGGCCCTAGGCGCATCTTATGACAAGGTGCTTCTAGCAAGTTAGCAGGTGGGGGGGGGGGGAGAAATGAAAGTTGATCTGTACCAAAGGCCTTGCATAACTATAGCTTTGATACCTTGCTAACTTACCTACTACTGTTAAAGCTTAAGTTATTAGGGTGACGGTTTAACTATTTGTATCAATCCCCTTGCACTATCAATATGGAATGGAAGTTTTGAGCCCCATTTTATTCTTTGCTTAATGTTTCATTCGTGTTGAGTGATTTAGGATTGAATACAGCTCCCCAAGCGGACTTTTGTGCCTACTTAAAAAACTTGTTTCTTTTTAACTTGTAATATCATCTTGAATCGCAGGTTGGAGAAACTCTTTTGATGTTGGTTGTTGATGAATCGTCAGTACTTCCATCTGATGCTGGAGATGTTCTTGAAAATGAGAAATCACTCGATTCAGATATTAATAAAGGTGGAGCATTGTCTACTCCTGCTGTTCGTAACCTTGCAAAGCAGCATGGCATTGATATAAACAGCGTTAAAGGAACTGGTAACGAGGGAAGAGTCTTGAGAGAAGATGTCCTCAAATTTGCTGCTAGCAAAGACTCCTCCTTACATACGAAGCTTGGAGAAGAAAAACACCAGGACTTGTCTGCTGGATATGGATTGGATTATCTGGATAAGACATTTACGCTGAGGTATATCATACAACACTGGTGTCTTTGGTCAAATATACTACTCCCTCCGGCCCTAAATGAATGTCCAAATTTCACGTTAAAGGACACTCTAAAAAATTGTGCTTTTTATACATTTTAATGGCAAAGATGCATAAATATTCTTGTTATCCACTTTCTAAACATTTAGTTTTATGATAATAAAATGAATAGCGATTTTTTTTTGGTAAAAAAGCATTTAGGGACAAAGTTTTTTCCCAAAAAGACTTCATTTTAGGACAAAAATATCTTGAATTTGGACATTCATTTAGGGACAGAGGAAGTATCTTCTGGGATAAAAAATGTTTCATGCCAAACGCAATAGGACTAAGAAAGTTGTG
The DNA here is from genome assembly GCA_022495995.1 of Adenophora triphylla var. japonica. Taxonomy (NCBI): domain Eukaryota; kingdom Viridiplantae; phylum Streptophyta; class Magnoliopsida; order Asterales; family Campanulaceae; genus Adenophora; species Adenophora triphylla. The sequence goes on along the minus strand of JAFEMH010002148.1, from coordinate 37,089 downwards.
TGCTACATATTTTTGCTTATAGAGTTAATCTTCTAAGAGTAAAAACATTTTGAGAATACAAATATCATTTCTTCAGTATCCTTAATTTAGAAGATCCATTTAAGTTTCTTGTTTATAACTTGGAAAATGCTAACAAGTTCCCTTAGGGCATGTTACATGTGTAGACTTGATAGTTTAAATGTAATGAACATAAATTGGAAACTCATAGACTTTATTAGCTTAAAACTCTTCAAGTGTAACATCCCAAAAATAGGATGCAGGAACCCTTTGAAAGGAACAAAGGGAGTTTATACTTATTTCATTTCGGTATGGCCTGAAGAAGAGTGTTTGCCTTTTTTGTTTTGGTGGTTCTATTCTGTTTTGTTTTTCTGAAAGACTCTTTCTAAATTAATACTCCCTCCGCCCCTAAATGAACGTCCAAATTTCACTTTTGAGGGACATTTGCTAAAAGGTTAAATATAAGCTCTTTCTGGTAACATAAGTAGTTAAGTACATAAAAACCCTTAATGATCCCACCATGTTGCATCATTGGTCTAAGTGTGAATTAGAACTTGTTGTATGATGAAGGAAGATTTAGTAACTTCCTCAAAAAATTGGACATTCATTTAGGGACGGAGTGACTAGCTTACATCAAGAAACTGTCTAGAGGCTCTTTCTTCATTTTGAGTCTCCTGCTTTATAATAGTTGAGATATACAATAGTATGTTTGGGAAAAAAAAAAATCTTATTATGCATTATTAAGGAGGCTAAAGCTCTTCTTGACAGGGGTTTCCAGCGTGCAATGGTCAAGTCAATGAATCTAGCTTCAAAAATTCCACATTTTCATTTTGTAGAAGAGATAAACTGTGATGCACTTGTTCAGCTTAAAACTGCTTTCCAAAATGAGAATTCTGATCAAGATGTTAAGCACACATTCCTTCCAATCTTGATAAAGTCCCTTTCAATGGCATTGATTAAGAATCCAATGCTAAATAGTTCCTTCAATGAAGAACTGTACGAGGTGACCCTAAAAGGTTTGTACTACATCCGTCTCAAAATGAATGTCCAAAAATATTTCAAATTTGCTCTTGATCAAGAGCGAATTGGAAAACTTTTTGGACATTCATTTTGGGACGTTGGCGGTATATGTTTATCGTCTCTTCATGTTCATATGTAGTTTTACTGAATATAATTGTGTTCGTATCTAGGATCTCATAACATTGGAATTGCCATGGCTACACCTTATGGTTTAGTAGTGCCAAACATCAAGAATGTTCAGTCGCTTTCGATCTTGGAGGTATGCTTTTTTCTAACTTCTGTTCCATTGGACATCATGTATTACCTTCTTTTCTTAATCTTTAATAAATTGTGATAAAATGGTAGTCTGCATTATATTTTGCTTTTCATATTTGTGTAAACAAAGTTCATGAAGTGGCTCTTATGATATACTCCCTCCGTCCCAAACTAATGTCGCATTTGACTTGCCAACATTTTAAAGGAATTTGCTCTGCTTGTTTGTACATCACTTGTATCATCGCAAAATTGCACCAAGACTATTTCCTTGTTTAGATATGCTGACATTTATTTTGGGACAAACCAAAAAGGAAAGTGTGACATACATTTATTATGGAGCGGAGGGATAACCTGTTACCAAAACGCATATATTAGCAAGTGTGTGTTTTTGTTAATGCTTCAATATGCTTAGGCTGCAAGCTGAGTTTGATATAAAAGATTCTGTTTATATTTTGTAGATTACTAAGGAACTAACACGGCTACAAAAGCTGGCTGTAGCAAACAAACTTCACCCTGATGATATATCTGCTGGGACTATAACATTAAGCAATATTGGAGCTATTGGTGGAAAATTTGGTTCGCCTCTTGTCAATGTACCTGAAGTCTCCATCATTGCACTTGGCCGGATCCAGAAAGTTCCTCATTTTCGTGATGATGGGAGTGTGTATCCAGTGTCAGTGATGACTGTAAGTACCCATTTACTCAATTTATTCTCTCTTTATACAAATTATACATACATTCCGCTCACTCATGTTGTCGTAGAATGCCTCTCTTTCTCTCTCTCTCTCTCACACGCACGCAAACACACACAGCCAAGTTCCATTTACTCCAACATAAACTTTGTACATTTTGGGAAATTTTGACGGCTCATGTCTTTCACAAAAAGTTTTCTCTTATGATAGTAGCATGTCATTTGAAATGTGATAGAGAAATGCCAAGACTGTACTCTTTTTGTCCTAAATGAATATCCAAATTTCATTTAAGGGACATTTTGAAAATATCTACGTTTTTACAATTTGATGGCAAAGATGCATTTGTTATTGTTATCCAGTTTCTAAACAATTAGTTTTGCAAGTATATAATGATAATGAATAGTGAAATCGTTTTGGTGAAAACATGTTTAGGGACAGTTTTTACAAAAACGATCATTCATTTTGGGATAATTTTTTTTTGAAAATTGACATTCATTTAGGGAGGGACAAAGGGACTAATTACTACTCCCTCCGTCCCTAAATGAATGTCCAAATTTCTAAAACCTTTGTCCCAAAAGGAATGTCCAAATTTTGGAGAAGTTACTAAATCCTCCTCCTTCAAACAAGTTTTAATTAACACTTACACTCATCATGCAATATAGTGTGATCATCAAGGGTTGTGTATTTATGCAACTAAAAATGATTAAACTTGTCATTTTTTGCAAAAAGTGAAAATTGGACATTCATTTAGGGACGGATAGAGTAATATTCTTCTAAAATCGTACTAACTTCTGATATGGTGTTGTTTTGCCAGGTAAATATAGCTGCTGATCATAGAATTCTGGATGGGGCAACTGTTGCAACATTCTGCAAAGAGTGGAAGCTTCTCATCGAGAAACCAGAGTTGCTCATGTTGCATATGAAATAATCTGTTGTTGACTTTACACGGCCGACTTATCTTTGACTTTTCACGAAAAAAGAAACGGATTCGTCGTTAGCAAGTTTTACGTCAGTTGTACATCTGATGAAATTGGATCCAGTGGCAACTATGGTGGGACTGTTTCTATGACAGATAAGCGTTCTTGTACTTAGGTATTTCCTTGGTGGCAATGCTGCTTTTGTAATTGAATCTTTCAGATTCACATGGTTATGGAGATAAAAGTGTCCAAAAATGGGTATGTAATTATACAATAGTATGTTGTAACGGATGCAAGTTATGCCAAGGTGGTCGAGATTCGATGAGGAGACGGGTGGAAAATGATGAGCCAAGCAAAATGACCAAAATGTCATTAATAAAGGTCAAAAATGAGAATTGTCGAGATGAAAATGGACGGCCGAAATTGGGTCCATGTTGTAACAAGACTTGGCAAAGTAGTCATAAGGATAATTATAACAAGGCTTACATAGTGTGGCCTCTTGATATTTAATCCGTTTGAATGTCCAATTTATATATTTTTAATTTGAGTAAGTTTCTAAATTCTCCTTTATCATACAGTAAGTTTCAATTCACAAATAAACTTATAATGTAATACTCTCACCGTATCAAAATTGAGCAAGTTTTGGGAGAAATCAGTTTCTCCATAAATTATAAAAAGTCCATTTTTTTTCAACTTGCAAGTATTTGACGAATATAGGAACAGTTTAAAAAAAACAGGACTTTTTATAACTTAGGGAGAAACTAGTTTCCCCCAAAATATTGTGATCAGAGTAGGTTTTAGGGAAAACTAGTTTCTCCCTAACATTATAAAAAGTCTTGTTTTAAAAACTGAAACAAAGGCACGTACAATTTTTTTTTAAAATAATAAACAAGACTTTTTATAATATTTGGAGAAACTAGTTTCCCCCAAAATTTTCTGTTTTTTTTTTATCTTTATTAATACTTTGAGCTATAATTTTGGTTTGATTTAATTATACTAATGAAAATTTGAAACTTGTTATTGATACGCAATAAAAAGTACTATCAATAATAAGTTTTAAACATTTATTATGATAAATAAATCAAAGCTAAATTTATTGCTCAAAATATTTTTATAATATTGAAAAAAATTGAAAATTTTATTTTGGGACACACCTCAGTTGTTTTTTTTCCATACCCCAACTTTCTTCCCCACTCATGTTCTTGTAAAACCATGTGCATTATCTGTTAGACCAAATCTTACAATAAGCACAAAGTATTAAAAGAATTACAATATATTGAAATATAAATTACAACTAAAATTGCCATCTCTATTGACGGGAACAGATCTTCCTAAATGCATCAAAGAGAGAAAGAATGGTAAAAAGATACCACTTGCACTAATAATTGTGATTCCACCAATCTGCTTGCTTGTTGGTCTGACTTTAGTATTGAGTTGGTTATTCATATGGCATAAAATGAGAGGCAATACACAATCTTCATGCCTGGTGTAACGACCCCGAATTTCCACAACAATAATAATACTTAATTGATAATAAAATAACCTCCAACGGCTACTAAAACCATAATTCAAACACTAACCACAATTTGAAATAACTTAAATGTGGATAACGATAACAATTTCAACGGCTAGTACAATCCATTAGCTCAACAAAATCTTTAAAGTCTTACAAACTCTCAAATAACTGCAATAACTAACTAAAAAGTCTAAAATGAAATAAGCTAAAATGATCCTTGAACTCCTTATGAAGTGCTCCCGAACCGTTTCACATTCTTCCTATATGAAATCTGGAAGATAAGAAGATGAAAGGGTGAGCGAACAATGCCCAGTAAGTTTATATACAACCCTCCTAAGCATTAAGGAGGAGTTGACTGAAGGAATATCAAACGATACAATTTTCAAATAACAATCGAAGACATAACGAAGTACAAATTCGAAATCATTATTTAACAAATTCTCAAATCACATGTCTTTCAAAATCTCAATGGTTTCACAAACTGAGTTAACAAACATTTTGGAGTTCCAAATGATGACGAAATCGATTCAAATTGACTCGAATGGTTTACTTATTTAAAACTGTCCCATACCAGCTTTAACTAACTAAACCACTCACGCAGTTATAAGAAATTCAAAGGACTCGATAAGTCAACAAAGTTGACTCGAATGATCTAATCATCTACAACTGTCCCATACCAGCTGTAGATAATCAAATCATTCACAGACATCATGATCACATAAGTGGTCCACTGACCTTATCAAACCAAAATCCCATAAAGGGAACAAAAGCCCACAAGGAGCACTAAGGTTGACCCCGCAGAGTCCTAAACAGTGTATCCGGAACACTCCACCACTCCTACATTGAAGCGGTGAACTAAGTTTGCCCGAAGGCCAAATATCAAATATACCCCGCCGAAGCAGGTTGTCTAACTTAGTGATCATTAATGGAACAAAAATCACATCATATAAAAACTCATTTTTTTATACAGAATACGAACTTTTACAATAAAAACAAAATTATGTATTTACGAAAACAAAAGGACGATATAGCAAACGAATAACAAAAGATTAGCAAATAAAGGTAAACGAGGGAGTCAAGAACAAATACTGACGCGAGGTCAGCTTTTACGTATCAAAGGAACGTACATCGCCAAGAAATATGCGGAAGCCTAAACAATGAAACGGAGCGGAATCAATTAACTTAAAGATGTATAATCCCTTACCTTGGCCTTGCTTTCCTTCCTTAAGCAACGCCTTTACGCGAAATCTACAATCACGGAATAACATAACTTAGGCACAAGTAATCGTTTATTACTTCTTATGTACCTATACTTCCTTTCTTTAGTTAACCTATGAGTTACTCTAAGACTCACCTTAACTGTTAACTAACTTTCTATTTTTAGAAACTTTCCTAATTTAGCAGTTTCCTAACCTTAGAAACTTTCTATTTCGAACTCTAATACTTTGGAACCTAAGTCTTTTAGTATTCCTTCTTAATCTTAAAGTGTTATTCTACTTCTTTTCCTTTGATATAATTTCTTTAAGGTCTTTGGACTTCCCCTAAATTTCAAAAGGTTCTTTTAGGTTTTCTTAATTTCAATAAAGTCTTTTAACTTTCTAAAATTTACAAAGAGGTCACTTAACTTTCAAATTTTTACAAAATAGTCCCTCAACTTTTGGAAAATTTCAAAACAGTCCCTCAACTTTTGAAAAATTACAAAACAGTCCCTCAACTTTTGAAAAATTACAAAACAGTCCTTCAACTTTTCAGTAATTGCAAAACAGTCCTTTGACTTTTAAAAATTACAGAACAGTCCCTCAGAACCTTTGAACTTTTCAGTTCAGTCCTAAGGTTAATTTTTCAGTGAGGAATTTAACTGGAAATCAGAATTTAATCCTTCCAGCTTTGTAAACTTTTCAGTTTGGTCCCTTTTCCGTTTAAAAACTAACTGTTTATATATAAACTAACTAAGATTCTAACCCTTAAATGGAGACCACCCTAATTCAAGCCTAGAACAATCGGCCGAAGCCCCCAGGTTGATCCAAAAATTATTTTGTTCATCTTTTTATCCTTTTTAAACATTAAACATATCATTTAATTTATATACTCTTTAATAAAGACCCTTTTAATCATATTAATTTTGTTTGATTCAGTTTCAAAGCAATATGAACTAGGGTTAGGGTTACATCATTATAACCTACACTTCCCCATTAATCAAACCCTTAATTTATACATTAAACACTAAGATTAAACCATTAAAAATCTAAGAATGACCAAACCTAGAATTAAAATAGTTTTAAAATTTCAAAAATTCATAACTAATTCATAATAAAAACCCCAATCTAATCTCAAGAGTTTCTAGGGTTTTCTAGACTTTAAATTTAAGAACAATAATTATTGGACGAATCGAATACAACCTTACCTTGTTTTTGATTTGGCTTCTTTCCAATTCCAAGCTTTTTCTTCTTCCAGCTCTCTAGCTCTCTCACGGCAATTATTGTGCCGCCTCTCCTTTCTCTATTTTTCTTTGATTAGTAAAATAGATCCTAGGTTTAGAAGTTAATATTTATAATTGGATTATTATTTTTTATTTTTTTTTTAAAACCTAGCCCAAAAAGTTTTTCTAAGCCCATTAGGTAGTTTAGCCCAATAATAATTAAAGCCCAAACACAATTCAATTTTTTTATTAAAAAGGAAATTCAAATAATTTAATTTAAGGAAACAATTTAATTATTAAAATAATTTATTAAAAATGAGTATTTAAAAAAAAAAATTGCTAAATCTAAGCCTAATACCAAAGCTCAACTCATCTAAATAATTTTACCCACATAATATAATTCATAGGACTTCAATATAATTATTAGTCTCTCTAAAAGCCTAATTGAAAATTTAACAATTTATCAAATAATCCTCGAAATTTTTTGGATTATTACATTCTTACCCCCTTAAAAGAAGTTTAGTCCTCTAAACTTTCATAATCCGATGAAACAACTAATCTTATCATAACAATCTACACTAAACACTTCAAGAATGATGCTGAGGTCAAACCTAAGGCTCAAATCAAACTTATCATCATACATCCTAAACTCCCAAAGATATAAAGCCAAAATCAAACTTATCTTTGTCCATTCTAAACTCCCAAAGATATAAAGGCTCAAATCAAACTTATCCTCATACATTCTAAACTCCCAAGGATCTAAAACCAGGCTCTGATACCAACTGTAACGACCCCGAATTTCCACAACAATAATAATACTTAATTGATAATAAAATAACCTCCAACGGCTACTAAAACCATAATTCAAACACTAACCACAATTTGAAATAACTTAAATGTGGATAACGATAACAATTTCAACGGCTAGTACAATCCATTAGCTCAACAAAATCTTTAAAGTCTTACAAACTCTCAAATAACTGCAATAACTAACTAAAAAGTCTAAAATGAAATAAGCTAAAATGATCCTTGAACTCTTTATGAAGTGCTCCCGAACCGTTTCACATTCTTCTTATATGAAATCTGGAAGATAAGAAGATGAAAGGGTGAGCGAACAATGCCCAGTAAGTTCATATACAACCCCTCCGGTTACTAAGGAGGAGTTGACCTGAAGGAATATCAAACGATACAATTTTCAAATAACAATCGAAGACATAACGAAGTACAAATTCGAAATCATTATTTAACAAATTCTCAAATCACATGTCTTTCAAAATCTCAATGGTTTCACAAACTGAGTTAACAAACATTTTGGAGTTCCAAATGATGACGAAATCGATTCAAATTGACTCGAATGGTTTACTTATTTAAAACTGTCCCATACCAGCTTTAACTAACTAAACCACTCACAGATTATAAGAAATTCAAAGGACTGATAAGCTGAACAAAGTTGACTCGAATGATCTAATCATCTACAACTGTCCCATACCAGCTGTAGATAATCAAATCATTCACAGACATCATGATCACATAAGTGGTCCACTGACCTTATCAAACCAAAATCCCATAAAGGGAACAAAAGCCCACAAGGAGCACTAAGGTTGACCCCGCAGAGTCCTAAACAGTGTATCCGGAACACTCCACCACTCCTACATTGAAGCGGTGAACTAAGTTTGCCTGAAGGCCAAATATCAAATATACCCCGCCGAAACAGGTTGTCTAACTTAGTGATCATTAATGGAACAAAAATCACATCATATAAAAACTCATTTTTTTATACAGAATACGAACTTTTACAATAACAACAAAATTCTGTATTTACGAAAACAAAAGGACGATATAGCAAACGAATAACAAAAGATTAGCAAATAACGGTAAACGAGGGAGCCAAAACAAATACTGACGCGAGGTCAGCTTTTACGTATCAAAGGAACGTACATCGCCAAGAAATATGCGGAAACCTAAACAATGAAACAGAGCGGAATCAATTAACTTAAAGATGTATAATCCCTTACCTTGGCCTTGCTTTCCTTCCTTAAGCAACGCCTTTACGCGAAATCTACAATCACGGAATAACATAACTTAGGCACAAGTAATCGTTTATTACTTCTTATGTACCTATACTTCCTTTCTTTAGTTAACCTATGAGTTATTCTTAAACTCACCTTAACTGGTTAACTAACTTTCTATTTTTAGAAACTTTCCTAATTTAGCAGTTTCCTAACCTTAGAAACTTTCTATTTCGAACTCTAATACTTTGGAACCTAAGTCTTTTAGTATTCCTTCTTAATCTTAAAGTGTTATTCTACTTCTTTTCCTTTGATATAATTCCTTTAAGGTCTTTGGACTTCCCCTAAATTTCAAAAGGTTCTTTTAGGTTTTCTTAATTTCAATAAAGTCCTTTAACTTTCTAAAATTTACAAAGAGGTCACTTAACTTTCAGAATTTTACAAAATAGTCCCTCAACTTTTGGAAAATTTCAAAACAGTCCCTCAACTTTTGAAAAATTACAAAACAGTCCCTCAACTTTTGAAAAATTACAAAACAGTCCTTCAACTTTTAAGTAATTGCAAAACAGTCCTTTGACTTTTAAAAATTACAGAACAGTCCCTTCGAACCTTTGACCTTTTCGATTCAGTCTAAGGTTAATTTTTCAGTGAGGAATTTAACTGGAAATCAGAATTTAATCCTTCCAGCTTTGTAAACTTTTCAGTTTGGTCCCTTTTCCGTTTAAAAACTAACTGTTTATATATAAACTAACTAAGATTCTAACCCTTAAATGGAGACCACCCTAATTCAAGCCTAGAACAATCGACCGAAACCCCCAGGTTGATCCAAAAATTATTTTGTTCATCTTTTTATCCTTTTTAAACATTAAACATATCATTTAATTTATATACTCTTTAATAAAGACCCTTTTAATCATATTAATTTTGTTTGATTCAATTTCAAAGCAATATGAACTAGGGTTAGGGTTACATCATTATAACCTACACTTCCCCATTAATCAAACCCTTAATTTATACATTAAACACTAAGATTAAACCATTAAAAATCTAAGAATGACCAAACCTAGAATTAAAATAGTTTTAAAATTTCAAAAATTCATAACTAATTCATAATAAAAACCCCAATCTAATCTCAAGAGTTTCTAGGGTTTTCTAGACTTTAAATTTAAGAACAATAATTATTGGACGAATCGAATACAAACCTTACCTTGTTTTTGATTTGGCTTCTTTCCAATTCCAAGCTTTTTCTTCTTCCAGCTCTCTAGCTCTCTCACGGCAATTATTGTGCCGCCTCTCCTCTCTCTATTTTTCTTTGATTAGTAAAATAAAGATCCTAGGTTTAGAAGTTAATATTTATAATTGGATTATTATTTTTTATTATTTTTTTTAAACCTAGCCCAAAAAGTTTTTCTAAGCCCATTAGGTAGTTTAGCCCAATAATAATTAAAGCCCAAACACAATTCAATTTTTTTATTAAAAAGGAAATTCAAATAATTTAATTTAAGGAAATAATTTAATTATTAAAATAATTTATTAAAAATGAGTATTTAAAATTTTTTTTTGCTAAATCTAAGCCTAATACCAAAGCTCAACTCATCTAAATAATTTTACCCACATAATATAATTCATAGGACTTCAATATAATTATTAGTCTCTCTAAAAGCCTAATTGAAAATTTAACAATTTATCAAATAATCCTCGAAAATTTTTGGATTATTACACCTGGCATGCATTGAGACAACAATTCACCAATTATTCTTATGAAATGCTCCTCAAGGCAACAAACAGGTTCTCTTCAGAAAATTTGATCGGTATTGGAGGTTTTAGCCGTGTCTACAAAGGGCTCCTTGAAGAGGATGGAACAACCGTTGCAATCAAGGTACTAAACCTTGACCTCCGAGGAGGTTCAAAGAGTTCCATGGCAGAGTGTGAAGCATGGAGAAATATTCGACATCGTAACCTTGTAAAGATCCTAAGTGTGTGCTCCTCACTTGACTTTCAAGGTAATGATTTTAAAGCTCTAGTTTACGAGTTCATGTCAAATGGGAGTCTAGAGAGTTTATAACATCCAAGTCCAGGGACACTGAACACAAAAGATGAGCTGCATGGACTAAGCCTTCTTCAAAGATTAAACATTGCCACAGATGTCGCTTATACTATTGATTACCTTCATCACCGATGCGAAATTCCTATCATACATTGTGATCTAAAGCCGTGCAACATTTTACTCGATGGAGACAGAGTCGCCCATGTTGGGGATTTTCGGCTTTCAAGACAATTAACTACATGATTATAAACATGGCCATGGAGCCTTCTTATTGACAATGTTTTATATTATAAAAACCAGTTGAAAAGTAGACAAATTGGAGTGAGTTATAGACTTGATCAACCAATTCATATAACTTGATACACAACTCTTCTAAGTACTTGATTATATAATAAAAACCAGTTGAAAAACAGACAAATTGGAGTGATGTAAGAATTACAAACATGTATAAACTGTTAGCTGAATGAACCCTTTAACAGGCATGAAGAGGGGATTTAGAAACATACGGTGGGAAAAAAATGTAAAGACCCGAATTTTTATTTAATTCCTTAGTATTATTTTAATTAGAAAAATAAAATAATATTTATTATTAGTTTGGACTTGGACTTAAATTAAGTGGGCCAAGTTGATGGAAGGTTAAATGGGCTTTGTAGGGAATCCAAAACCCAATAGGAATATGAAAGCCTTTTTCCTAAATGGGCTAGTAAAAGATAAACCCATCCTATTTAAACTAAAACCCTCCCTAATTTTCCCATAATTCTCATTATTCACAAAAAAAAAAAAAAAAATCAAGAGGTAGAGAAGAGAGGGGGGCGGCCGAACCCTAGAGAAGAAAAGGGAGAGAGGCCGAGAGAAGGAAAAGAGGAAGAGGAAGAAGGAATTCAAGGCTTTGATCTTCAAGGTAATCCTCACAACCCTTAATTATTGTCTTTTCATTTGGGTAGAAGAAATCCTAGTAAAACCTAAGCTAAGTTCATGGAATTAGGGTTTTTTAGTTATTGATTTGATATGAATATATTAAAGGGGATGATGATTATCATGAGTAATTAATGAATGTCATGAGTTTTGATTATCAATTTTGCATGTAATTATGGGAGTGAGAAATTAGGGTTTGTAAATAATAGTATTAAATTATTTGGATTGGATCTAAAGTTATTATATTGGAACGAAGTACCTAACGTAATTGAAAGAAAATAGTTTGTGTGGGTGTACGTGTGTGCGGCCGAGTGTGTGTGTGTGTGGTTAATATTAGGGTTTTGGTATGTGTTGGTTTTTGGGTTAGAAAGTTAACAATAGTTAACTGAAAACCAGTTTCTAAAAAACCCTAGTGACCAAACTGAAAATCTGGAAATTTGGGGCTGTTTTGTAAATCCTAAAAGTCAGGGGATTGTTCTGTCATTTCTGAAAGATGAGGGACTGTTCTGTAATTTCTGAAAATTGAGGGACTGTTCTGTAATTTTTGAAAGTTGAGGGACTATTTTGTAAAAACTGAAAGTTGAGGGACTGTTTTGTAAAAACTAAAAGTTGAGGGACTGTTTTGCAAAATTCTGATAGTCAAAGGACTTCTTTGTAATTTTAGAAAGTTAAAGGACCTTGTTGCAATTATGAAAACTAAAGGGACTTTTCTGAAGACCTTTAAGAAGTTATATTAAAAGGGACAGAAGTAAACTAACACTTTTAAATAAGAGGAATACTAAAAGACATTTAGGTTCTAAAAGTGTTAGGTTTCCAAAATAGGAAGTTTCTGAAGAATGAAACTTTCCAAACAAAGAAGGTTAATCAAAAGAGAAAAGATACCTTAATTTGGAATCTATCAAAGAGTTAGACTTTCATGAAGAGGAATGAACCTAAGTTTCCACAAGAGGAAAGATCCATAAGAAGAAAGTTTCTAAAATTAGGAAGCTACTAAATTAGGAAAGTTTCCTAAAATAGAAAGTTAGTTAACCAGTTAAAGTGAGTCAAAGAGTAACTCATAGGTTAACCAAAGTAAGTAAGAATAGGTACATAAGAAGTAATAAACGATTACTTGTGCCTAAGTTATGTTATTACGTGATTGTAGATTTCGCGTAAAGGCGTTGCTTAGAGAAGGGAAGCAAAGCTATGGTAAGGAATTACGACTCTAAATTTTGAGTTATCAATTTCATTGGAAACTCAATCGAGTCTTTTCAAAACATGAATGCTATCTGTGGCTGATAGTACTTTTATAAAATACTCCTTTGAAATGTATCGGCATTGGAAATTCTCTATTCTATGATAGTATCTTGTTCATGGAATATCTTCAAGTATGGAAATTGCTATGTGCGTTCGCGTACCTATGAATGCACTATATGTTATGACTTGTATGAAATGATTCATGCTAGTCAGGTATTATTATATAACATGAAATGACGCATGTTATTTGTGAATGTATTATGACTTGTATGAAGGGATGCATGCTAGTCAAGTTACACTATGCTTAATGTAAAGTGTAAAGGAAAGTTCGACATCAATGTAGGTGATCGATATTGGGAATACTCAATGTAGGGTATAACCTATGGAATTGACGGAAGTGATGAGAGTATAACTAAATGTGTAGTTGCCACACTTTCCTTGTCTACTATATATATATATATATATATATATATATATATATATATATATATATGCTTGATTGTAACCTATCCTTGAATATATTTCTTTGGACCCGTTCATTCCGGTCGTCTCTTCATTGAACCGAAGGGACCACGTATGAACTTACTGGGCATTGTTCGCTCATTCCTTTATTTCTTTTTCCCCAGGATCGGATTAGAGAAGAAGGAGAACTGTCACCAGAGAGAGGCGGAGCATTTAAGTAGAAGTAATTAGTTATTTAATGATTCAGTGTTTCAGAACTTTTATTAGTACTAGTAGTTGTACGTAGCCGTTACATTTGATTATTCCGCACTGGTGTAATGGTTTTGAACTAAGTTACCGTTATGGACCCGTCTTTTGAGATATTTATTCATGTTTATGGATTTATTTAATTAATGGAAATTCGGGGTCGTTACAGTTGGTATCAGAGCTCCGGTTTTAGGTCTCATGGGAGGTTTTAGATCTAAGTACCTTGGAGTTGATAGAGTTGACTTTTGAGGAATGGACCCAGAGTTAAGAATTAGTTCTAAGTTTACAATTAATAGTTAGGTAGACTAAGTGGAAAAGTTAAATGAATAACTTACTTGTTACTTTAAAAATTAAGGCATATTTACTTTAAATATATAAATATTGTGTATTGAGGATATACTAATGATGGTCTATCTTGTGTGTAGGAAATGGCTAGGAGACCAATGAAGTCGGTAAGGAGTAGAGCTCTTAAGATGGAAACGATATTGGCACAAGAGTCTAGAATCAAATCACTCGTTAAAGAAATTGAAGATCTTAAGAAGAAAGCCAGTAAGCGGAAGAAAAATGGCATATGACCACCGCACAATTGTTGAAAGTAGAAGGTGAAGCTAAGACACTTGAGGATAAACTGAAGGAAGAGGTTCATTCAGTAAAAATTTTAGAAGAGGATGTCGAACTTCTTATGAAATGGAGGAAACAAGAAACCGAGGCACATAAGAAAAAGATGATAGAGCTCACTGATAACCTGCAGAAGGAAACCCAGAAGGCCAAAGACATGGATGCCAGTGCTAGAGTAGCTCATAGAGAGTGGACAAGGTTAAGTACACAATTAGCTGAGGAGAGCATGTTGGTCTATAGGCTGCAACGAGAAATAGACGAGCGAAACCAACGTGAGGCAAGGATTGAGGCCAATATTCATGAATGGTATGGCAAGTATCATGAAGTAAATGACGCCTATAAGAAGCTGATTGTGGAATTCGTGGAAGCTACGAAAGCCAATAGGAAGATAGCTGCTCAACCCAATTAAAGAAAAGGAATTCTTTATTTAATTAGTTGTTTTATGAAACAAATACTTTGGTTAGTATATTAGTTTGCTTTTTGTGGTTAATGAACCAGTATTTAGCGTTTTGAACCAATAGTTTTAGTAACACTTCGGTGGAAGAAATAAAGTTTAATTAGTTATTCAATAATCCTTAAGTGTGGAAATGTGTGAATGACTGTTTTATTATAATGCCTGCAAGAATTTAAAAGGTCAAGTAAAACGATCCAAAAGAAAAGTAAAAGGCTAGTCAAATATGGGCTAGTAAGAAATTAATCACCGTTTGATGAAACGGAAAATCCTCAAAGATTAAAAGCTAATCTGTGAAGACAGAAATATGAAACCAAATTCAGTCTGTTGAGACGAAGCCATAAAGCATTAACTAGCCAGACGACTACGTATACATATGTAGTGAGCTAGGTAAACTAGTCATGATAGTTCGTACTACTTACTGTTGAGTGAGTGATTGATAATGTGATAAATCGTAGTAATAATAAAAGTATTACGCAGATGTCGCAAACTGGAAATCGTAGGGGAAACCGTAATGCTGGAAATGGAAATGGCCAAGGACAAGACCCCATGGCTACAGTGTTACAAACCCTGAATCAGACATTGGCAGGGATTGGCTAGGTGGTAACCGGTTTAGTGCAAGAAAGGCCGGCGGCTCAAGTGCCACTACGTGATCCTCTGGAATTATTTCAACGGAGGAACCCAGAGTCCTTTTCTGGGAGTGCGAAAGAAAATCCGCAAGAATGGATTAAGAGTATGGAGACCATATTTGGGACTCTGACATGTTCGCCGGAACAAAAGGTGACATTTGCTACGTTCATGCTAAAGAGAAAAGCTTGATCGTGGTGGGAAGCTGAGAAGCGAGCTGGGGCTGCTCGTGGAATTACGGAATATAATTGGGAAGCATTCAAGACAGTATTTAATGACAAGTACTATCCCGAGAGTGTTAGAAATGCCAAAGTAGCGGAATTCATGATGCTGAATCAAGGAAGTATGACTGTAGACGAGTACTGTGAAAAGTTCACAGACTCAATGGAATTTGCCCCGACATTTTTCGACAATGAAGAGCGAAAGGCAAGAAAGTTTGAAGCAGGATTAAGCGATCGAATCAAGTACCGGATCACTCCGTTGATGCTGAAAACTTATGCTGATGTGCTGGAAAGGGCTAAGGTAGTTGAAAGGGAAGCTAACAATTACCGCAACAAGAAAGAAGAAAAAGGCAAGGCTACGAGCAAGGAAGCTAGTGGGCAGAAAGGTTCCACGGGTAATTGGAACAAGGAGGGGCAGAACAACAAGAGGAAGGCCGTTGAAGATGGTCGTGATAAGAGTAACTATGCAGCAAAGTATCCAAACAATAATTCTGGGAACCGAAAAGAAGGCAATAGGAATGAGGCCCAAGGGCAAGGGGCAACTGATAAGTGCACCATTTGTGATAGAACCCACAAGGCTGAGAACTGCTGGTACAAGGACAAGAAATGTTATACATGTGACAAGGTGGGACATCCTAAGTGGAAGTGCCCCGAAGCAAAGAAAAATGAGCCTACTCAGGAAGCGAAGAATAGCAATGAAGGTGGGAATGGAGGCGGTCGTGGACGGGTTGATAACATTTTTCTACAAAATAACTTCCATAACAACGACATAAATGTTGCAGCCAACATTGATAGTTGTTTTCTGAGAGTCAAAAAGGGTAATTTGGGTATAGTAAGGAGAAATGGATGTATTCAGAATGGAGGTCACGCTTGGATCACGTGTTGTATGTTATCAACGGCAATTTCACGTGTTAGTTTTAAAGATTGCACAGGGAAAGTTTAGCCATTGATATTCTAGAACAATTTCACAATGGTACACACCGTAAAAAACACATAAAGCGCATACCTTAAAAAAGATTGACAAGTCAACTGTAACAATTATTATAGCATGGAGTGAGCATAATCTAAACAACCAATCTCTTAATTCCTTTTCACCAAAAAAAAAAAAAAAAAAAACCAATCTCAAATTCCCCTATTTCAAAGAGTGGCATATTTTTTTTAGGACAGGACAGCCATGCTGAGCAATAACTTGCTAACATTGCTTCCCAGGCTTCCCCACAAGACAGGAGAGCACAATTTAACCATACCGTGATCAAGCACATATATACATCATACACAACAACCACGACAATAACAAAAACTTCACAACTCAACCACTTATATAATACAAAATCAAGAAAAATATATACAACATTTCACCCGACAGGAGAGAACCAAAAGGACAATCTACAAACACCATTGCAGCATCCTCATTACCACCAAGATTCAAAACAGCTGCTTGGAGATCAGGGCATGCGCTGTACTGCAAAAAGATTATAAATTTGTTCATATTTCTTGTTTTTCTTTGGGTTAAGTCTACTTCTCAGTGCTTTACAACGTCTTCCTCGGCTTAGTCTTTTTAAGTTGTTGCTGTTTATACTATTGTACATGATACAATGTACAATTGTTTAAATCATGATAAAATCTTAATGGGTATACACATTGGTGTAAGTGCTCCAATTTGAGCTTGTTAGAATTTTCGTTAGAAAATTAACGGAAGTTATAACATTTCTAACAATTCCTAACTATCCTAACATTCCTAACAAAGTGAGGGTAAAATGGGCATTGTTATTTAAGGTTAAACCTTAAAAAGAATCTCAAAAAAGAAAAACAAATGAAGAAAACCAAATATAGCAATGCCGGAAACAAAAACTCGGCCGGTCAATTTGAATTTTGAAAAAGATTATTCTTCTTGTCCAAAGTCGAAGCCGCATTTAATGAACAAAGGCACGCCGCCCGATCCTATCCGCGCGGACAAGTATGTAATTTTCAGAGGGCTATAAATTGAGCCCTCCAAATACAAAAATAAAGAAGGAAGAACACAAATGCAACGAACCTTCGGCGAAATATAGAGAGAAAACGGTGAGAATTCTTCAAGAATTGTCACCTTTTTCTCTCCAATCTTTCCCAACTCATACTCATCCACTCACTCTCATATTCAAACCCTAAACACTCATACACTCAAGCCAAACACTCAAGAACACAAGGAAGATTGGTAAACCCTCCTATTCATAACCCTAAATCTCATCCATGCATGCATCTTCAAACTACAAAATGTAGTTCTTTCATCTTCTTTCTCTAGATCTAAGAAAATCACCATGGAAGACCATCTCCATGGATGATCTTCTACAAAGATCAACATTATTTTCAAAGCTTTTCTTGCTTACTTGCAAAAAATGCACTTTCAAAACCCTAAAAACCATTTTCAAGCACTAAATCTTGATTTCAAAGGGTAAAATCCCCTCCCCAAGCAAATGAAATGCTTAGTCCTAATGTACCCCAAGGATGGTTTGGTATAGTTGATTCACCACTAAAATGTCTAGTGATCACTAACCAAAACCTAGGGAAATGGGGACAAGCATGGATGCAAAACCCCTTAAAATCATATTTTCTTTCTTGAGAAGTTGCTGTCCAGTAGCAATTTTCTCAGACCTCAGTCCATGGTCTTAATTTTTGGACACAGATGAACTTGGAATTTGGTGTTGACTACAAAATACTTTTTGTAGCCAACATCCAGAGCTTTCCAGACATATTTTTATCTTATTTTTTGGGTGAGTAAAACTCCTCTTTTCAAATTTTCTTCCAGAGGCTAGTTCATCAGCTTCTGGGAATCCAGATCTCATATCTGAGGTTTCCAGAAGGTTTTGACCCCTCAAATCTTCTCCAAAATGGAAATTTCTTTCACACAAAGTTTATTCAAGGAGTCTAGAGAAACTTTCATTCTCTGAGTTCATCCAGATTATGAAGTTTTAGGACCCTTGAATCCATTTCAAAATCAGGTGTCTGCTGCCATTTCCTTCTGGCAGAAGTGACTTCTCAACTTCAAAAGGTTTTTTGAGTACCAAATCTCAAACCAAAAATTCTCCAAAAAATCATGGGATCAGTTTAAAGTCTCAAAAAGACATCCCAATTTTTACTTTTTCCAGTTTCAACTTATTTTGGCCAAAACACACACACACACACACACACAAATGATTTTCAGCTTGGAAGACTCATTTATGAGGCGCGTCGGGTGCACACTAACGTCCTTCCCGACGCGTAACATGACCTCCGAACCTAAATCTATGATCTCGGGCTTTTTTCAAAGTTTTGGCCCTTCAAAATTAAAATGGCGTGGCGACTCCGTTTTTCCGGTTTTATTTGGTTTTTCAAAGAAACACAAAATCGAATTTTTCCCGCGAAAAGGCAACACATCGTTACAAAGTGGCGACTCCGCCGGGGAATAAGCTTTTTAATAAAAAAATGGTATTCGGTATATTGGTGGAAACCACTAAATTTCCCGTTATCGCCTCCTAACACGAGTCGGGGATAAATTGTGGTCTAACAATCCCACGTACCGGTATCACCGTTTTCAAAAAAAAAGAGCTTTTGAGGGTCAAGCTTCCGTCCCGCTTTGAAAATCATTTTTGTGTGTGTGTTGATTTTTGCACAGTTTTCATGTTGTTTTGGCCGCCTCGGAGAAAGTCAAAATTTTGACTGTCGGAATAATGTCCCTAACTGTCGGAATTTATGTGCTTATGTGTTCATAAAATTTTCAAAAAAAAAAAATTTCAAAAAAAAATTCAAAAAAAAAATCATGCATCATATTTTTAAGACACATAAAAAAAAAAAAATTCTATTTTACTCAGAAAAAGAATATAGACTGCTTGCACACTACGCGCACGTGACCGTACACTGCACACTACGTCCTTAATCCGGGGAAATCCTTGTCGCGGTCCGTTTGGTCTTATTACGCCTCTCGGATGAGCACATGTGACTACCCAAACATCCCACGGAGCCTCGTGTCGACCATGCACTTGTCCGTGACACACTTTGTCCGAGACCCGGTTGGTTTTTAGTCCGGTGCGTGTCATGCCCCCGTCCGTGTATAGACCTTTCCTTTCAAGCCTTTGTCGGCATACCGACTCAATATCTTTCGTCCCTAATCGCCGCTAATCGCCGAAGTTCCCGCCGGTTTTCCGCCGCAGACTTTGACCAAGATATTGACCGGCGCCTTGACTTCGGCCTCGATCGGCACAAATTATACACCGACTCCCAAAGATTGACACCGAGTCATCAAGGATTAATGACTATTCCATGCCTAATTACGGCTTAACCGACGACAAGTCAAGATCAATCGTGGACGCTTATCACCCAAATCATGCCGACTTTTTGTCGAGCCCTCGGACATGATCTTGACTTTCGACGTCGCCTTGTCCGTAATTTACATCGAATGCTCGTTAAGACTCGATTACCCGCCGACTTTTAGGATCGTTTTTCTTTCGGTCGGTGGGACCCGCTTGCCCTATAGGACCCTCGCCCGGGCCGTCCACCCCGGGAGGTCGAAATACTGTGTGGAATACGAGGGGCTTATAGACGTAGTGACGGGGCCCACCGATCCAGAATCGAGTAGTTTGCGAAAAAGAAGAGCAATCTTTTCCAACCGATTAGGTTAATAAAACGTGTTTTAAGTAAACGTGAACAAATAATCGCATGTTGCATGAGCCTAAAGCCCAAACACCTACCCTCCTTCCATTCCTGCACATCTCGAACCTTCATGTCCTTTCCCCCGCAGCCTCCGCACAAAGCTTGGTTTCGGCACCGGTCACCGTTTGATCACTGGGAAGAGTCAAGCGCATCGTCGCCTTCGCCATTTGTTCCGACTCCGGGTTTCGTAATGTCCGCACGCCCGGTAATGATGGGGATAACGTCACTCCGCCTCCCGGACCCTCGTACAGAGCAACAAAGGGAATCGCTTAGCGTAACGTATGAGGTTACGACAGGAAGCACAGCTAAACAAATTTATGGAGGCTATTAAGAGTCACTGCCTCGGCCGCACTCAATCCCGATGGCACCTTCACCGTGGAAGAAGACGAGGATGCCAACCCCACTCTCGCCGCCCGATTACACCAGATGCCGCCACCCACCTCCTATGGTGCCACTACCGTAACTCCATGCTCCTCGATTTTCGGTCCGCCCAGCCTCCCCAACCACGTACCACCGGATCCATGCAGCCTCGACGGCACAAATCGCTGGGGGCAAAATCAAGCACGGAATGTCTTCTCATGGTTGGGGCTATCTCGGAATGCCACAGCCTAATCGGGATCCCTCCTCGCTCGGAACCGATCAATCCGGACCCTCACAAAGAATACCTGTAGCTCGAATGCCGCCACAACTTGGTTCTCGGGCCACGCCGTGAGCCCTCCTCGTAACAAGACTAGTTCGCCCGCTCCTCACACAAATCCATTCCTCACTGCACTTCTATGGGTTACCAAGCCTCCATCCCGTGTCATCCGAATCACCAGACCGCAGCACTTCTGGTTACACACCTTCACCACAAGCGCCCACGCAATTCAACAATCCGGACAAGCAGCTCGCACTCAAGCCTACTTACGGGCCCCACTCTGGAAATCCAAGTTATCCGGCCACATCGGGCTGCCCCCACCTACTTTGCCGCTTGAAAATCAACAAAGAAGCCGCAAGGTTCTATCCTTTTGCTCAGGCTCCTACTCATGCTCCCTGTGGTAACTCACCCAGTGACGTTTTCACCTACATCCCCTGACCGGCCGTTCTCTCTCCACCAGCCCGCTCCAGCTGGTAGCTCCTCTCTAGCTCACCCACTAGCTTGAATGCCATGGTTCCGCCACAAGACCCTCATCCGGCCCGGTTCATGGAACAACACAAGGAAATGAAAGCGCAGATCGCCGAACCGATCGCCAAGAAGTTCCGCCTTCCGCCTACGTGCACCCGGACTCCATTGTTCCTCTCCCCACAAATTCGTGATGCCAAATCTGGATCTCTTTGATGGGACCGCATGTCCCAAAACCCATTTGGACACATATACCTTGGCAATGAAAGCCAAAGGATGTACCAATCGCCAGCTGGTCGACTATTTCATCTATCCTTGAAGTCCAAAGTGCCTTAAAGTGGTTCTTCCGTTTGAAACCCGGCCAGGGCCACATGGGACCAAATTACCAATGCCTTCACGTAAAAAATATAAGGCCAACTTGGAATGGGAAACAAATAGGGTTGACTCTACAAACAACAAGTGCAAATGGGCCCTGATGAGAATGTTGGGGACTTTACAAGCGGTGGAATCGAAACTCAGGTGAAATGGCCATCCCTCCTTCCGAAGAGGAACAACCGGACATCTTCCGCCATGCTTGAAACCACATCTCGAGAGCCTCCCTCGCTCACTTCCCATACTCGACTTGCGGGCCATGGTTAACTCTCGCGCAGCCTAAGTTTGAAAAGGCCTACAATCGCAACCGCCGCCGCACTCCGCCTACGTATATCGGGCTCCTCCCGCAAACACCGCTCCTACTCCTCGCTAAAGGCAAAGAAATGATTAACTATGCGGGACAGGAATGTAATAACACGACTCCTTTTGCTCCCAGAAACCGGCCGAGCCTGCATCGCGGTCATAAATCTCGAAAACTTTGGAATGCCCCCGAATGACATCTTTAGGGACCGGTGAAAGAAGGCTTGCTGCGGCCTTTGGAGAATTTCCAACCCAGAAATCCGAATGCTCCCGTGGATACTACAAAGTATTGTGCCTTTCATCAAGCTCACTGACATCCGATCGATACCGCTTTACTCGAAAAAGGCAATTCAGGGGCTAATAGAGCAAGGAAAGTTGGAAGGCCCCGAGGGGCCCAACACGCTCAAAAATCCGCCGCCACGGAACCATAATCGTGAATATGATTGAATGCGGAGAATCTTCACACGCCCAGAAGATGCCGATGAAGGTCCCCAAATACCCGTGGCCAACCTCGTCGAGGATCCCGAATTCGGATTCCCTCGCCCTTGAGGATATTGAACGAATCAACCCATCTTGGTCTCATGTCGAGACTCCTTGCAAGAATACGAGGCCCGCTATTTTTCGCGAAGTGGAAGGCCGATACCGAAGAACCGGGCCGTTCCGCCGTAACATGAAAGAACTATTTATACAAGATGGTTAGAACAATCAAGAAAGATTGAGCAAGAAAGTTTCCGGCGAAGCACCAGATCTTGGGCTTATCAAAGAAGAGGCCGAAGAGCATCCGGAGCTAGTACACTTCGCAAATTGGCTCTGGGAGAGCCCGAATATGATCCCGAGAACAGCAAGAATCTAAGAGGAGGATTCCTTCTATATCCTACCCGGTGTCAAATACGTGCCGCCCTCTCACTCTTCCCCCGCAATTTCGGGAGGAGAAGCCGAATCGCAGCTTACCATCACTTCCGGAATGGGAGCATATGACAACTTCGCGGCCGCACGCACCCCTCTTCCCCTAACAGATTTGACCGTCGCTCCTCTCGCCCGATATCCCCGTAGTATGGGAAGAAGATTCCCGATGACAAAAATGATGATGACGATGATGATGACGAGAGCGAAGAGTCAACCGAGGCCCCGATCCGGAAACAATCCGGAACAATCATGCCGAAATGAGCCCACGGGAGCCGTGCACAATGGCCGGTTATCGCCAAGCGACGACGAAGAAACTTCGGAAGACGAATACGAGACCGAGGACACGAAGGCCATGAAGTTTCATGGATCTCGAGCACGTGGATGTCTTAGAATTCAACACCGCATACCATGCTTTGGGGAAAGGGTTTTCTGTGTGTCCGATCCAGCCGATAGTCGAAGATCTCGATCGAAAGAGGAAAATTAACTCCCATCCGCCCAAATGAGAAAATAACCATGGTTAGATCAAATCCACCCTTAACAAAGTAACACTCCTTGTCGTGGTTACCCAAGAAGAGGTCACCTTCCCCGAATGTATGTCGCCTTTCGTAGAAGTCCTAGAAACCGGCATAATACCGGATGCGCCTCCCACACGTAACGCTATAATCATCTCCAACTCGAATATTACGTAAAGGAACCTAATGGCCGCACTATACCGGGATGAGATCGAAAAGCCGCCGAGTCCCGACAATAGCGACTCTTGTTGCATGATAACAATGAGCAAGGCCGGCCATGAGAATGAATCTGGAGGACGCCCTAGCTCGTGGGCCATCCAAGGGGCAACAACACAACCCCAAACCCAAAGCCTCAACTTGGGAAGCAGCTTATAAGGGCCGCCCAGAAGAGGCCGCATACCAAGCTCGCCCCGCACCGTTGCCAGACTCCGCGTAACCAATGGCCAATAGCCAAACAGGGCTCCCCGTCGAACGTTGGCAAAGATTGAAGAAATCCATCAAGAGACAACCGAGGAGGAAGTTAACTCGTTGACCCGATCCGGCAAATTTTCCAAGGAAATCCTAAAGCGTATAAGAAGGCCACAGATCAAGCACCAAAAGAAGATCGCCGCCCTACGCTAAGACAACGAAACCTGCACTCGAAAAAGAGGATCCCGTGCTCACCCAGCTTGAAGCAAACACAGCCAACATTTCCTCTCGGTCTCTACTCACTTCGTCTTATCCCCATAAGCCGAAGCCGGAAGAAAGCCCGGCTCGCACTCTCGTGCCTATCGATGCTACTCCCGATGATGTGGTACAAATGATTGGAAACATCCACTACGGGAACATAATCACTTTCACGCATCTCGACCTCCCTCAATTTGGGGCCGATCATAATGAGCCTCTCTTCATCACACCCAAATCCACTGGATTTAACGACGCCTCCTCGGGTCCCGGTTGATAATGGGTCCGGAATGAACATTCTTCCAAAGAAAGATCATGAGCTTGCTTGATATCAAGACTACGTACTTGAAGCCTTCTTCTCTCACAAATAAAGCTTACGACTCAACATCCCGAGCACCCCTGAGTTGCTACTTTAGACCTCTCGGTTTGACAAAATTGATACCCGTGGAATTCCAGTGTTATCGACATCCCGATTACTTTCAATGCCCTCGTCGGGAAGACCTCGGGCCGCACCAAGTCAAAGGGGTCGCCTCAAGCCTCCACTGGTGTGTGAAATTCGCCTCGAATGGGGATCTCGACGACCATTTACGAGATTTAGTCACTTTAGAGGGCACAGATACTGCGGAATACCTATTCTCGGGAAATCAAACATGACGAGGAAGGTCACATGCTAACTAAGCTTCACTGGCCGAGCCTCCCAAGGCCCAAGTGTGCAACATAGATCCGACGGCCACTCGATAAAATCCCACCTGCCTTGAAAATGATGAGAAAATGAGCTATCTACCCGGCCTCTGGGCCTGGGGAAGCGCCAACAAGGAACTTTCAAACTCATCGAAGTGAAAGGACGTAATACTCGCCACTACTGGGATACGAGGCCTCCTCAGCTGACACCGCAAAGGGAAAGAGATTTGAAGCCGCCACAGAAAGATCCCGCCGACAACCCTAAATCTCTCCCCTTCGGCCTCCTAATTTGGCCGACTACTTTGTAAAGGGTCCCACACAACCAGAAACATCACAGAGCCCACTCCTAAGGAAGGATGGCTAAAGCTACAGGATAGCCTCAACAAGTTCGTAGGAACCAAGGCTAACCCGGTCCGTAGAATGTTCCCGGACCTACCCAAGATACCCGGGGCTACCACTACCATGAAGAGTGAGTATACCTTCAGAGGCGTGCTCGACTCCGGTGGAACAGCCGAGAAGCTCACAACCACTATTCCTACCGCCCAGAAGACCCGAAACTCCGAATTCGAACCGACAGCCGCCAAAAGCTAAGGCCACGGAATTTCCCTCGTATGATTGGGATGGTCTCGGTTATGCAAAGAATTGTTCGAAGAAGAAGTCCAGTGCCGTACTCCGATTGATCTCGGCTACCCAAGAGATGATAGCAAAGAATTGAGAAAGGAAAACAAAACAAAGACAGCTCCCGAGTCACGAGGCCACCAATAGCAATGCCGCTAAAGAATTGGGAAACTCTCTCGTGCCCGTCCGCGACTAAGGAGGAAATGATCACCAAGCTTGGATTGGTCCCCCGTCCTCAGTGTCAATCTAGGACAAGTCCTCCCAGCCTCTCTCGTTAAGATCGAGTCTCTAGTGGTCGTCCGACGGCCTTACGCCCGAAGACTACGAGTCTCGTAGCAAGCACCGTATTCCCTTTCGTTTTCAATGAAATGACGAACCTTTCGAGTATCCCTTGATTGCCACTTTAACTAATGATGAATTAATTAATAAAAATTTTTTTAATAATAATTCATTAGATAAAGAAGCGTACACATTAAACAAAAAAAAATCAAACAACAAAAAAAATCTTTAAGCTGTTGTCCGGGAAGAGGAAAATCGAGCCCAAGCCGCCGAAGAGATTTTGACGAGTGTGAATTTGGGAACCGCGGAAGAGCCTAAAGAGACGCAGATTGGTCATTTCTTCGAAGGAAGTGGAAAGGATGCTCGCAAAGTCCTACAAAATCCTCAATTCAAAGAAAGTTGCCCTCTTCATCAAAGAAAACATCATGTGCAGATACGGTCCGCCGAAATCATCTCGTATAATGGATCCCACTTCAAGGGGAATGTGAAAAGTTGCCGCGGAATTCGAATAACTCCGTCACAAGTCATCACCCTACAGTGCCCCAAACCAACGGAGCCATTAAGCAAAGAAACAAGACTCGAAAATATCATCCGGAAAATGGCCGCCCAAGGCGTAGAGATTGGCCCGAGAAGTTACACTTGGCACTCGGGCTGCGTAACACGCCGAACGGCAATCGGGGAAACACCTTTGCCCTCACATACGCGAATGGAAGCCGTACTCCCAATCGAGCCGGAAATACCTCGCTCCGTATACCGCCGGAAAGCCGAATCAACGAGGGTCGAATGGCTCCAGCAGTCGCCATGACGAATTGGCCCTACTAGACGAACGCCGACCGAAGGCCATGGAACACATCCGGCCTACCAAGGAAGAATGGCCAGAGCCTTCGACAAGAAAGTAAAGCATCGGGAGATCCGAGAAGGTGATCTCGTTCTAAAAGAAAAGCCCTCAAACCCGTATCAACCCTCTCGCAAATGGGAGCCCGTATGGAGTCGGGCCATATGTCAGTCCCGTAAGATCTTTCTCCTGAGGAGCCATGCAACTTGCGCACCTCGACTGGAATCCCTTTGTACACCCAGTGAATGGTGACAAGCCGCAGATACTACGCGTAAAAAAAAAAAAAACAAAAAAAAAACAAAAAACAAAAAAAAACAAAAAAAAAAGAGTGCTAAAAGAGTAATACCCAACTAGGTTAGAAACCCGAAAAGGGCGCCTAGGTAAAAACATGTGGTTGCACCAAAAAAAAACAAAAAAAAAAAAAAAAAAAACAAAAAAAAAAAAAAAGAGTGCTAAAAGAGTAATACCCAACTAGGTTAGAAACCCGAAAAGGGCGGCCTAGGTAAAAACAAATGTGGTTGCACCAAAAAAAAAAAAAAAAAAAAAAAACAAAAAAGAGTTCACCAAAGTTGAACTACGAAGACCCGAGCTCCTCAAAATGAGGGGAACGTAGGGCAAATAAAACGGTTCGGTCTAAAGCACAAATAAAAGCCATACTTTGGCATCAATACAATTGATCGTAATTACGAAAGCGTCTCAAAAAAACTCTAAAGCAATTCAAATATTCATTACAAGTTAAAAGCTCTTTGATGAGTCTAAGCCCGATTCATTCCTACAACCGGCAACCCGTTAAAAGAAAACTAAGATACATAATAAAACTAATGTGTCTGTCATGGCAAGAAAGGGATACTTGGAAACCTCGTGAGTCACTCCAAGCCACTCGCATCGGCCTCTCCCTTCTTCTTCCCCTCCGAGTCTTTCTCTTCGAACCGGAAAAATGCCTGCATTCCTCCTACCAAGCTCCGTATAGGAACAGGTCTATCAAACCGGCCTCTCGTCGTGGCCTTAGTAGCCCTAGCGTCATCCCTCATCTCCCGTAACCTAGCCGGTAACATAGGAGCCCTCCTCTCCCCGTCTCGACGTAAGCCTCATAATCGCCGCGCCGTCTCCGCTCCCGTCACGAGGGTTGGCCCTCGCCGCCCTCCTCCTCTCGTAAATGGGCCAGCCACAGTCCTCCGCACCCATAATGGCCTCACGCCGCCTCAAAATAGCCACCCGAGTCTCTCCTGCATGCCTCTCGTACCAATCCAGGTACCAAGTGGTCAAGAACACCGGTCTCTGACGCCGAGAATGACCCGAGGAGGAAAGGCATCATACCTCCATGCTCGGGAAAGAAATGGAAACACCGAGGGATCATCCATGGAAACAGGAGCCACCACCCCGGTGGCTACATCATCAAAGCCCTCCAAAGGAACCCGCTTCCAAGCCAAACCGCCTAAGGACCAGAGCCTGAATGTAGAAACCGGACCGAGAAAGCCCCTAAGCATAACCACTGGGACCCGTCCCCGAAGCACTCGCGAGTCTCCACCCGCCAACGAGGCACCAACCATCTCGATATCTTCGCCTCGGCGACCCGCCATCCAACGCTCCCACGAGCCCCGATCATCAAAATCTACATCAACACCTCTCCCGGCAAAAGTCCAAGGCCCGATCATATCGAGGTTTCCCCGAAGAACCCCCAAACGCTCCATCGCCCACTGTGGTCAAGAGAAACGGGCTGCCCCGCGCATGTACCGCCGTCCGGTAGCTAACTGCCGAGAGCATGAAAAGTCTCCCCAAGAATCAAAGGAACGACATCTCTCGCCTGTGCGACAATGAACGACAACATCCAAAGAAAGAGATCGATGGCGTATCCCAAAGGAATAGACCATGAACAAAGTGCCGAACATGCAAAGTGCAAAGGCATCCCAATAGGCGTCATCCACCAAGCCTAAGCCCCTAAATCTGTCTGGGAAGACCGGAAATATCAAAATGGTCGGGACCGCGGATCATGCCTCGTGCTTCCTCCGGAAAGATGAAGAAGGTTGCACAACTTGTCAACAAAAGAAGCTCCTCCGACAAAGGAATTGCTATCTCCTCCACCTCCGGACCTCCAAGCAAGGCCCGAAATTCTTCCACGCCTAACAATCTCGTTGAAGGAAAGGCAAAAGACATGCCTTCTAGTATCCCAAAACGAAGAAGAAGCCCTTAAGAGGTCATAATCCGAACCAATTCTTCGAGAGACCACAAGCATCGTATCCTTGTACCGTTCTTCAAAGAAAGACCTTCTCTCATGCATAATTTCCCTGACCAATCCTCGAACTTGTTGAAAAATGACATTCGGGATTCTTGGGATAACTTTGAGGGAGCTTTTCTAAGGCTTTCCATGGTTTTTCTCTCTTCCTCCCGAAAATGGCCGTTGGACTCGGAGGTTGAAGAGGATATTTGAATTTGAAATAAAGCAAGACCAGTCCGGACCAAAATTAAAGGACACCGTCGCCGATGCGTGGATTCCTCCGCGCGGATGGGATTGCTTCCCGTAAAAATTCCCGCAACAACCCAAGCCGCTACACCAAAAAGGAATATTCCGTCCCGCTGCTCGAAACTTGTGCAAAAACCCTCCCCAAACCACCCATATACCAAACACCCTTGCAAAAAAAAAAAAAAACAAGGCTCATGCAACACCGCATTCATATTGCATTGCATTCATAAAATAAAATCCTAAATTATTACATTCCAAAAAAAAAAGGAGTGTGCAAAAAAAAACAAACAAACATAAATAAAATCCTAAATTATTACATCCAAAGAAAAAAAAAAAATGTGCATAATCCGTACAAATCTAAATCTCAAAAAAAAAAAAAAAAAAATCAATCTGAGTCTCCAAAGACCCGATGTCTCCCCGCCTCTTGCGACTCCTGCCCGCCTCGTCAGAGCCCCGAAAGTCTCTGCTCGTAATCGTCCTCATCTCCGTAAAGAGGCTCGCCGGGACCAACCGGCACACTCGATAGGGTAAACCTGCATCCCCGAAGAAATCGAATCCGAAGGTGAAGGCGTCCGACTCCCGAACATACGGAGACGACCCGCCATGCCGCCGTACGTGTCCTCGCCCGTGTGGATCCCTCAAGAATGACGTGATCCGAAGGCAACACCGCGCGGTGATCAAGGAGAGGAGACAGAGGAGTCTCGAAGAAGTCTCCGAGCGAATAGAGAAGCCTCCCGTCTGACAGCGCCGGCCGTGGTCGCCGCTCTAGCCCGAGGAGCCCCGCAAGCAACCATCCTCCGTATGAACCTCTGCTCCGATCACTTGCTTCGGCTGTCTCGACGACCACCTCCGAAAACCGCACAAAAGCAAAAGCGCCAAAAAAAAAGTGATGCTAGAGATGATGAAACAAAAGAAAGAAAAGAAGGGGAAAAGGTGAAGCCATACCTTCATACCCTGACGAGGCCGGAAAGCTCGTGGAAGCCGCTCGGCCGAGGGACTCGCACCCTCAATCTGGACCCCATCCCGGATGTAGGAAAATCCGCCCGAGGGTACCGCGGATCCCAAGCCCTCCCTGCTCCAAAACCCGAGGCATCCTCAGCCTCTCCTCAAGACGAACGTCGCATATGGCTCGATCGCCACGAAGTCCGAGAAGTGCCGGCCTCGCCTAATCATCCCAGTCACTTGACCGATCGCTCGGATGCATCATATCTGGCGGGAGGCTCCACCGGTGTCCTCAAAGGCGAGTTCACGCCATGCCGGCGCGTCACCCTCTCTCCTATAATATGCATCGCAAGTCAAACCCCTCAAAATCCTCCGCCGCACCGTCCCGTATCTCGCCGCCTTCACCTGCGCTTACCTCAAAGCGATCCTGTGGGAAGAATATCATCCCCTCATCCGTCTCGGCCTCCGTCAAAGGAAGGCAATCCGCGTACTCGAGAGTCGTACGCCCCGGAGCTTATCTTCTCCCGGGCATGCTTGGACCAAGATCGCATGGCCTGACACGCCCCAGACGCGTACGCCTCGAGCCGCTTTCCACACCGTGACGTGGAAGAACCCAACCGCCCATACCGCGAAAGGCAAAGATCAAATCAATCCAAGTGCAAAAAAAAAAGTGCGTGCTCAAAGGAAAGAGGAAAGCAAAAAGAGAGCTTATACCTCCAGAGCAAACTCAAAGCAAGACAGTGAGCTCACAGCCTCTTCCTGGCCGTATCTATCAAGAGCGAAGTACGCTCACCCCTGCCTCCCCTCAGAAATATCTCCAACCGTCTCCATGTCCTCCAAGGACCTCAAAGAAGGCAAAGACCGCCGTCCCTCAAAGATGACCCAAAGAGCGTGCTCGAGAAAGTAAACCACAGGAAGGACCTAGCAATCCGCTCGGCGCTAAACCTATCCTCCCCAGCCTCGTAACTCACGATGGTCTCCACGATCTTGCCGTAGACCACAGCATACTCCATCCCCATCCCCTTTTTGGGAATAGGGGAAAATCCCAGAAGATCCTGCAGGTCCCGCGTCGCCGTAGCCATCTCTCCACTCAATGCCGCGTCCATCAAGGACAGACCCGTGATCGCAAAGCATAGTCGAAGGCGTATGCCGCCTCGCCCCGTAAGAAGTGGAAGGTGTGGGTCGCATCCCCACCAATGCCGCGCTAGAGCAAACATCAAGCCCTTGCACTTAGTGAACTCACCGCCCCTCAAGCACTCGACAAACTCCCGTGAGCCCCGTCTCGACAATCGATCCGTCTCTGACTCTGCAAAGCTCCTCGGCCCGCATTCGGAAGCCGGTCCCACAAGTCAATCACGACTCCACCGATCCTCGAGTCTTCATTTTGTTCACCGCTCCGTCACAAAACGGTGTCCGCCCTGTAAAAAAAAAAGAGAAGAGAAAATGTCAAAAAGATTGCATTTGCATTAAAAAAAAAAAAAAAAAGAAGAAATTTCGACAAAGATAATGCATACAATGAGCATAGCCCCATTTTTCTCGCATGAAATAAAACAATTTTCAGCAAGTCCCAATGCATTCATCAAAAAAAAAAAAAAAAAGGATGCATTCCTACGGAAGTAAAAACTCCGTCCCATTTTCAACAAAAAAATGCATACATGCATATCATCCATCTTACATGTAACGGGAGGAAAAACTGGCCCCACTTTTCAAAAAAAAAAAATCCTAAACATACATCTCATGTTGGCAAAATGCCCATTCTTTCCAAACAAAATGCATGCATTGCATCATCATTCATCAATATCAAAATTCAATTTCAAAAAAAATCATCATCATCAAGAACATGCAATATTCAATTTCAAAAAAATTACAATTCTTCGAATTTTCACAAGTAATTTTCGAACTAAAAAATGTGGCAAAAATGCCAATTCTTTTTCCCAAGCAAATGCACATTTTTGGGACACTCACAAATTCATTGCAACATTGCATATCATCAATATCAATATTCAATATTCAAAAAAAAAAATTCAAAATCACCCAAAAATTTCAAGCAAGAAATCGACAAGAGGATCAAGAGGATTCAAGTATACCGTTCGGAGATGCGGATCCGAAGCCCAATGTTGCCAAGCGCTGCCGGGGGTAATGCTCCTCCTCGTAATCCGATTGCGAAAGATTGTAATGCCTCCTCATCCTGACGAGCTCCAATCGCCTCTCCGCTATCGGCCACGTCCCCCGCCTTGAAAAGAGCCTTCCCGTGTTCCATTGCTCGAAAATCAAGAAAATCTGGACGAATTTGAAGCTTCTAAGGCCAAAATGGCCGTTCTCCTGCTTCTTCTCTTCGCTTCCTCAGCCAAAAACTTGAATGGGGAAGGAGAAGGGCGCGTCCCTAATTAATACCCCCCGACTTTCCATCCCTATCCGCGCGGATGAGATTGCAAGGGTCAAAATGACCCTTTTGCCCCTTAAAATTTCAGACTCGCAATTCGAACCCCTAACTTGACAGAGTTAACCAAAGTTAACCAAAGTCAACCCTTTCAAGAAAATTACCCCTAAGCAGTCAAACGTAAGACCGAGTGCCCCGAGAAAGATAACGAGATCCCGTATCTTTCATCAAAATCATCAACCCAAGCAAATAAACGTAAGACCGAGTGCCAGAAAGATAACGAGATCCCGTATCTTCATCAAAATTACTCCCTTGCAAGAAATGATCGAGTGCCGTTCCCGAGATCCCGTATCTTTCATCAAAATTGTTCGTAAACGTAGCATCGAGTGCGCCCGAGAAAGATAACTAATCCCGTATCTTTCATCAAAATTGCTCCCATAGTCCAAACGTAAGACCGAGGTGCCCCGAGAAAGATAACGAGATCCCGTGATCTTTCATCAAAATTACCCCTAGCTTCAAACGTAAGACCGAGTACCCCGAGAAAGATAACGAGATCCCGTATCTTTCATCAAAATTACCCCTAGCCAAACGTAAGACCGAGTGCCCCGAGAAAGATAACGAGATCCCGTATTTTCATCAAAATTACTCCCGACAAAAACGTAAGACCGAGTGCCCCGAGAAAGATAACGAGATCCCGTATCTTTCATCAAAATCATCCCCATAGCCAAACGTAAGACCGATCTCCCCGAGAAAGATAACGAGATCCCGTATCTTTCATCAAAATTACCCCTAAGCTACTCAAACGTAAGTCCGATTTCTCCGAGAAAGTTAACGAGATCCCGTTTCTTTCATCAAAATTACCCCGTAGCCAAACGTAAGACCGAGTGCCCCGAGAAAGATAACGAGATCCCGTATCTTTCATCAAAATCTCCCCTAGAAATACAAACGTAAGACCGAGTTCCCCGAGAAAGATAACGAGATCCCGTATCTTTCATCAAAATTACCCCTAGTCAAACGTAAGACCGAGTCTCTCGAGAAAGATAACGAGATCCCGTATCTTTCATCAAAATCTTCCCCTCAAGAAACGTAAGACCGAGTGCCCCAGAAAGATAACGAGATCCCGTATCTTTCATCAAAATTACCCCGGCACAAACGTAAGACCGAGTGCCTCGAGAAAGATAACGAGATCCCGTGATCTTTCATCAAAATTACCCCTAGAAGAAACGTAAGACCGAGTGCCCCGAGAAAGATAACGAGATCCCGTATCTTTCATCAAAAATCATTTCCCCTGCAATAAACGTAAGACCGAGTGACCCGAGAAAGATAACGAGATCCCGTATCTTTCAATCGAAATTGCCCCTAGATCAGAAGCGTAAGACCGAGGTGCTCCCGAGAAAGATAGCACCGAGATCCCGTGATCTTTCATCAAAATTACCCCTAAGTAGCCGATAAGAAAAGCGTAAGACCGAGGTGCCCCGAGAAAGATAACGAGATCCCGTGATCTTTCACTTCAAAAAAGAAATTACCCCCAAGCTATGTCAAGAAGATCGTAAGATCGTAAAGTGTCCCGAGAAAGATAACGAAATCTCGTATCTTTCATCAAAAAATCCCTCATGAGCCTCAAAAGCGTAAGACCGAGGTGCTGCCCTCGAGAAAGATAATCTTGAAATCCCGTGATCTTTCATCAAAATGCCAGCGGTCGATCCGGGCAGTCAAAGCGGTAAGACCGAATTTCCCAGGGCATTAAATATGTTCGATTTTCCTCAAGAAAGGCTAACGAAATCCCCAAAGTCAAAGTTAATCGGAATCCCAAAAAGCCAACGAAGTCTTCGAGTAGTACTCGAACTACGAAAGAGGGCTTGATTCCCACTAGGGATACGTGAGTGTAGCCTATCATTAGGAATCCAAACGACCAAAATCTGGTCACTTTATCCTTTCTAAGCGACGCCAGACAAAGTCCACCGAAAGGCCACATTTCCTAAATTAAGGTCCGAGGCGCCTAAAAAGCCATCATCATTAAGGTCCGAGGCGCCTACAAAGGCCATCATCATCAAGGTTCGAGGCACCTAAAACGCCATGTCTTCAAGGTTCGAGGCACCTAAAACGCCATCTCCAAGGTTCGAGGCACCTAAAACGCCATCTCCAAGGTTTAAGGCACCTAAGACGCTTATCACTAGAAAAAGCGATAAATCGCAATCATCCCCAAACAGAGACCAGAAAATGGTCATTCCTATCCCCTGGGCCAGAGCGGATACCCGTCAGAACCGAAAAATGGTCATTCCTATCCCCACAGAGCGGAGGAAGCCATCGCACCAAAAATGGTACATCTCTTATCCCCACAGAAGTTTCTTTCCCAAGCAAACGACTGTAGAACCTTTCGCTTCATCGTGTTCCGAGGCACCTAAACGCCATCATCCTCCGTGGAGTCAAAGACCCGAGACTACGCATCGGCTTGATTCCCATTCTGGGGATACGTAGGTAGCCTTCATCGGCTAGGTTCACCCACCTTCGATCACTCGATCATCCCGGCCAAATACGGAGCTCTATACTCTTATCGACTTGCACCCCGCTTTCCTTCGAAAGCGCCGTCGCCGAGTGGGACTACCGTAAGTTGCTCCAATTTGAGCTTGTTAGGAATTTTCGTTAGAAAAATTAACGGAAGTTATAACATTTCTAACAATTCCTAACTATCCTAACATCTTCCTAACAAAGTGAGGGTAAAATGGGCATTGTTATTTTAAGGTTAAACCTTTTAAGAAAGAATCTCAAAAAAGAAAAAGCAAATGAAGAAAACCAAATATGGCAATGCTGTGAACTACGAAAACTTGGCCGGTCAATTTGAATTTTGAAAAAGATTATTCTTCTTGTCCAAAGCCCGAAAATGCATTTAATGAACAAAGCAGCACGCCGCCTGATCCTATCACAGCTGGGACAAGTATGTAATTTTCTGGAGGGCTATAAATTGAGCCCTCCAAATACCATAAAAATAAAGAAGGAAAAGAACACTGAAATGCAACGTAATCCCTCTCGGGCATGAAATATAGAGAGAAATGTGCTGTGCTGAGAATTCTTCAAGAATTGTCACCTTTTTCTCCTCCAATCTTTCCCAACTCATATGCTCATCCACTCACTCTCATATTCAAGCCCTAAACACTCCCATACACTCAAAGCCAAACACTCAAGAACACAAGGAAGATTGGTAAACCCTCCTCTTCCTAACCCTAAATCTCATCCATACGCATGCATCTTCCAAAACTACAAAATGTAGTTCTTTCATTCTTCTTTCTCTAGATCTAAGAGAAGATCACCATGGAAGACCATCTTCCATGGATGATCTTCTACAAAGATCAACATTATTTTCAAAGCTTTTCTTTCTTACTTGCAAAAATGCACTTTCAAAACCCTAAAAAACCATTTTTCAAGCACTAAATCTTGATTTCAAAGGGTAAAATCCCCTCCCCAAGCAAATGAAAATGCTTAGTCCTAATGTACTTGAAGGGATGTGTTTGGTATGTAGTTGATTCACTCACTAAAATGTCTAGTGATCACTAACCAAAACCTTAGGGAAATGGGGACAAGCATGGATGCAAAACCCCTTAAAATCATATTTTCTTTTCTTGAGAAGTTGCTGTCCAGTAGCAATTTTTCTCAGACCTCAGTCCATGGTCTTAATTTTTGGACACAGATGCAACTTGGAATTTGGTGTTGACTACAAAACGCTTTTTGTAGCCAACATCCAGAGCTTTCCAGACATATTTTTAGCCTTATTTTTTGGGTGAGTAAAACTCCTCTTTTCAAATTCTTTCTTCCAGAGGCTAGATTCATCAGCTTCTGTGGGGAATCCAGATCTCATATCTGAGGTTTCCAGGAAGGTTTTGACCCCCTACAAATCTTCTCTCCAAAATGGAAATTTCCTTCGCACAAAGTTTATTCAAGGAGTCTAGAGAAACTTTCATTCTCTGAGTTCATCCAGATTATGAAGTTTTAGGACCCTTGAATCCATTTCAAAGTCAGGTGTCTGCTGCCATTTCCTTCTGGCAGAAGTGACTTCTCAACTTCAAAAGGTTTTTTGAGTACTCAAATCTCAAACCCAAAAATTCTTCCAAAAAATCATGGTGATCAGGGGCTTAAAGTTCTCAAAAAGACATCCCAATTTTTACTTTTTCCAGTTTCAACTTATTTTGGACCAAAACACACACACACACACACACACAAATGATTTTCAGCTTGGAAGACTACCGTTTTTACGAGGCGTCGGGTGCACACTAACGTCCTTCCCAGAGCGCGTAACATGACTCTCCCGAACCTAAATCTCTGATCTCGGGCTTTTTCAAAGTTTTTGGCCCTTCAAAATTAAAATGGCGTGGCGACTCCGTTTTTTCCGGTTTTATTTGGTTTTTTCAAAGAAACGCTTGAAAAAATCGAATTTTTCCCGCGAAAAGGCAACACATTGTCGTTACAATTGGTCAGAAATTGCCATCCACTAATCCCAAGTGTGTAATTGGGATGGGGGCTGTGCTCAGTTCAGCAACTAGATGGCCAACAAAAGGTAGTACTCCCCACTTCCAGGCCAATCACAAGGAAGACATAACACATTGGAAAATATATTGAGCTTCTTTGAAAAATGCAGGTTAGAAAAGATAAAAACATGGTCAACATGTCCCTTTTAACACATTGGAATGACGGGTAAGGTTTTCAGTACAAAAGATATCCATCAAGCATAAA